>SNQJ01S0000073.1:777637-832820 GCA_010110895.2 Picea sitchensis | reverse complement strand
AATAAACAAGTTCGAGAAATGGTCTTAAGATATCATCCATCAATCTTAGAAGTGTTGTCATAGTATTGTGTAATATAAATTTCAAATGACTCACTCATGCAATCCATGTGTTTTTTTGAAAGTAATATTCCAAATTATTCTTTGTGTATATTGTCGTATTGGTGTCCTTACTTCTAATCCAACTTCATGATAACACATGCTTACAATATTTGGTTAATATGTGTCTTGATTATTTGTAGGGGATATATATATTACAATATGTTAGAATATTACAATATTACAATATTACAATGTAATATGGTAATTCCATATTACAATGTAATATGGCATTACCATATTACATTGTAATATGGCATACAATATGGTATACCATATCACAATGTAATATGGTAATACCATATCTCATGTAATTTTTTTTTTTTAAACTTAAAGCCATCATCGCAATATCGATGAAAGTTTGTCGGAAACAAATCTAATATTTTACCACAACCGTCGCTATAGCAAAGAAAGTTCGTCGCAATTTGCCACGAATTTTCATCGCACATACAACATATGCGTCGTAAGTTTGGTTTTGAGATATATTTTTGTCGATATTGCCATGTATTTTTGTCGCATGTTGCGACAGTTTTGCATCACTCATTCAACATGTACGTCATAAGTTATTGGCTTGGCATAAATGTTCGTCACAATTGCGACGAATTTTTGTCATAATTGCCACTTTTTTTAATTGTTATTGCGACGTAAATGCGTCGTAATTGTGACGATGCATAGGATTAACCGATATTGAAGGTGGTGACACGTGGAGTGATTATTTCATCGATGTTTACACACACATGTGGATCATGGATATAGCGATGGAATTATTTCGACGAAAAGAAATCTCGACTTTCGTGGAAATTGCGACGGATAAGTGTGGCAATATCAACGAAAAACCGTCGCAAATTTGGTCATATGTACTAGTGGAGACACTTGCTTTGCTTCTTCAGATGCTCTGGAATTCAAACTTGTGCACAGAATGAAAATTTTCAAATCCTTTCTAGTGATTTAAATAAGGATGAACTTACCTTGTCACATTAGTCATTCAATTCGGATTATGAGTGTAGTTCTATAAAATATGTCGCTAGATCTTCAAATACGTTTAAAATTAAATTCAATTGTAGGTTGACGACATGGGTACGAGTCATAACGTGGCCTATAGGTGATTTCAATTTGGTGTTGTTTAATCGACGCATGATGTAGCAACAAATGCATGATGAAGCATTAACTGGTCTATTAAATGTCAGAATCCGATCGTATCTCATGCCAAAATCATCCCATCATTTCACTAGTCCAACTGGTGAGTCGAAGTTTGAGGTTTCTCTTTAAACACTTTTCGTTGATATCTCCTTGAAAAATATCTAACGTCAATCTATATTTCTGCATAGAGATGACATGGAAAGGATTATTAGGAGGTGTGACTAGGACACATGGAACCTTAATATGACTCGGGGAGAAACTAGGCCGTGCGACACCCCTACGCGATAAATAAACATGGAATTTGAGACCGACGTATTCATTTACCTGTGTTATTCAGAATCGAGACTTTCCTTAATCTAAATGTTATGAAACCCGATCCCATCCTACCAATGCTGAAAAGTATCAAGGATCGACGATCGACGATAAACCTACCCAAGTGTTCTCGAATTGACCCTGTCAAAAATTCCCCGATGCCGAAAGTGTATCAGGGGTCGACGATCGAAGATATGTTTAACGTAGAAAAAATCAATTGTTTTAACCTTTTATAGATTTCCCTGAACCCGAGAAAGCGCATTGGTCATCAGCTATCAGTGATTTTTTATGGATTTTGTCAATGTCTATCCCTCCCGTACTTTTCCGATGCATATGGGGATCAAATATCTCTTGAATATTCATGGCGAATAACCCATGAAAACTACCTCCGCCTTCTACCGATGTCAGTGGTGCATCGACTATCGGTGATTAGTGTAACTATGTGGCCAATTTTCCTCCTTGAATTTTGTCGACGCCGAACACAAGCACGTTAGTTCAAAATGTTAGTTGTCAATTCTTAGTTAGAATTCCAAGTTACTTTAGACAAAAAAATTCATTTAACAATTTAAAACAAGTCTGACTTGATCTATAAGAGTCATGAAAATAAAATAACCAACCCCCCATATTGAACTCAATTCAGAAAGTAAAAGAATAAGTGGTACCCAAAAAGTGATAGAATTTCATAAATCTTTTAGGGTGTGTTGAGTGCTCAACAAATGATGATTTACTAGGAGAAAAAAAAATATTTGTTCCTTCCCTGGGCTTAGTTGATGCAGAAGCTACTTAAGAACCTAACTGGTTTTTCTTTTATCATAGTCTCTCCTATCCTTGCGTTTACAATTCCTCTGGTTCGTGAATCTGGGCCTACCCACAGAGTTTCAAACTTTATTCTTCCTTCATTCCTCTTGACCACGACCCACTCCCCGTTTTTAAAAGAGCTGAGTAAAACATTCACTGGCATCAAGACTTTTAGTTATCATCATTTACTTTTTGATGTGTTTCTCCACTGCCAGCGAGCGTCCATAGCCCTCGTAGAGTCACCCCGATGTCACAGACCTTGCTCCACTTCCATCAAGCATCCATAGCCCTGATAGAGTTATCTGCATACCCTCTCCTACTTTTCACTTATTTGATATGATTTATTTATTTTTGACAGAGATTCCCTGAGCGAGTGGGAGAGGAGGATGTCTGTTATCTGCAAGATGAGATAGTTAAGGTGAAATTATTCCTAGCTTTGTATTGAGGTACACGTGGTCCTTTCCAACTTGCCATATTTCCCTTTAGGTTTTACCAGACCAATAGGCATACACTTCATCACTTTCCAAGGTTGTTTATCCACAAAGGTCAGATACATAACTCTTTTAAGAAAAATGCAATTTGCCCAACGTTTCTTGTGTTGCATGTAAGTGTGAGTCAGGAACAGAGTTTGCTACACCATATTGATTAAGGTCAACCAATGCCTTGCTGAACACAAATTTATTGCACAAAAAATACCACACAAAATAAAAACAGAAATACAGGACTCTGTAATTAGCCTACCTAGCACCTACACATAGAATAAGATGAAAAGACACACACATTTTTTTTATTTTTTTTAAACAAAAATATTGTTTTAGGGCTTGGCCATTCATTAGGAGGGCATCAAGTTCTACCCTCAAATTTTGAAATCAATACATGCCTACCCCAAGTTTTTCAGCTACCTAGAAAGGTCCGAGCCATAGATTTTGAAACTTTGAATGTTTTCCCTTCGGTTCACTTGCTCTATCCCATTTCAAGACTAAATCTCCTACTTCAAAATTATTTTCTCTGGCCTTATGCTTGCCAAACCATGTTTTAACTATCTGCTGATGAGCGACGAACTTTGATTTTTCTTTCTCCCTTTCTTCTTCCAACATGAGAAGGGTATCAATTCTCTGTTGAATAACCGATGAGGGTTTTCTTCTAGATCCCCGAGAAAGCTAAAGAGATGGAATATATAGCCCATTCGGGAGAATGGATTCTTGTATGTATACCCAAAAGTATGGGGAGTTACATATAGATTCCTTGGGTGTTACTCTATCGGACCATAAGGAATTATGAAGCGAACTATGCCAATTCCTCTGATTTTCTGCAACTATTTTCTTCAAGATCCTCACTAGGTTCTTATTGGTTGATTCTGCCACTCCATTCCCTTGTGGATAGTAGTTTGTAGAGTATCTTATTATGATTCTTTTTTCTAGAGAAAACTCTGTTAGTAGGGTAGAAGAAAAATAAACAGCGTTGTAAAAAACAAGAACGGAAGGCATACCAAACCTTGTGATTAGTTGTTGTTCTATGAATTGGATTACCACCTTTTTGTTCACGTGATTTAGAGGGATGGCCTCTGCCCATTTCATAAAATAGTCCATAGCAGTCAGTATGTATCTATGTTGTTTTGATGAACTCGGGGTAATATCCCCTATGACATCTAACACCCATTGATCGAATGGTCTGGATATGGCCACTGGTTGGAGTGGGACAACTTCTCTTTTTTCCCTCCCCATGCTTATTTGACAAGTTTTGCAGTTTCTAGCATATGTATCAATGTATCTAAACAACGTAGGCCAATAATAACTAGCTCTTAGTATCTTGTGAGCGATGGTATTCCCTGCAAAGTGTCCACCCACATGACCATCATGGAGCTCCTTTAGAACCTTGTTTGCGTCTTCACATTCTAGACATCTCAAGAGTACCCCATCATAATTTACATGTAAAAGCACCTAATTTATGAGGCGATATTGTGCCAATTTCAATATGAGAGATCTCATTTCCTTAGGGTTTAGGTTTTCTGGGCAAGTCCCATGATGCAGGAGATAAGTTAGTTTTCCATACCAAGACTCCTTCCCCGGGGGAACATATAAAGCTTCACTACACCATAATTCCAATTCATTCTCCCACCCAGAGTCTTCATTTACTTGGTCTTGGGCTTCAACGACCCGTTTACACAATCCCCATCCCTTAACCAGTTTGGCAGGTTTTATATCTAGATCAAATTCTTGGACAACTGCCATCCAATTTCCTCTTCTTTCCCCCATCTCCTGTTGAGTGAATAGGGATCGGACTGTGGGATGAGGCACAATGAATTTGGTGTGATTTTTTGGATGTAAGATCTGAAATGTTTTACTACTTTGTATACTACATAAGCCTATTTGTATACAACAGGGTAATTCAGTTCGACCCCTTGGAGATTAGTGCTCATAAATGAGACTGGGGCCTCATTGTTGTCATCATCCTTCTGAGTCAATACTGCAACTAAATATTGGTCAGAGGAAAAAATATAGAGGAAAAAATCTTTTCTAAAGTCGAGAATTCGCAACACTAGAGCTTGAGATATTACAATCTTGATATTGCTGAAAGAATTTTTTGTTCGTCATCCCACTTAAATTCAACATTCTTGCGGATCATTTTTTGTAAGGGTTTGATAGTTTCAACGAAATCGGGGGTGAACTTCCTCACAAAATTTATTTTCCAAAAGAAGGATTGCATAGCCTTTTTGTTGTGGGGTAAGGGAAGTTGAGCTATTTCCTTAATTCATTCTGGGTCTATGCGAATTCCTACTTGAGATATAATATGACCTAGTAATTTCCCTTCCTTGACACCAAAGATAATTTCCCCAGATTGTTTCTTGAAAGGAACCAAATTTTCTACCCAGGTAGAGTGTCTAACCCAAAAGATAATTTTAGCATCTAGTAATTTGTTTAACTCTTGACACATGAGGGGTTCCAAAGATGGGTCGTACTTCCGGAGCTTCTGTTGGAATGGTTTTACTCCGGATTTTCATAGGATTGTGTGTTGAATAATACAAGTATCATAAGTTTTCATATCTCGGTAGGATCACACAAAAACATCTTGATATTCTCTGAAAAGTTTGAGATAAGCTTTTCGTTTTTCTTTAGACACTGTCTTGCCTAGATTTATATTCTGAGGGTTTTATGGGGTTCCTAGATTTATAGTCTTGTACATGGGACACAAACTCCTTGTATTTGTGTTTGTTGACCCTTTAAATCTTTCCCTTAAGTCAAAGAGGTTCTCCAAATTGGTTTCCCCTTTTGGTATAGTGTGAAACTTTGGTTTGTTTCTAGAGTGTTCCATTTCACCTCTTTGTTCATGGGAATCGATTTTTACTAATTTCTCTTGGAATACTTCATCGTCAATAGCCATGTCTTTAAAATTTTCCTGATTGGTCAGGAAGTTTATAATCTATGCATCTCCTTCAAATACCTTCCAGTTAGAAATATTTTTGGGCACTGATGGTTTGTAGAGTAGTTCCATAGTGAACCTAGAGTCTTCATAGTCTTCCAAAGGAGATAGCCTCGAGGCAACAATAACTAGGGAATCAACAAGAGTATTCTTTGTCCTAGGAATCACTATAACATTGAAGACCTCAAAAGTTTCTATTATCCTATGCACTCCCCGTTTATAATTCCTCAGGCGAGGAGAGTTGCAATTTATAGTGTTCTTTACTTGCCTGGCGATAATTTTAGAGTCCCCAAAAACTTTTATTTCTTTAACATTTAAGTCTATGGATTTCTTTAGTCCTTGCACTAAAGATTCATACTCAACGGAATTATTAGTGCATTCAAATTCTAGTCTGCAGGACAGGAAATTGTGTTTACCCTTTGGGTCAATGAGGATACATCCTACTCCCGACCCTTCTTTCAATTTACAACCATCAAAGTACAGGGTCCAAACTTGTGAGCGAAAATCATCACCTTCTCCATGCCTACTAACTTCCTCCCCTCCACCTACTTTGTTTGTGGTTTCCAACAAAGGTTCTTGATAGAAGTGGCTTTCTTCTATCGCTACCAGTAGATTTACTTGAAAAGTCATTTCATAGTTTTGAGTAAGAGGTACATCATATGAGAGAGGGGAGAAATTGTTGAAATCAGAATCGCAGGAGTAGTTGCCTAGCATGGGGAAATATGTCGATGAGGGTTCATTGAAGGCTTCTAAATTGGTGAAAATATGTTTGAGATACCTTTCTGTATCGATGTTAATCATGTTTATGTGTCCCTTTAATGGAAACCAGAGGTGAGCCCAATCTGTGTTAAAGTATCCATTCAACTTATCGGACCAATCTCGACTAAGTAGCATCCCATAAGATTTTGGTATATCCACTACAATGATGTCGATCACTTGAACAAATTTCGGGTGTGTAGCCATTTTGATCATGACATCCTTGAGTTCTCCAATAACTTTTACCTGATTTTTGTCTAGTTGTATAACGTGTTTATCAATTTTAAGAGGGACTGGGTTTAATTTCTTGCATATAGATAATGACATGACATTATAGGATGCCCCTGAGTCAACTAAACAGTTATGGACATTTCTGTTGAATACTTCAAACTTTAAAAGGAATGGTGGGAAAGAAGGATTTCCTTTTTTATCTACAGAACAAGCATTCACATTTGGTTTATTTTTTAGGTCCATGGGAGAGGGAACCACCCCTTGATCAATTCTTCTTATAGGGGTTTCTAGTGATTTCAAGGCTTGTAGCAGAAAGTCCTTTTACTGGGGAATTCTACACATGTCCATGACCGTCACATTAGCCTTCAATCTTTTTAAGTCTTCCACTATGTTGTAGTCTAGCTTGGGGGACTCCCACGTATGGGTATTTATAGGACTTTTTTGCGAGACAAAAGGTTCTTTCGAGTGATTGACAATTTGTTTTCCTCTCAAAGTTTGGACAATGGTAAGGTCATTTGAGACCGATTGAACCCTACTTCACATTTGCACAACCAAAACCTCAGCGGGTGGTTCTTGACCCTCAAATATATCATCGGAAGGCATTGGAAAGTCAGGATCCCACAACACCATGGTTGTTTCTTCCAGTGGGTCAACTTCCTCCTGATAAAAAATATTCACTATTGAGCTGCTTGATTGTTCGGTAAGGGAAACTTTGTCTAGGAATGGATTGGCCATGAAATTCATGGCATGCACCCATTGTGGAAAATCTCTTTCGGAATATTTCTCTTGATGATAGGTACAGAAAGAGTCAGATGCTACATTACCAAGGTCGATGTTTAAGTTGGATGGGGGAGGTTCAATTGCTTTAAATGGCGGGTTTCTCTTAAAACAGGGTTTATAAGGCCTTTGGCCTTGGTTTCCTTCCTCTCCACTTCTTTTCATGTCTACAATTTCATTTGACAATTATTTTATCATCCGTCGTAGGTCTTCTATGTCTCCACTTCCATTTTTAGGACCTTGTTCTATTTGTTTTCGTGGGGTCTAGTCAACAAGAGTCCTCTCTTGGGTGGAGATTAAGCTTCCTTCTTAACTAGTGTGACCTGGCCGTCTTTACATCCATTCATTTGGAATTCAATTGTTTTGTCTTCCTCAAAATTTTCAGCTAGGGTATGCTTGGAAACCCTTTTTAGAAACATGGAAATAGAAGCAGGGAGAGCATTAGCAGATACCTCAATTTGCAACTCCTGAGTGGGTTTAGATTCAGGTTGAAATTTGTTCAGGATAGTGGTAAATCATTGATTGAAGTCTTTAAAATTTTATTTTGAACTCATGGTGGCAACAAACAATTTATCCATTAAATCTCCTGTAGTGGTTTCTTCTGCAAATTTGTCTAAAAAATATTTTTGAATCTTCGTCCAACTAGTTATGGACCCTACATGAAAGTTAAAATACCATGTGGAGGTTGAATTATCAAAGGTATAGGGGAAAATCCTTTATACTACGTCTTCATGTTGGAAATGAATCAGTCTAATCACTAGGCTACAAGGATTCAGTGTGAACTTCTTAATATGGTCTTCAGGCAATCCAGAGGTTTCAGGGTCAAACTTGGGGAGTAACTTTTCTGGATGTCGAGGGAGGTTATGTACCCATATGGGGATTGCCAGAGAATATATGGCCAACCAAGGTTTATTATTTTGAGGTGGGTTTCCCCTTTCTTCATCATGATCATTGTTATCCTCCATGTTGTCCGACTCCGAAGCTGAGCGATATGAGTTAAACCCTTCCTTGTCAGATTCAAAATCGTCGGGCTGAGAGTAGTTACCAGCTGGTGTTTCGAGGATTATATTAAGAGGATGTTTGATCTCGGTGAGGGAGAAATCTATCAGGTCTTCTATCGTGTGAATAAAAACCTGGTCGGGGGTGTCGACCACTAGTCTGCTTACTTGTTTTCTACGAGGAAGTAATGGAGCTAAGGGTAATGATCCAATTTTTCGATCGTAAGCTCTTATGATTCTTCTTAACTGGTTCAACTTCTCATGAGGAAGATCATAACATATTTCAGGGGATATATGTTCTTCCTCTTGCTGGGGTGAGTTACTCGTTTCAGGAGTACTCAGTGTATGTGGGTTGTCTTGAGAATGACTATCCATGCATGTGGCTTGTTTTGAATCCGTAGGCTATGTGAAATATTATATCAGAAATATTATTAGCCATTCATTCATGACCCTCCTTCTAGCGCCAATTATGTTGAGGGGTCCTAAATCCCTTTAACTCAATAGCGGGAACCAAACCTGCCACGGAGGTCCAATTAGAATATGTAGCATTTGATGGTGGAATAGTTCTCCAGATCTTTCAATCTAACCAATTTATCGATGGGATTTATGTAGTGCTTGACATGATATCTTCTTATGAAAGTTCCTCCTTCTATTTAAATGTTCTCTTTTTTCTTTTCTTTTATTAGATGGGTCTGATCAAAAGATGTGTGTTGGTATAAACCAACTGGTAAAGGGGCTTCTTAAATAACAAAGAAGGATGAGCTTGGGATAACCCTTGTTCTCAAGCATGCAAACAAAGATATCCACACCTGTGACAAGACTAGTAGTAATACATTAACTTCTTGTTATTTCAATTATTGACTGAGATACAATTATTGTAAGAAAACACGCATGCAATAATATGATGGAAAGAAAAATAGTTTCCTTAGCTCTAGAATTAATCACACATTAACACAATGATTTTATTTCATCATTAGAGACATGAACTACAAAAAATATTGAAACAACTAACTTATCAATAGATTCAGAAACTCTTACTCGTTACAACATCCATTAATGAAATAATGTTGGAAGTAATTCCTCGTCAATCCAATCACACAACGCCTTTGATGAAAAACCAAAATTTGTCTCTGGTCCTAAAGAGGACTTCTCAATTAAGGTAGTTCAGAAATAATTCTTTACAATTCCAAAAATCAGGGTCTTTCCCAAAACCATCAACCTTTGCTAAAGGGTCAATCCTCCTACTTATAATGAATCATTAACTAAAAATAGCTATTACAAGTGCAAGCTAAGTAAAACAAAATATCTCCATGTGGCACTTTAATCTCTCTATTCTCTAAGAATCATCAAATAGTTTTACTGAAGTGGATGACTCTTCTCATATTCCAACCATTTGATGAAGAGTTCCTTGCATGTGTTGGCATATGGGAACCTGTCTTGGTCCATCGGGGCTGAAAGAATTTCTTTCAGGTCTATTGCCTGTTCTCTGTACTTGATTATTTTAACAATCAACCGCTGCAAAACTGCTCGAGCCTTAATATGATGCTCCATGAACTGATGTAACTAACTTGGTGCCATGGTTAACACCTTTGCTAAATCTACTGTCCATGTTGAGTCTTGTTTTGCATGTTGCTTGACTATGCCATGTAGGTCGATAAAGTCTTTGGGTGAGCTGAATTATGGGAGGTCAATGCCTTTCATCTCCCGATTAATATTTTCCCAGCCCTTTTCGCACTCATTCCACTTCTCCTGAATCTCCCGCTGAGGTTCCTAGGCCATTTTTACCCAGTATTTGGGCACTTTCTTGATCTAATCAATGTTGTTATCCCTTAGCACCTGAATGTCGTTCTCTTTGGTGTCTCAGCCCTTTTGAACCGTGTTGATGTAATCAATCCTTTCTACTACTTGGTGAGATTTCTCATACCACTTTCCACGTCCTTGTAGGTCGCTAGTGCCATAAGGGCATCTTCCTGGAAATTGGTTATACTTGTAGTGAAAAGGTGTCATCCATTCGTGAATTTGGCATAGGCATCTTGGAAGTCACTTCTTAAAAACACCATGGCCTGTGTGGAGTCCTGATATTATTTTCCCAAATGGCGTAGATGCTCCAACTCCTTAAGTGCAATGGCCAGCTCCTTTTCATCTCTTCTTGCTCTATCTAATGTGGCATCCATGATAGCCATCCTCGTGATGATAAGCTCGAAAGTCTTGGCATGCTATGTGTTAAGCAACTTATTCTACGTAATGATGAGGATCGAGCTATCTAACGTGAGCCTCCTCTTCTTAGTGGTCCTCTTCATGATGGATTTTGCCTTCTTGTCATAGGTGATCACTTGTATGTCGACGACCTCATCAACAGGTTTAGGGATTTTTTGTTCTCCCCAGGTTAGAGTATTTCCCAGGCTCCTAACCATGTGTATATGTTCTAGGATGGGTTCCTGAACTTCTTCCATATGTCTTTATGGCTTGACCTTCATTTGTTTCTCATCAGCTAGTGAGGTATCGACCAAAACTGAAGAACCAGGGCTGGGTTCGGTAATCGATTGTCGAAGTGTTGATTTCTTGCTCAGAAATTTCCTCTTTCTGGCCACCCAATCCTAGCTCATCCCTTGAGATTTCTATTGGGGTTCCCGAAAAGTCAAGTAGCTCAGTTTCTAAGAAACTTTTGACCTCATGGTCGCTCTACGAAAGGTTTTTAATTGAAGCATCAAGACCTGGGGTAGATGTTTTCTTAGGTTCCTTTTTCTCTGTAATCTGCACCAGAGCTCTCCTCATCATCATACATGATTATTAATTCAAACAAGGGTTTTGGTACACTTTTCCTACCTGGTGTCCTTGATATCTCAGGCTGGGTTGAAATCCCCTCTGGTGATCTGATCTCTGGTGATGGAACTTCAGGGTTTTATGGCCCGGTGATTTCTTCAAGTTGCATTGGCTTTAAGCCACTTGGCTCTCTTCTGCTTGCAATTGGGTCTTCAACGACGATCCTCGACATCTCTACAAGATCCATATCATTTTGTAGCTTATCAATGATTCTCTGCACCCCTTCTAGCAAGATAAATCCTCTTCTTTGTGCCTCTATAGTCTATGCTTCTCTAATTTCTTCCCTAAATCTAAGGGCCTCTTAGGATGACTGCTCTATTTTCTCCACCTATTCATCCATGCTCATAGCCTTGAACCTATTCATATTTGGTTTGGCCATCCTCTGTACTACCTCCTCCCAGTCCTAAGCACTTTCTGTGAAAATTTCATCCTCAAATTTGTCATGCGCGCATGGCCAACATGAGGATACCTGTGAATCATGTTGGGGGACTAGACCTTTAGGTTTTTGCTTGCGGAATAGGCCTATCAGGAACCTAAAATCAATTTGGCTAAGTCCTTCTTGTTTGGATTGAGCAGTGTCCTTTACCAAATAAAACCCCACATGGAAGTTGTAGGGTATGAAATCTCGCTTCTTTTCCTTGACTAGCGTGGAGTTATATCCTTGTAGGATAGTTTTATAATAGATTTCTCCCACAATGATCCAGTCTCGGACATGAGAAAGGAGTAGATGAGGTGCTTCGGTGGCCCAAAAAACCCTGATATAGGTTGTGCATTCCTCTAAATACTAGTGCCCTACCTTCGCTACCATTTTCTTGGTTGTTGCGGATAGTCTCAAGCATTCCTTTTTAAATATAATAAAATAAATACGGGCAATGAATTCATCACAAATGAGTGTGTAGGATTTTTTGTACATGTTCTCCCATAGTATGGTGAAGTAACTGTGAACAGGGCGCTCTGCACCATGCCATCTTAAATTCATGTCGACAAAGACATTTCTCGCACAGATCACATCGAGCAGGTACGAGGCCATGTGAAAAGTAAGTGCTTCCCCTTCTTTCAACGTCTGAGCCTGTTGTACACAGATGCTAAATTTCTTGGAAATTATTGCTCCCCAGTTGAATATACTTCCATAGATCACCACTGTGTATTCCAAGGGAATCCATGCTTCCGAAAACTTGGAGTAGTCCTTCTCTCCATACAGCCGACAGATGAGATCCATCAAGTAGATGTATGGCTCCCTTAGGTTAACTATCCCATACCAACCATTTCTCTGGTTTGTAAACTTTTTTTCCTCCTTCCACCATGAGGCCATCAATCGGCTGCTATCATGGAATTCATAGAACTTCACCATGAATTCTATGTTTAGCCGCTCCTCTTGGTCTCTGAGTTTGTAGTACTTCTGGACTTATTTCGGGAGGAAAAATTCGACACACCCACCATTCTCATCGTTGATTAAGAATTTATGCACGTCTGTATGGTCGATTGGCCACGTCAAAACCTCCATGCATGGGAAAAAAGATGTTCTGCAGGATAACATGTGCAAGTATGATCGTCATATATTTGGGAACACCTGTTCGTATGAGCTCCCTTACATCTGGGTCGTTGTGTGGGATACACTTCGGGTACTTCTCCCAGATGATTCTATTGAATAGGTCCCCCCACTATGGGAGCATTACATTGGACCCAGTTTTTTCTTCTGTATTGCCGAAGACTGGAGGTTGAACAAAGGATTTCTTAGTTGAGGTTTTAATAACAGGCTCCACCCTGGGAGTGTACTCCAAATGTGTTGCAGTACCAGGAGAAGAACCTTCACCTGTTTCTTCTTCCTTCAACTTAGGTTCTCTCAATGAGCGTCTGGTTGTAGGATTTCTTGGAGGCATTTTCCCTGCAGCTGGAACATATTTAGAGATTGTGCAAGAAATCAGATGCATATAACAAATTACCACCGCTGAATTGACAAAATTTAACACATACCTCAAATACCTGTTTAACCTGGTTTTGATAATATGAGAATTGACACAGTCTCGAGACGCTTTCTTTTCTTCTTCAGATGCTCTGGAATTTGAATTTGTGCACGGAATGAAAGTGTTAAAAGTCTTTCTAGTGATTTAAATAGGGATGAACTTACCTTGTCGCATCATCCATTCAATTCGGGTTATGAGTGTAGTTATATAAAATCTACCACTAGAACTTCAAATACGTTTAAAATTAAATTCAATTGTAGGTTGACGGTGCGGGCGTGGGTTGTAACGTGGCCTATCGGTGATTTCAAATTGTTGTTTTTCAATCGACACATGAGGTAGAAACAAATGCATGATGAAGCATTGAATGGTCTATTAAATGTTAGAATTTGATCGTCTCCTGTGTCGAAATGATCCCATCGTTTCACTATTCTTGTTGGTGAGTCGAAGGTCAAGGTTTCTCTTTAAACACTTTTTGTTGATATCTACTTGAAAAATCTTCGACACCGATCGATATTTCCGTACAAAGATGGCATGACAAGGCTGACTAGGAGGTGTGACTAGGATACATGGAACCTTAATATGACCCAGGACGAAACTAGGCCATGCGACACCCCTACGTGACAAAGACACATGGCACTCGAGACCAACGTCTTTGTTTACCCATGTTATTCGAAATTAGGACTTTCCTTAAGCTAAACGTTCTAAAATCTGATCTCATCCCGTCGACACTTAAAAGTATCAACTATCGACGATCAACAATAAACCTACCCAAGTGTTCCCGGATTGACCCTCTCAAAAATTCCCCGATGCCAAAAGTGTATCGGGGGTCAGCGATCGATGATATTTTTAACATAGAAAAAATGAATTGTTTTAACCCTTTTTAGATTTCCCCGACCCCGAGCAAGCGCATCGGTCATTGAATATCGATGATTTTTTATGGATTTTGTCAATGTCTATCCCTCTCGTACTTTGTCGATACCTATGGGGATCAGATATCTCGTGAATCTTCATGGCGAATAACCCATGCAAACCACCTATGCCTTCTATTGATGTTAGTGGTGCATCGACGATCGACGATTAGTGTAACTATTTGGCCACTTTTCCTTCTTGAATTTTGTCGACGCCGAACACAAGCGCGTTAGTTCAAAATGTTAGTTGTCGATTCTTAGTTAGAATGCCAAGTTATTTTAGATAGAAGGTTTCGTTTAAAAAGTTCAAACAAATCCAACTTGATCGATAAGAGTCTTGAAAGAAAAATAAACCATCCCCCCATAGTAAACTCAATTCAGATAGTAAAAGAACAAGTGGTACCCAAAAAGTGATATAATTTAATAAATATTTTAGGGTGTGTTGAGTGCTCAACACAATCCACTAAGAATGGGGGCCTTCTATGATTTCTCATTCAATAACTAAGCCTTTTCCAACCTCATTTATAAGCCTGATTTGAAGATACTTCCCAATAGTTCCTGCACCTAGAACAATATATTTTCCTAGTTTATCCTCATAAACAAAGGATATTCACACGCTCTTCATTAGATCTTGGTCCCCACACCCATTTGTGTGCATCCTCCCTCTCTTCCCATGATTTTCCTCTTTTTCGTTTGTTCTACAACAATATTCTATGGGTCAAATCCACCAATTCATGGGTAAAATTAGAAACTTCAAGATGGGTACTCTGCCCATTCTCTCATTGATTTCTAAGGAGGACTTGCCAACAACCAACTTGAATAGTAAATAATTTTTTTGTGTGCAGAGGATAGTTCCAGGTTTGAACCTTTTTAATCCAACATAGTACTTCCTAGCATAAGTTATCTCAACTAGTAATGGTTCCCCTCACCATTCCCTCTCATGGAAACATAATCTGTATAGACAACACCTTCATCAATTATACAACAATTTTTATTTTATTTAATAAGAGAAATATTCACATTACCTTGTTTAGCAAAGGTTAGTCATTTCCCAAAATCCACACATAACAGATTTACCCATAGTCTTTTAGCATTAATATAATTAATTTGCAAGATGGGGGAAACAAGGGTACTACACTTTCATTATGATATTCATAAAACTAATTGTTTGTAAAAATATAGATGTTTTCATCATTAGAGAGAATTTGTTTTCAAGTTAATTTAATAAAACAATCATGGCATTCATGTATCATACCTTTTGTTTTGCTTGAAAACAATAATTCTTGTACTAAATGAACAAGTTTAATACCTAAAAATTACAATCAAAGGATTCATTAAGCATGAAATTCTACAACTTGTTATCCCATCTATCTTGGACAAAAATACTTGCATGAGAATTTCAATGTCATAACATAAGCTCTCTTTATTCATATATCTTAGGTATCTTCATAGTTGTGAAATATGGATTATCATAATTAATAGGATTTACATAGAAAGGGATGTCCCTAAATAGGTTTATGTTGCATCCTTATGGTGAAGTCTCATTATATAGTTGATCCATAATTTCTTTTGGATTGCATGAAAAACAACATAACTTCAAGGCCTTATTTAAAATCAAAGAAAGAAAAAATAATATTTCAACTCAATAAATTTTATAACAAGATATAGCATGTAGACCTAGACATAGACCTAGACATAGACCTTGCCTTGCCTTGCCATGCCTATATTTTCTTATCCTTGTCATGTATTTCCTTACCTTGCATTTCCTTTCCTTCCATTTCCATACCTAGACCTAGACCTATACCTAGACATTGCATTTCCATGCCTTGTAGGATTAAACCACAATCCAAGACCTAATTGTGAGAAGGAAATACTACACTAGCTAATTGCAAAAGAGAGAGAGGAGAGAGAAAAATAGAATCAATGTTCACACATAAGAGACTAAGAAATGAACTCTAATAACAATGTATTAATCCTTGATAATGAGTACAATATATACGACTCTCCACATGAGGCGTAATGCACATTAGGTTGGGATTTCCATGTGCATGCTCAAGTAAACATGTAACTTCTCCCAATAGCAACAATTAACTAAAGTCAAAAGTTTCTAATAAGAAGAAAAGGTAAAAAAATAGGTGTTAACGTAGTGAGAACTCTGAATGAATTCAACATGCATTCCATAATAGAAAAAATATTCTAGAATACGACTAGAGTCCAAGAATTGAACTAAAGTCCTAACTGAGCAAGAATTTTCTAATTATGGAAAGTCACTAAATAAGTGGAGTTAACTCCAAGAATTAGACGGGTAATGAAAATTTTCCTAGGAGGATAATATTCTTACTAAAGAGCGCTCTATAGCCATGAAATAGAAAATATCTCCTAAAATTAAGGAAATAAGAATTATCTCCTAAAAAATAGGATTTTTCGTAATGGTGGCTAAAAAATAGGAATTGGCCTAATGGTAGCTAAAAATTAGGAATTTTCCTAATGATTGTTTATGATCCCATGGTTTTGGAAACCCGTGGTATTTTCCCATGGTATTACATATAGGAATTCATCGACTAAAAATAGACTTTCTGTAAATAAACATGCTATAAATAGAAATCCTCCTAAATAGTAGGAAAAATGGAAAAAAATGAGTATGTCACTAAGTATGTAGTTGAGCATGTACCCCAACATTCATTTCCTTGTCATGCCTTATCTTTTCATGGTCAAGGTCACAGTCTAGGTCATGGTCTATGCCATGGTATATGTCATGGTCATGGTGTAGGTACAGGTCTTCATCTATATCTAGGTCTAGGTCATGGTTTAGGTCTAGTTCTAGGTCTATGACATGATCATGGTTTAGGTTTAGTTCCATTGCCAACATGTCCCTAAATGACTTGAGGAGGTGTGTTGAAAATCACGATAAAAATCAAATTGGAACTCATATGTATGAACCATTGATTGCATTAGATCTAGGGCACTGAGTTTTAGCTAGTGGGGCCCCTTCGCTATCATTTTGTTTCTCGAAAAAAAAAATGTTGGAAGATCTCTGGACTAGGGTTTTTTTCAATGAGGCATAGTGAAAATTCTGAATAAGAGGTCGATTTTCAACAACACTACGTTGGGCGATTGTGGGTATTTTAGTCACATGGGCCTTGGCGGGAGATTATGGAACTTCATTATGCCGCTCGATTTGGATTTTATGCCCCCAGACCAAATTTCCAACATGTCCCTGAACGAATTGAGGAGGTGAGTTGCAAATCATGATAAAACTCAAACCAATACTGAGATGGATGAACCATTAGTTACATTAGATATGGGGCACTAGGTTTTATCTATTGGGGCCCCTCCATTGTCATTCTGTGTAGCATCCCCATCTCCATGTTGGGAAATGCCACATCAAAATTCGAAATTATGATACAAATTTGATTTATTGATATGCTCTGCATATAAATAGAGTTATGAAGAATAATAACAACATGCAATAATAATTCATAAACACAATTATAACAAAGATTCCATAACAATAACTCATAATTACACACACAATAATTAAAATGATCACATAAAAGACACTTATCTTATGAATAATAGCACCAACTGCATGCATACCTTCCATGTTCCTCCCAACCATTGACCACACTGCTCATAACTCTGAACATTGGGTCATCCCAGAGTTGGGGATAAAACTCAACCAAGGAAAAGGAAACCCTAAGCCAAGCTAAGGTCTCTTATACAACAACAAATCTTAAAATTAGGTGCCAACTCTAGAAAACAACCCACATTCCATCACCCCCCACATGCCTCTCCCACCCCAGGAAGTGTGCCCCTTCTCTGGTCAATATTCATTCGACTACCCCACTTCCCCTCTAGGGCTTCAATAATAGGAAAGAAAGGGAGTCTTCGAGCCCTGTAGCTACAACTTGACACCTTGGGAATTAATTCCCAATAGTTATCTCACTTGGAGAGAATGATCATGGGCCTGACAACCCACCTCTTCCATAAAAAATGGGCCTAAAAACCCACCTATTAAATAACATATGGGCCTGACAACTCGCCTCTTCAAGTCACTGGCTAGAAACAACTCCCACGTACATGTATGGTTGTAGAGTACCACTCCCCCGATGCAGATGATGAATGATGGAATGATGATGAAGGAATGATAGGAAATGAACTATGTCTCCTCAAAATTATATGCATGTTCCAAACTTGACACTTGTCATGTTGGGAACTACATTGGCCCACACATGGATTCACTCATAAGGTGATACATTTCCCTTAGAGACTTAGGATGAAATGAATTATCCCATACTTTAAACTTTAAAATTTAGGAATATTAATAAAATATTCCTTTTTGGTTTAAGCCCCTGTAGCTTAGCCCCTTTTCCTAGACTCTTAGACCTCCTTTACCATTCTAGTGGAGTTTATCCCCCCATACTCTTTTATTTAGATGGTCTACAACAATGATGGGTTTTCATTAAAATATGAGTGTGATTACATTTTACAAAGTTAGTCTGACTATCCTTTTAACATCCAGGCTCTCCAGCCTAATAACCAAACAGGAAATGTAGCCTCAAAATAAATATATACAAAGTCACTCTTGCCCAAAATGTCTTGGATCACCGACCTATATGTACATTTACATTTACATTTAGAATTGGGGTTCATCTGAGGGGTATTACATTCTCATCACCCTTATTTATGCACTGTCCTCAGTGCATTATATGCAATGTACATTAAAAATTATTCAAAAATATCCATGCCTTTGCGATTTGAAGCTTGTTGTGTTTTTGGTGCTGTCTTTCCAAGCACCAGATTCATGTCTTCATACTTTAACTGGAAGTCATTTGCTATATTCCATAGAGTTGCTTGAGGCAATAATTTTTCTCACTGTGACATTATTGAGTTCCCTCTTCTTTGTTGCACTCACCCTTCCAGGCTCAGGTATCCTTTCACTACTACATAGTCCTTCAATGATCAATCTTTCCAAGGATTTCACACATAAGGAGAGTGCCAACTCATCTCCATACCCCCACTGAGGATTTGTATTTTTGGAAATCATAGTACTTCAGTGTCCCAAGAGTAGCCTTTATCCCCAAGCATTCCACTTAAATAACCATCATCTCATCTGTATCATACATATACAATCAACATGAGATAATATCACAAAACAATTATTTAGAAATTTAAATATGTTTCATAAGGAAATTTGGATTTTTTCCCAAATATGAGATTCCCTCTCATATTTTCTTGGTTGTTGCTGCAATAGGCACTAGTATTTATTATGGATTTTAGCAATTCCATACTTGAAACCACTGTTTCTGTGATACTTCGATATTTCATTCATCAAAACATATTGTTAGTATTTCATGTACCATATAATTCTATTGGCATATTTACAAAGGCTCACAAAGTGATTTAAGAATTGTCTACACTTGACAATTCAATCATAGCTATCAAACCATTTATTAAATAGAATGAAATTATCATTATTTTCATAGGAGTTTTCATCCAATATGATTTTCATTCTTTCAACATCATTATTTTTATTACTCTATTTCCTAAACAAAAATTTCTTGTATTTAATGCTCATGTGACTACTTGACTTGCAACCTTCCGATTGCAATGTCTAATAGCCCCTGAAATGTTCTCAAATCCATGAGTTAGTAATAATTGTAGCATTTTAGATGTTAGCATAATCATTTCCATTAAATATCATATATACATTCATTCAAAAAAATGCATTCAACAATTGCATTCAAGTATAAACAACTATATCATGCATGAGTGCAACTCTATCACTTACACGTTGTGCATGAGTGAAAATCTCCATGTATATATATTCAATGCACCCTTGCATTGATTTCATAATTACATTTATCTAAGTCATGTATCCCACCATGGTAAATTGGAAGGCATGGTCAATGTCTCGACACATCATCCATACACTTCCCTTTGATTGTTCAATCATTTAGATGCCTTCCTTTTCGACCCAAACACTATACCAAGAATAGAATTCTATGGAGCTCTTTAGTGTTAACAAAAAGGGTGTAGTCCAAACCTTAGCTATAAGTAATAATTTTCCTTGGATACTTGTGTGGCACTAAAACCTTTACATATCCAACCATGTCATGGCCTCATACATGACTAGATTTACTGACATTCATTCCTATAATAGGGTCATACCCTTTTCTTTCTTTGGTTATTAACTCATAACCAACAAAATCACGACATGAAATTATGTCATATGAATGCATTCTAAAGTTAACTTTATAATTAACATGGGCCCTTGGAATTTACCATATCACATGGTAAATCACTCCAATGAATGCATTCACAATCACATACTAAAATCATTTTATAAAATAAACCCTCACTAAGGAAATTCTTACTTAATTCCCTTCAGCAATTATGTAGCATAAATATATAAAATTCATACCTACATAGCTACCATTAAATGAATTTGATGCTACCTAACAAGTTGGTATCAATAACAGATTTCTTCATATGGATATCTTCCATATGAAGCAAATCATCGACACCACTTGCAACCATGCAATAACTCCATCTTTCCTGGAACAACAACCACCATTAGAAACTTTCATATTCATATATATAAAAATAGACTACTCCTAGTCTTTAACGTGTCATATATACATTTAAACAATCTACATTCAATAATGCATATTTATATACACTAAGAATGCATCTTTAACATGCTTATAATTGCATATGTAATCTAACTTCTGGTGCTATGTATGGTTGTACAACAAGTCATATCACATTTGTTGCTACATGATTGCAGCAACTTCTTCCATCATTCACAATTCTCTTCATTGTTCCTATCTATCATCAATTTCCTTGAATTCCTGCATCCCTTTTGTGCTCTCAATGTAATCATTGTACATGATTGTTTTTGTCCTAAGAAATTTTCTAGCCCAACCACTCTTGGCCATTTTTACATTTTCATCCAAATACTATGTTGATATTAATATCCATCCTTACTCTATTTCTTGGATACATCTGTCCCAAAAAATACATGACTAAATTATATTTCTAATCATGTTGTTTATAAAATTTGGATCTTCAATATCCATTCACTTTTCAGGACTATACTGCTTCATCCTTTTCTTGACTGAACACTTCAGTACGTGTGGTTTCTTTCACATTCCCTTCTATTTTCTTAGCCACCCAACCTTAAAATTGACTTTCATAGTCAATTCCCAACATGTTGCAATGCTTCCAAAATGTCTTCTCTTCTAGCTTCATAGAGATTAACTGGAAGTAGCTAGCACTTCTCTTAATTGCCACCATAAATTCTAGTGATACTTCCAACCCCTCGAATGTCACTAATGGCTCTTTTCTACTTAAGGTGGGTTCTTTTAGGTACCCTCTCTTCTGCATACCAAGTCAACATAGGACCATTTTCTTCCTTATGTTTCCTTATTGATTTCCCTTTAGAGAATCATATCCATGCTACTTGGGAAATACCTTTAGTACTTTTGGAATGCATCCATAATCCTCTTCTACCATTGTCATCCCTCAGGGAGTCTTTTCATTCACCCCTAATATCTTGACATACACCTCATTATTTCTTCTTTCATTATCTTAAGATGTTCAGGGACTTGACTCCATCCTAGAATATTTCTTCCCTTTATGGAAAAACCATTCTTTGAAATCCGACTGCATTCTTCTAGATCCAATATGTACATAATGCATTGCTTATGCATATTTTGGAACTTCTTTGGTATGCACAGACCTTAATTACTTCACCCATGAAGTTCTTTCATACAACAATGCTTCCACTACACTACTTTGATAACAATCATGGAGGTGTTATCCCCAAAACTATAGAACCAATCCTTGGAAATGTTACACTTATTTCCATGTATACACTTTGTCTTTGTTAATGATAAGACTAACATATTAACATATAAATAATTTTAGAATGTTGAATTATTGATTGAGGGTGAATCAATAATGAACAATTTATACCACTTGGTAATACTTTAAGAATCAATAATGAACAATTTATACCACTTATTAATACTTTAAACCACAATTTGAATTCCTTTAACTTATTCAACAATGTTCATCAGTTCATCATTAATATTTTATTACATCATATAAAATTAATATCCATTAGTGCATAATAACAAATAATAGACACATCCACACAATGAACAATACACCAGTATTTTACGTGGAAACCCAATGTGGGAGAAAACCATGGAATACTTTTCTTATATGTATTTCAGAATCACATTGAAGTAAGCACCAACTTCCAATTCTCTAGCTCCAACAGGAAGGAGGCCCCAACCCCCTGTGATCTCTAGCTCCAACCGGAAGGTGTATACAACCACCCAATTATATGGCTCCAACTAGAAGGAGGCTCCAACCCCCTAATTCTCAGGCTCCAACCTGAAAGAAGCTCCAACTCTCTGGTTCTCTAGCTCCAACCACCTATCCTTGCCTTGTTCTACCTCCCTGAAATATAAGTGCCAAATAGTTGATGAAACCACTTCCACAATGTCACTGTGAAATATTCCATTGTAAACTTGAAACAATATGTTCTAACAACTGGTAACTAACTTGTACCAATAACCTGTGATCAACCTATACCAGTAATCAATCTATACTAACAAAATCCAACAGGAATGCGACCTGTATATGATACAACTCACGTATGTATGCTACCTGTCTATACTGCAGCCTACATATGTACATGACCTGTCTATACTACAACCTACATACACCTTCAGAAAGCTAGGGTTTTCACCTTTCTAAAACTCATACTCTTTGCTACCTCTTTCACATCAACCTCTAACATGTCATTGTGTCCAATATGTAGTTGTGCCCTATGCATACATCATCATACATATCCCTTAACCAAGTGCATCCATTTCTCTCTAGTCATGTTCCATACATGTGTATACAATCACGATCAAGTGTAATAATCTTCACATGGACTAGACATCAAACCCTCACTGATATGCAGCCTCAAACTACACCAACAACTTCAACAACACAACACAACCCAAACCCTCAACCATGTACCAAGAAATACAAGAGATGCCTCAACACTCAACCCAACAATATGTAACAATATGTACCAAGAAAATCCTCAAAATCCCATAACCATATCTCATGGAGACAATAATATCCAACTACAAATATGAATATGACATACCTTCTGAACCTGTAGATAGATCCACTGTACTTGATCACTATAGACCTTCACGGGAGCTTGCTTTCTGACTCTAAGAACACGAACTCCTCTTCTTCAGCCCGTGTATGTATGATCCCTCATTCACTTCTATCTTGCATATGTACATGAACTCTTCCACTTCATCCCGCGTATACCTCAAAAACAATGGTTTTTTCAGTATTTCTGCAACTCCGAAACTGTCTCCGTCAACCCTCTTACTACCTCAGTCTTGTGTAACTTGATGTATCAATGTGTACATGCAACAAACCTTTTTCAAAATATATATTCAATGATATTCAATAGGTAGGGTAGGTGTTAATGTGAGTTACTTTCTCTCTTATTTATACTCTACAAGTGGCTTCCTCAAGGTGTTATATTCTAACTAACTTTACCCAACTCCCTTCTTTTAGGGTTAACCCACTTCTAACCACTTTGTCCACTTACGACCACTTTATCCACAAATAGTAATCTCTCCACTTCTAGTTAAAACTAATTTATTTTTAATTATTTTATTTTTTCAAAACATTAAATCATGATTAACTCCTAGTTACAACCACTTTGAGTAGTAAACTTCTTCTAGGAGCTTCTAGAACAAATTGACTTCTTTGACTTTCTAGGGGCTTCTAGATAACTCATGAGGGTTCTCAAACTTCACAAATCCATAAATATCTAACCGTGAGGATTTATGTGATGTTCCACATATCACCAGAAATGGCATGACATGTACTATCCATCTAGAATATTCTTACCTACATATTCATTGATAGTCATGTATTTATACCTCAAACCAATGCATGTCGCTTTACCCATACCTTTGTGATATTGAAATTCACTACCGAACTTCTTCAAAGGTTGAAATCAATATATAAGGGTTGAAATCAATCTACAATATCACTCTCTAAGGGTTGACATCAATGAAAACCAACAATCCAAACCAACTATCCATCAACCTAAGACAATTGTCCAACAATCTCCCCCTTTGGCATTGATGGCAACACCAACATTTATGGAAACATTCTGATGAAACAATGAAGTCATGGTGCACATGCTCCCCTTGTGACCATCACTCCTCATCAATGTTTTTATTTCTCACCCTTTGACATAAATGGTAAAGGGTATCTCCCTTTGGGGCTTCTCCACACTCTCCATGCCTCTGATTACTCTCTCTCTCTCCCTTTGACAAAGGATTAACTCCCCCTATCAATATGTCTACTCCTGACACTGAAATTGATCTAACCAATCATGGGAAAAAAGAATAGCTCCCCCTATATTCTCTGCAAGATGCCGTGTAATCCCCATGAACAATATGCTATCACTACAATGTGCTTCTGCTACAGATGTTACTTCTCTACCATAACACTGATCAACTACTCAACAATACTGCATCAATAATACCATGGTATTCTATTCATATGATGATCCTTGGACATTTCCATGTATCATACATGCATCAAACTATACCTCAACTTATTGGAGTTATTTTCCATTGGTTCTTCCTTGTGTAATCAACTTACATATATGAAAATTATTCCAGATTAATCATTCAAAATTTAAGCATTCTAATAATCATCCAACATTCTCTGAACCAATATTTGAATCAATATGTGAACCACTCTCTGAACCAATTTATGAATCCATCTATGTCCATACTATCCAAGACTCTGCTACTCAACTGTCCACAATGTTGACCCATTTGTCTCAACTACTGCATAAACTCCCTTTGTCTAATATTCATATTATCTAGGAGTCTCCAAGCCGAATGACTCAGAAAATTACCTACTCTGATGCAATGTACTCTTCCTTTTCATCCTCTTCCTGAATTCTGTCATCATCCTGCATTTTGGCATCTTCTTCATCTTCTACTTGAGTTCTGAAACTTTCCTCTTTACCTATAAATTCATCATGATCTTGTGCTACTGCAAATACTCAAAGTATGATTCCTTGGACATGTTCTTCATTTACCTGCTCCTCTTTGTTTTCACTTCTTATCCAAACCTTTTTGTGTCTCTAATAAATGTTTTATTTCATGGGATTCCTTATAATGCTTATGCAATTTCGAGCTATGTGTCCATAGTTGTGGCATTTGTAAAATTCAATATTTTGTGGGGCCAGATAAGCATTTCTTGCCTGATTATTTCTTTCATACGCATTGCAATATGATACCTTATGTCCAAAGTTGGTACAACAAAAACAATGACCATAAAATAAATTTACATACCTGGGAGTGAATGATTTTCCTTGTGGTCTGGTCCTTCTAAAATTCTACCTTGGCTTATCAATATCTTCTCTTTGGTTGTTTCTTTCACAATGATTGAAGCTTCCTTTCTACTTGACTGTAGAGGTTCTTCTGTATTCATTTATTTCTGATTCATGTTGACCATGATTCCTTCCTTTGAGAATTTCTGCATAACTCTTTTGTTCTATTTCTTTCATCATGGAGCTTGAACCTTTCTCAGTCTACATTTGGTTGTATCCTAGTCTAGACTTGTCATAGTATGGACTTTGATTGTCGATGATCTTATCCAATGTCTTCGTGATATCTTGTTGCATGTCCTTCTTCTGAATATATTTTCTTAGAGTGATTGCTTCTGCTTCCAACCTTCCAATCATCTTCTCCTTCTCTGCTAGATGGATTATGAGTATTTCTTCAATCCTTCTCTCCTCTTCTACCTAGAATTTCAACTTTGTAATTATCTAGCTGACTTCCTCTGAGTTGAGATTCTGAGTTTCATTTAGTTCTTTCTTGAGTAACTTGTTTTTCTTTCTTTCTTTCCTTAGTTCTTCTAAGGCATTAATTAATTCTCCTCTGAGATCGACTTCACCTTCTTCTTCTGAACTATTGCAGTTTCTTGTTTGATTTTCCTTAGCCATAAATAGTATTGTTTCTGAATCACTATTGGTTTCATCATCTTCACTATATGAGGAACTGTCTTTTATTGAGTATATATTTTTCTTGAAGACTTTCCTTTTGTTTTTCTAGTTTCCCTTTTGATATCTCTTTTATTTCATGGGCTCTTCCTCTTCATCACTATCTGAATTTCTGGCATAAGGACACTTATTTTCAAAATGACCAATTTTACCACAATTAAAACATTTCAATGGAAGCTTACCTTTATATTTACCTATTCCCTTTTTCAACTTTCTTACGAAGTTTTCCATTTCTTCATTGTCTTCTGAATCATCATTGTAGCTACATTTTGACTTTGGATTTTTCTTGCGAACTGACTTTGATTGTTGCTTGTTACTTTTCTTTGTCTTCTTATATGCTTTGAATGCATCTTCCTTTGTAACCGGGTTGTCTTGTTTTGTCCTCATCTCATAAGCTGTGAGTATCCCATGTAGTTCATCCATGGTCATTGTATCTAGACCCACTCTTTCTAGGGATGAGATCTTTGAGTCAAATCTCATTGGTAGAGATCTTAATGCATTTTTAACAACAACCAGTTCCTTTATATCATCTCCCAAGCCTTTGGTGTCATTTACTACCTTATTGATGTGTAGAAAGTAGGTTGCTATGTTTTTATCTTCATTCATCTTTAACTGTTAAAACTTTTCTTTGAATATTTGAAGTTTTGCTTCCTTAACTTTTTCATCTCCTTCATATATAGTCTTTAGTTTGTCCCACATATCTTTGGTGTATTCATGGTGCATGATTTTAGTAAATATTGATTCATCTACACCGTTCTAAATAGTATTATTGGCTCATGAATTATTTTCTGTGATTTTCTTTCCATCCTTGTCTATTGGAGGAGTAGCTGGTGCTTTGTATCCATCCACTACAAATTTCCAAACATCGAATACCTGTGCATGTATGTATGTTTGTATTTTATTTCTCCAGAGTGCATATTTCTCACCATTAAACTATGGTATCCCAACTCTAGCATGATCCATGATCTCCTTCCAGTGGTTAAATTGTTTCTTTAAGGACCTGCTTTGATACCAATTGTTGGATTACTGACAAGGGGGGTGAATCAATAATGAGCAATTTATACCACTTATTAATTCTTTTAACCACAATTTGTATTCCTTTAAATTATTTAACAATGTTCATCAGTTCATCATTAATATGTTATTGCATCATATAATATTAACATTCATTAGTGCATAATAACCAATAATAGACACATCCACACAATGCATAGTACACAAATATTTTACGTGGAAACCCAATGCAGGAGAAAACAACATAATTATTTTCTTTTATTTCTTTAAGAATTAGATTCAAGAAAGCACCAAATTTTAATTCTCCAGCTCCAACTGGAAGGAGGATCCAAACCTCTGTTTTCTCTGGCTCCAACCAGAAGGTGGATACAACCACCCAATTCTATGGCTCCAACCAGAAGGAGGCTCGAACCCCCTAATTCTTAGGCTCCAACCTAAAGGAAACTCCAACTCCCTAGTTCTTCGGCTCCAACCGGAAGGTGGCTCCAACCACCTATATTTTCCCCGTCCTACCACCCTAAAATATAAGTGCAAAATAGCTTATGAAACCATTGCCACACTGTCACTATGAGATATACCACTGTAAACCTAAACCAATATGTTCCAACAAACTGTAACCAACCTGTACCAGTAACATGTGATCAACCTGTACACGTAATTATCTTGTACCAACAGGGATGTTACTTGTATATGATGCATCTTGTGTATGTACATGACCTGTATATACCACAATCTACATATGTACGTGGCCTTTCTATACTACATCTTGTGTACACCTTCAAAAATCTAGAGTTTTCACCTTTCTGAAACTCATACTCTTTGTTGCCTCTTTCACATCAACCTGTAACCTATCAATGTGTCAAATATGCATGTGTTCCCTATGCATACATCATCATACATATCCCTTAACTAAGTGCATCTATGTCTCTCTAGTCATGTGCCATACATTTGTATACAATCATGATCAAGTGTAATAATCCTCACATGGACTAGACATCAAACCTTCACTAATATGCAGCCTCAAATTACACCAACAACTTCAACAACACAAAAAAATCAAAACCCTCAATGATGTACCAAGAAATACAATATATGCCTCAACATTCAACCCAACAAGATGTAAAAATATTGAATACCAAACATAGGAGTGTTGTATTTATGTAGATATAGCTCATACAATAAGTGTCATACAACCAACAACCTCTCTAGGGAAAATCCTCAAAATCCCATAACCATATCTCATGGAAACAACAATATCCAACTACACATAAGAATGACATACCTTTTGAACCTATAGATATATCTCTTGTACATGATCATTGTAGACCTTCCTGGGAGATTGCTTTTAGACTCTCAGAACCTGACACCCTCAACAACTCAAGATTTCATGAATTTTCCAATTGTACATGACCTCCTCTTCTTCAGCCCGTGTATGTAAGATCCCTCAATCACTACCATCCAACATATGTACATGACCTATTCCACTACAACCCATGTACACCTAAAAAACTAGGGTTTTTCAGTATTTATGCAACTCCAAAACTTTCGTCGTCAACCCTCCTTTAATACCTCAGACTTGCGTAACTTGATGTATCAATGTGTACCTGCAATAGACCTTTGAAAAAATAGATATTCAATGATATTCAATAGGTAGGGTAGGTGCTGATGTGAGTTCCTTTCTCTCTTATTTATATTCTCCAAGTGGCTTCCTTAAGGGGTTATCTTCTAACTAAGTTTACCCAACTTCCTTCTTTTAGGGATAACCCGCTTCTAACCACTTTGTCCACTTACAACCACTTTATCCACAAATAGTAATCTCTCCACTTCTATTTGCAACTAATTTAGTTTTAATTATTTTCTTTTTGCAACAACTTAAATCATGATTAAATCTTAGTTACAACAACTTTGACTAGTAAACTTCATGTAGGAGCTTCTAGAATAAATTGACTTCTTTGACTTTCTAGGGGCTTCCAAATAAATCATGAGGGTTATCCAACTTCAAAAAGCCATAACTCTCTAACCGCGAGGAGTTATGTGACGTTCCACATACCACCAGAAATGGCATGACATGTACTATCCATCTAGAATAGTCTTACCTGCATATTCATTGATATTAATGTATTTATACCTCAAAACAACTTGGATCCCTTTACCCATACCTTTGTTCTACCAGTATTCACTACCAGACTTCTCCAAGGGTTGACATAAATATCTAAGGGTTAAAAACAATCTATGATATCACTCTCCAAGGGTTGACATCAATGAAAACCAACAATCCAAACCAATTGTCCATCAACCTAAGACAAATTTCCAACATAGAACATATATTCCCAAAATGTACTACCTTACCCATGAATTGACACCATTTAAAATGAATGGATATTCAATAACTCATCCAGTAAATAGTTCACTCTTGTGCCCTAATTCCATTAAACACTCTGATTAGCATAAGTGTATTTATTGTAGTAGATTCCCAAGACTTTATGGTTACACTTAGACTCATACCTTAACATTCTTCAGTTTGGGCTTATGATCATATTGTAATATATTCTTGACATAACATTATGTCATCAAGTTCCTCTACTCATTCTTGATACCAGTTCCAAACACTTTCATATTTTATAAAACCATCCTTCCATATTCCCATGCTTTTCATCTCCATATGAACCTATGGTACATGCATTATCATGTATTGTATATGGATTTCCCTCCCAACATCCACATATGATGTGCATAATTGTCATCTAGAATTCTTTCCCCAAACAAGATTTTCATTAGGGTATTCCATGTTGCTTATTGAACCGAATATCTGATCCAAAAAATTCTTAAAGAAACGAAATGTAGAATGAAGAACTGTCTATGTCCTTCTCTCTTCTATCTATAGAAATCTGTAGAAATATTTAGAAATATCTATTAAGTTCTCTATTTTAATTGCTACCATAATATATGAAAACATGCACACAACAATATTTGCTAGCTAAAACCACAATATACAATAATGGTACCATATGCACAATTTTTCCCCTTTATGGTCATCATAAAACTTCTTTTTGAATTCCTTTAAATTATGTTTCTAATATCACAATTTTGGGGGATCACATGGAATCCTCTATCCAATAAATTTTCAATGTCTTCTTTCTTTCTCAATTCAGAGTTTTGAGAAAACATTTATAGGCATTTGATTATTACCCAAAAACGCCTTCAATCAGGTGCAATTTTTAACTGTGATTATGTCTCCTTGCACCTGCTCCTTTGAAAATTTGATAGGATCTCAATTGGATTCCTTCATGACCATAAATTTGACAACCTGAGCAATTTTCAACTTCATCTAAGCTCCAAGCTGCTAGTTACAGCCTGTTGAAGTTTAAGGCTAAATAATATTTTTGGCCTTGAATGCTACAGGTACCTTTTATGTCCTCTTGTGCATTTTTTTGTGCCCATATTTCTATTTTGACTCCATATATATCTTATTTGGCTCAATATATTTCCATACACTATTCATGTTCCTCAATATGATTCTAAAGCAGGGAGTTATGGCCCTTGGAATTTAACCGGGTCTCCAAATTTGCCCAACATTGTTTGGCCTATAACTTACTCATAATAGCTCTGTTTGATGAACAATTTACACCGTTAGAAATATATATATATATATATATATATATATATATATATATATATATATATGAGATATATGATTTTATATGTAGAAAATTTATTTCCTAGAATTACATGTAGTTTCGTACGATTTGGACTACTTGAAAACTTCATTTAGGCCTCTGAAATTGACCTGGAAGTCAAATACCTAGAAATCACTGTTAATTTTCTAGTAATTTTTACTCTTTTATGTAAACTTTGGCTGACATGGCATCTGATTCTACCTGGCACCTTGGGGTGGTTCCATGTTAACTCCCTAGCCACATGTTCCTTCCCTGTTGGCCTTTGTCTTCTTCTTTCATCTCTCTTCCTTACCTCCACGATGCATGCACTATATATCTCATTCCCCACCAGTCCTTGGATGCCATGCGACACCTTTGTATTGGGTCATGGGAATGGGAGGGACCCATACGAAACCCATTTACCTCTATGCATGAATTTTCCCATTATATTGATCCAATGGTCATGGTGCAGAGGGTGTCAATGATGATCGATGACGCTTGTTGCATTGTGGGCCCCTCGACCTACTGATCGTTAACCAAGGGGGGAGGGGCCGAAAAAATTAACCCTGGTTAATACCCAGGTGATGTGTCATGCATTGTGGCCCCCTGGCCTATGGTTAAAATAACCACACTGGAACCCCCCACAATCAACATCGGTTTGACGCATGTCCTAGGATCGGGATTTTGTTAGGTAGGAAAGCACCGCCTTCATGGCGTCAGTTCTCATGCCACCTCACACTTTCCACTGCCTTCATGTACCTACCACTGTGGCCTTACCACTTTGGCAGTACACATCTCATATGCACCATGTCATCTGACATGTGGCCTCCACGCCACTATGACATCAACGTACAAAAAACAATTCCCAATTCTTTCCAATTTTTCCTAGTTTCAAAATTTTCCAAATATGCCTAAATTCACCATTATTTTTGTGACCACCATTAGAACTCTGTAATTAAGCTCAATACAACTAATTCTGACTTTTTTTTACATGGATTCGACTCCTATACCTATAATTTGAATCATCCACGTCAAATCTCCAAGAATTACACTACATAATTTGGGGCTTTTGTCCAATCCCGCCCAATTTCACCATGATCACTCTCAAAACATGAAAAGTCATCCAACTGCAGGCTCAAAGTTTCCCAATTTTGGATTTAAATTGAGGATTTTAATTCCTCGGATTTATTATTTCAAAATAACCATGGAAATTCCCCAATTTCACTGTAATAATTTCGACAAACAAGTTGCAGACATCCCCTTCCAACATTCTGTCAAACAATTTTCCTACGTAATTTACAAATTCCAATTTCACACTCTATTAATTAGCCCATGCAGGCTCAGTGTTGAAAATTGGAGCTTTGATACCACTTTGTACCATCCCCATCTCCCTGCTGGGAAATGCCACATCAAAATTACGAATTCTAATACCAATTTGATTTATTGATATGCTCTACATATGAACAGAGTTATGAAGAATAATAACAACATACAATAATAATTCATAAACACAATTATAAAAAAGATTCCATAACAGTAACTCATAATTACACACATGGTAATTAAAATGAGAACATGAAAGACACTTATCTTATGAATAATAACACCAATTGCATGCAGACCTTCCACGTTTCTCCCAACCATAAACCACACTCCTCATAACTCTCAGTAGCGTGTCACCCCTGAGCTTGGGATAAAACTCCACCAGGGAAAAAGAAATCCTAATTCAGTCTAAGGTCTCTCAAACATAAACAAATCTCAGACTCAAGTACCAACTGTAGAAAACAACCTACAATATCTCATTCCCCACATGCCTGTCCCACCCCAGGAAGTGTGCCCCTTCACTACTCAATAATCCTTCGACTGCCCCAATTCCCTTCCGAGGCTTCAACAATAAGTTGGAGAGGGAGTCTCTGAGCCCTGTAGTTACATCTTGGAACCTTGGGAATTAATTCCCAGCATTTATCTCACCTGGAGAGAATGCTCAATAGCCTGAAAACTTGCCTCTTCCATAACACACTGGCTTGAAAACCCACCTCTTCAATAACATACGAGCCTGACAACCTGCCTCTTCAGGTCACTGGACATAAACAACTCCCGCGTATAGGTATGGTTGTAGAGTTCCACTCCCTCGATGCAGATGATGAATGGTGGAATAATGATTAAGGAATGATATGAAATGAACTACGTCTCCTCAAAATTATATGCATGTTCCCAACTTGACACTTTTCATGTTGGGAACTACATGGGCCCACACATGGATTCCCTCAAAAGGTGATATGTTTCCCTTATAGACTTAGGATAAATAAAGTATCCCATACTTTATACTTTAAACTTTAGGAATATTAATAAAAATCCCTTTTTGGCTTAAGCCCCTTTAGCTTAGCCCATTTTTCTAGACTCTTAGCCCCCTTTTCCCATTCTATTGGAGTTTACCCCCCCATACTCTTTTATATGGTTAGTATGAAAATGTTTTTTCATTAAAATATGAGTGTTATTACATTTTACAAAGTTAGGCTCACTAGCCTTTTAACATCCAGGCTCTCCAGCCTAATAACCATACAAGCACTGTAGCCTCAAAATACATATATACAAAGGCACTCTGGCTCAAAATGTCCTAGCTCACTAGCCTATATGTGCATTTACATTTACAATTACAATTTGTGTTCAACTGAGGGGTATTACATTATGTGTTCAACTGATGGGTGACCACCTGGGAAGTCATGGTTACCGGGTGCAAGCCCCGGAAGTGATGATTGATGCTATGCGATTCATTTCGTTGGTTTCAATCCCATTTCTTCACCCCCGTGAGCATCACCCGATGCAATGAGTGCTAAGTGGACTATTCAAATCATGAGAATTATTGGTCAGTTGAGACTAATACTCATGAATATGGGTCATATATTAATGACTTACACTACGCAGTTAATCCCGAAAATAATATCTAATATTTTGCACTATGGAAGCCCCTATATGCTTAAAGCATTTGTTGCAGGATCTCTAGAAATAGGGTTTTCCTCAATGAGGCATAGTGCAAATTCTGCACAAGAAGTTGATTTCAAAGAAAATTTTGTCGGGATATTGTGGGTATCGTGGTTGCGTGGGACTTGGCCAAATAGACGTGCGAGAGCTTATAAAACTTTGTTTTGCTTCTCGATTTTGATTTTATGCCCTAGACCAAATTACCAACATGTCTATGAATGGATTGAGGAGGTGAGTTGCAACTCATGATAAAACTCAAACCGAGACTTCGATAGATAAACTGTTAGTTGCATTGGATTTGGGGCATCGTGTTTCATCTAGTGGTTCCCCTCCACTGTTATTTCCCCCCCCAAAAAATCATTTGTTTTAGGATCTCCGGTTCTAGGGTTTTTCTCAATGAGCCATAATGCAAATCCTGAACAAGAGCTCGATTTTCAAGAACACTGTGTCAGGATATTGTGGCTAGTGTGGCCATGTGTGACTTAGCCAAATAAATGTACGATAGCTTATATAACTTCTTTATGGTACTTGGTGTGGATTTTATGCCCGCATACCAAATATCCAACATGTCCCCGAATAGCTTGAGGAGGTGAGTTGCAAATCACGATAAAAATCAAACTGGGAATCGAATGGATGAACCGTTGGTTTCATTGGATCTAGGGCACCAGGTTTCAACTAGTGGGCCCCCTCCACTATCATTCCATTTCTTGAAAAAGAATTTGTTGCAAGATATATGGGACTAGGGTTTTCTCAATGAGGCATAGTGAAAATTCTAAACAAGAGGTCGGTTTTCAAGAACACTGTGTTAGGATATTGTAGGTAGCGTGGTCGTGTGGGCCTTGGAAAAAAAGACATGTGGGAGCTTACAAAGCTCTGTTATTCTTCTCGGTTTGCATATTATGCCCCCAAACCAAATTGCCAACATGTCCTTGAATGGCTTGAGGAGGTGAATTGTAACTCGCGATAAAACTCCAATCGAGACTCAAATGGACAAATCGTTGGTTTCATTAGATCTAGGGAACTAGGTTTAAGATAGTGGGGATGCTCCATTGTCATTCCATTCCCCAGAAAATCATTTGTTGCAGGATATCCGAGACTATGGCTTCGCTCAACTTTTATTACATATGTTTGACAATTTTACACCTTCTAAGGCATGGCATGGAAAGGAAAGGATTTCCATGGCTTGGAAAGGAAAGGATTTCCATGGCTTGGAAAGGAAAGGAAAGGAAAGGAAAGGAAAGTCATGGAAAGGAAAGGAAAGGAAAGGCAAGGAAAGGAATGGCATGGAAAGGAAAGGAAAAGGAATGGCATGGAAAGGAAAGGCAAGTAAAGGCATGGCATGGAAAGGGAAGACATGGCATGACAAGGCAAGGCAAGGCATGGAATGGCATGGCATGATAAGTGAAGGCAAGGAAAGGCATGGCATGGAAATTAAAGGCATGACATGACATGGAAAGTCATTTCATGGAATGGCATGTAAATTCAAGGAAAGGCGTGGTAAGGCAAGGCATGTCAAGGAAAGACACGGTAAGGCATGGCATGACATGGCATGGAAAGGCATGGAATGACATAGAAAGGAAAGGCAATTCAAGGCATAAAATGGAAAGAAAAGGCATGGAAAGGAATGACATGGTAAGGAATGGCATGGAATGGAAAGGAAAGGCAATGGAAGGCATATAATGACATGGCATGGCAAGAAAATGCATGGCATGGAAATGCGTGACATGGCATGGCAAGGAAAGGCAATGCAAGGCATGGCATGGAAAGGCATGGCATGGCATGGAATGACAAGGTAAGGCATGGAAAGGAATGACATGGCAAGGAAATCAATTCCATGGAAAGGAAATACAAGGCAAGGCATGGTATGGAAAGTGAAGGAAATGCAAGGCATGGCATGGAAAGGAAAGGCATGTCATGGCATGGCAAGGAAAGGCATGGAAAGGCATGCCACGGAATGACATGACATGCCATGTAAAGGCAAGGCATGGAATAACAAGGCAAGGCAAGGCAAGGCATGGCAAGGAAAGGCAAGGCATGGCATGGCAAGTCAAGGTATGGAAAGATGTTGATGGCCAAAATTGACCATATTCAACATTGTGGAAATCACCTAGTGAGGGTCCTAATTAGACCCTTTTCTATTTGGTATGGTGATCCCAACTGGTTTTAACAGGTCCAATTACCCTTACCTAAACTAAATTAAACTAAATATAAATCTAATATATACTACCTTAAACTAACTGAAACAAGGGCTTAACAAAGCCACATTAATATTTTCTCCAGCATATGGAGACTTTCAAGTATGTATTACTAAATAAATATATAACTAATAATGCAGAAAACAAATGAAAAAAAAATATTCTAATTTGGAACATAGAAAATAGTTCCTAAATACCAAGTGCAATGGTTTAAAAATGATGGGGATTAAACATGAAATTTAAAGAGAATATCAAATAATAGGAGTAGTCCTAATAATTTATATTGTTTATCTTCTTTCATGTTTTGTTCAAAGAATTAGTATAACTTGGAAATGATAAAAGATAAATCACTATAGTAAGGAAGTAGTTATCATATATTAATGATTGTTAAATCAATTTATAATGATAATTTTTTGAGTAAAACGTTACTCATAAATTGATTAAAATGCATAAACAAATCAAGATATGATGATAGATCTAAGAACTTATAAGATCAGATAGTTGATCAGATAAACAGAAAGTTGCATAAAGAACAATAGTTCCACCATATGGAATCACTGGTATAAATCTTCCAAAAAGAAACAAAAGAATAATATTATATTCATACAAATAATAGTATCTGAAATGAAATACAATCAAGAAACCTTTGTATCTCCTGAAGTAATTCTGCAACAGTTTCTCCAAGACATCAAGCTCTATTAACAGAGAGAAAATCCATAATAGTATGAAATATGCTTCTACATAAGAGATTTAAATATAAGAAAGAGAATCCCTAATATTCAAATATGAATATTAAGACAATTTCTACAAAACAAAATTCCCTTTACAATAGTGCGAAGAGTACCCCTCTTGAAGAAAATTGAAATGCCCTTGGTGGCTCTCAAGATCTGATATTTATACATGATTTATGAGAAATTTCCTTTTGAAAAATAAGGAATATCTCTCAAAGTATTTATTTTTTGAGGGAACGATCCTTAAGAGAAGTAAATCGACCCATTATGAAAATGGTTTTTCATTTGTTTTACGAGATTCATGATCACTTTCTCATAAATGAAGATCGAAGTTCACCTCTTCGAGATTGGCTGCAACAACAAATTTGGGAAATTCTCTCTCAATCTGATAAGGATTCCTCCCAAAATATTCACCTTGTAAGAAAGTCACTCACATGGAAGGTAAAATGACATGTTCTGCAAGTGATTTTTCGGTTGTTTTGATATATTCCTAGCCGTTTGCTCGAAATTGAAGTTGGAAGTTCGCCTCCTGTGAATTAACAAGAATTCTCATTTTTTTCTTGCCTAAGTACTTCGACCTGTGGAGATAAGGAATTCCAAATGAATGGATTATTTTAGCATATTTGTAAACTGAAGTTCAATTTCATCTCTATAATGGACACTTTTAACAAAAAATAAATAAATTAATAACTAATATTTATTAAAAAAATAGATACAAAATCTTCAACTCTTAGTTAGGAAAAATCAATTAATAGAATCAAATCAAATTCATATCACGCCTTCTAAATAATCATAACTTCATACCAAACTTGACATTTTATTTTGGGATTTGGGGATATTTTGCAAATTTTAGGAAATTAACTCCATAAGATTTAATAATCACTCAATTGTCAATAAATTTAAATAAACCCATTGAAATCACAACATTGACTCATAATGAAAATCTAATCTTTTAGGGTAAGTCTTAGATGATATGACTACAAAATGTATACGTCCAAGAGAAAGAATGGACATGGGATATATTAAAAATAAATATTCCATTTTACTCAAAATAAAGTTCAAACACCTAAGATTGTATAATAAAAACCTTGATGATAATTTTGATTAAGAATAAGACTAGATTCCATGTAGCCAAATCATATTTTAGAATAATTTTTTAATTACTAAATGATGTAAAGATATTCCTTATAATCATGTTTCGAATCAATGTGAATGTAAGGGGTTCACATTAAAACTACTTTCAATAATTTACCAAGTTGTTGTGATATAGTAATGTCTAGTAGAAACCAATCCATTTCATAAGAAAACCAATAACATAAGAAAAACTCTAACAAAGATAAAAGAAAAATTCACATAAAAATCAAAAGGGACCTTGATTTTCAATCAACCATAGAAGAAAATAAAGGGGTTGTTGTTTTCCACAACACAAGGCAAGGAAATGCATGGCATGGAAAGGAAAGGCATGGAAATTCAATTCATGCCATGCTAGTGGGGCACCTCCATTGTTATTCTATTCCCCGAAAAAAATGTTTGTTGTAGGATATCCGGGACTAAGGTTTTGCTCAATGAGCCATAGTGAAAATTATGAACAAGAGCTCGATTTTCAAGATCACTGTGTTGGGATATTGTGGGTAATGTGGTCATGTGGGACTTATCCAAAAAAATGTGTGGGAGCTTACTTAACTTAGTTATGCTACTTGGTTTGGAATTTATGCCCCCATACCAAATTTCCAACATGTCCCTGAATTGACTGAGGAGGCGAGTTGCAAGTCATGATACAAATCAAACTGTGACTCAGATGGATGAACCTTTGGTTTCATTAGATCCAAGGAACTGGGTTTCATCTAGTGGGACCCCTCCACTATCATTCCATTTCCCGAAAAAGAATTTGTTGCAAGATCTCCAGGACTAGGGTTTTACTCCATGAGGCATAGTGAAAATTCTAAACAAGAGGTCGATTAACAAGAACATTGTGTCGGGATATTGTAGGTAGTGTGGCCGCATGGGCCTTGGCCAAAAAAATATGTGGGATCTTATAGAACTTCGTTATGCTACTCAGTTTGGATTTTATGCCCCGAGACCAAATTGTCAGCATGTCCCTGAATGGATTGACGAGGCGAATTGCAACTCGCGATAAAAATCAAATTGAGACTTGGATGGACAAACCATTGGTTTCATTAGATCCAAGGAATTTGGTTTCATCTAGTGGGGCCCCTCCATTTTCATTTTATTCCCTAAGAAAATGTTTTTTGTAGGATCTTCAGGACTAGGGTTTTTGTTAGTGCTTATTACATATGTTTAACAATTTAACACCTTGTAAGGAATGGAATGGAAAGGAAAGGCATGGTATGGAAAGGAAAGTAAAGGAAAGGCATGGCAAGGCATGGCATGGAAAGTCATGGTATCAAAAGGAAAGGCATGCCATCGAAAAGCATGGCATGGCATGGCATGATAAGTGAAGGAAACACAAGGCATGGCATGGTAAGGAAAGGAATGGCATGGAAAGTCAAGTAAAGGCATGATAAGGCAAGGCATGTTGAGGCAAGGCAAGGTAAGGTAAGTCATGGCATGGCATGATAAGTGAATACAACACAAGGCATGGCATGGTAAGGAAAGGAATGGCATGGCAAGTCAAGTAAAGGCATGATAAGGCAAGGTATGTCGAGGCAAGGAAAGGTAAGGTAAGTCATGGAATGGCATGTCATGACATGGCATGGGAAGGAAAGAAAATTCAAGGCATGGAATGGAAAATAAAGACATGGAGAGGCATGACATGGTAAGGAATGGAATGGCATGGCATGGCAAGGGAAGTAAATGGAAGGCATGCAATGGAAAGGCAAGGTATGGCATGGAAAGGCACGAGATGGCATGGTAAGGCAAGGAAATGCAAGGCATGGCATGGAAATACAAGGCATGGCATGGCATGGTGTGGAATGGCATGGCATGACAAGGAAATGAATGGAAAGGGATGGCATGGAAAGGAAAGACAAGGCATGGAATGGCATGACCTGGCATGGAAAGTGAAGGAAAGTCAAGGCATGGAATGGAAAGGAAGGGCATTGCATAGAATGGCAAGGAAAGGCATGGAAATACATGCCATGGAATGACATGGAATGGAAAGGCAAGGCATGACAAGGCATGGCATGGAAATGAAAGGAAATGCAAGGCATGGCAAGGAAACTAAAGGAATGGCATAGAAAGGCAAGAAAATGCATGGAATGGAAAGGAAAGGCATGGTAAGGCATAACATGGCATGGAAAGGAAATGAATGCCATGACATATAAAGGTAAGGCAAGGAAAGACATGGCATGGCAAGGAAATGAAATGAATGGCAAGGCAAGGAAATGCATGGAATTGTTGGACAATTGGTTTGGACAGTTGGTTTTCATTGATGTCAACCCTTGGAGAGTTATCTTGGAGATTGATGCCAACCCTTGGAGAGGTCTAGAGATGTTGGATAGTTGATTGACGTTTGAATGATTGAGATTGATTGTAAGTTAGTTGGGTGCATTTGAAGAAGCCTACATGTATCCCCAAAGGTTTGGTTATGGGATTCAAAGTTTGTTGAGGAATATAGACATGAAGGATAGTGAAATTTTAGGTAATACTATCATAGATGGATAGTACATAACGTGTCATTTTTTCTGATATGTGGAATGCCATGTGGTTCCTCACAGTTAAAGATGCATGGTTCCTCACAGTTAAAGATGCATGGCCTTGTAAAGTTGGAATCTCCAAAAAGTGGTCAAAAATTCCCTAGCTAGTTACAAGTATTGGTGAAACGGTAAAGTGGTTGTAACAAGAAACCCCTAAAATAAGGAAAGAGGTTACCTAGCATTAGTATAAATACACCTCAAAGAGTCGCTCATTTGTACACACACATTTACATTGAATATCTATCTTATGAATGATATATTCTATCTTTTGGAAAATCTATTAGTGAATATGAGGTTGAAAGTGATGACATTTTTCTAAAGTTGTGAAGGTCTGAAGTAGCGAAAGTTTCAGAGTTGCAGAAAAATGGTAACCCTAGTTTTCTGAGGTTCTATGCGGGATGATTAAGGACAAGTCACATACATATGTGAGCTATAGTAGGAAAGGTCATGTACATCCATGAGTTGTAGGAGGACATGTCATGTACATCTACAGGCTATAGGATTACAAGTCGTGGATATGAGGCAAAGCTTTGAAGAAGAATGGTTAGTTGAGTTGCAACAAGATTTGATGGTACAACACAACTGCTACCGGATCTGAGATGGTATGCTTCAGGTTTTCATGAGTAAGGGTATGTATTTTATGTATTTATTTGAGGCTTGTATCCTGGATGGTATGGCACATGCTTAAGGCATGTATTGGAGGCCCTTGATGGTACATGATTTCATATGGTTGAGGTGACATTGTTACATCCTTGAGATATACTCTTGGTACTTGGTATATGGTTGTTATGATTCATTGTTAGAGGCACATCTTTGTGATATTGGCATATACATGAGGCTTATATGGCTAAGACACATTATATGGTATATTGTACATGGTATGGTAAAGGTGTTGATGTACATGGTTGATGTGCATCATTGGCACATGGTATGGTGTTGATGTGAATGTACATGGTTGGTATATATCGTTGATGGTTGAGGCATATGGTACAAGTTGAGGTGCATGGTTAATGCACGGTTTGGTATAGGTGTTGGTGCATGGTTGATGCACTTGTTGTGGTACAGGTTGTGGTACATGATTGATTATTGGTATGGTACATGTTGATGGTTTGGTACACTCTTTGGTACATGGTTCAGACACATATCTTATGATGTTATGTTGGTGATATGGGTACATGCTTGGTAGAGGCATGTGTTGATGATGTTGAGCATATGGTTTGAGATATGATCTTGGTGATCTTGGCATGAGTTGCATGAAAATGAGAGTGAACCTAGTTTTGTGGATGAGACCGTGATTGGTTGGATAGGTTGTTGTGATAGTGACAGGTTGAACAGGTTGGATACAATGACAGGTTGGATACAGTGACATGTTGATAGGTCATTGGTTGATGTGATGGTGACAATTATAGTGAAAGAGACATTGGAAGTGACATTGGTAGTGACAATGACAGTTATTATGGTAGTCATAGTTTGTCTACATTTATATTTTAGGGTGGTAGGATAGAGAAAGGAAAGGGAGTTGTAGCCTCCTTTTAGTTGGTGCCAGAGAACTCAAGGAGTTGTAGATTCCTCCAAGTTGGATCTTGAGAACTAGGTGGTTGTATCCACCTTCCTGTTGGATCCGTAGAACCTAGGGGGTTATAGCCTCCCTATGGTTGGAGCTAGAGAATTCAAGGATTTGGAGCTTCCTTTAGGTTGGAACCTAAGAACTAGGTGGTTGTAACCACCTTCCGGTTGGAGCCAGAGACCCCAGGGGGTTGTAGCCTCCTTCTTGTTGGAGCCATAGAATTCAGGGAGTTGTAGCTTTCTTCAGGTTGGAGCCTGTAAATAGGGGGTTTAGCCTCCTTCCATTTACAGCTAAAGAATTGGGAATTTGGTGTTTCCTATGAATGAATGCTTTATATATAAGAAAGAATTTTGTGTTTTTCTCCCATTTTGGTTTCCACGTAAATACTAGTGTATTGTGTTCTTGATGTGATGTTGCTTATGATACATTTCTTATGATTACATGCTTATATCATAGATAATACATTGATGATAAATTGTTGAACATTGTTGATAAAGTGAAATAATATATATAGTTAAAAGTGGTATAAAGTGCTCATACTGATTCACCCCCCCCCCCTCTCAGTATTCCAACAATTGGTATCAGAGTTGGTTCCTTCAAGGAAACAATTTAACCACTGGAATGTATATCATGGAGTACAGTATGAATGGACCACCAATGTTCAATGGTCAGAAGGGTTTGAAGTATGAATTGTCGAGTTGCAGGATGAAGGTATTTTTACAGGAACGGGGATATGATGTTTGGAAATCATGTGTTACAAGATACAATGCTAGAAAGAAACCAAAGACTGCAACCAATAAGGAATTGAATAACAACAAAAAAAATAGAAATGGATTTTATCTTGGAAGGATTACCTACTTCAATAAAGGATAACATGGGAAAATGTTCATCAACTAATGAACTCTAGGATAAGCTACATAATATCTATTATTCTCCCATTACAGAGTTAGATAATGTTGAATAAGATAAAAATATGGGACAAGAGGTAAGATTCTCATCATGTCAAAAATCTTGAAATTGAATTCCCTTATTTGAAGATTGAATGTGACGAGACAGAACAACCCAATGAAATAGAAGACAATCCTGATATTGAAAAGGATAAGGATATTGAAGAAGAATTAATCAGTTCTTTGGATGAACTAACAAAATAAAGGAAGAAGAACCAGTCACTCGAGGAACAATTAGCCAAGAAGAATTCTCAAGAAAGTTCTGAAGAATCCCAAGAGGGCATCGTGAAACTAAAATCTCATCTAGAAGAAGCCATAAAGATTAAAGAAACATACAAAAGTCAGATGGAAGAGAAGCAGTGTTTGGAAGATGAAATAGAAGCACTAACAAAAGAAGCAATAAAAGAGAAGCGATGTTTGGACACTGAAAGAAAGGAAGCAGAAAAGAGAGAGAACATATTGATAGATCATATTGAGGAAAGAACCAATGACTTAAATTAGCTTGAAGAAGAATTTGGTCAAGAAGAGAGAAGACTTGAAAAATAAATCATCACATTGAAGATTAAACTTGAAGAAGAAAAGAGAACATAATAATTCATGATGATTCATATGATGAAGAAAGAAGAATAGGTTGAGAATCTTGAAGAAGAAGTTGTCACATTGAGAAGTAAAATTGTCAAGCTCGAAAATAATGTTGAAGAGACAGAATCATCCACATCAAAAGTAGAGAATGAAGAGAATCATTCCAGGGTGCTAGAAAACAAGACTGAAGAAAAGAGTAAGAGGTTTTTAGAAGTACTCAAAGGAAGGAATCGTGGTCATCAAGAATCAAAGAAGAATAATACAAATACATATTCAACAAGACCTGCCAGATTTAGGAAACAAAGAAGCTTCAACCAAAAATGAATGAATTCACAAAAGAGAAGATTATGATCAGCCAAAGAAGGAATTCAAAAGGACTACACCACAAAGAATATTATTCACTCCCAAGTATGTAAATTTCTTTTATGGTAATTGTTTTTATTGTACTAACTTTAATCATAAGGTTGCAGATTGCAGGGCTTATGGAAGGAATGTTCAAGAAAGAAATGTGTATGTGTCCCCACATAACATTGAATGTTACAAGTGCCATAACTATGGATACATAGCTCATGATTTTAAAATCATGATAGAAACTTATTTGAGAAAGAACATTGATATAAGATATAAGAAGGTTTGGAAAGTAAAACAAGAATAGGAAAAGGAAGATCAGATAAATGAAGGACACCCAAAAGTCATACTCTCAGGATTGGAAATAGTATGAGATGAAGAAATATCTACAGGGAAAAATAAATATTTTAGATATAGGAAGGTTTGGAGAAGAAATGAAAAAAAATAAGAACAGGTGAATAAAGACTAGGTCCTAGAGATCGCAGGATTTGCAGTAGCATGAGAAATAAAACAAGATCAGGTGAATAAAGATTAGGTTCAAGAGATTCTACTTTCAAGAATTGTAGTGCAAGATCAATCCATAGGAAAAAAGGAAGAAGTCAGAGTTCAAAAAGATGATGAGTGTATAGATGAAGAGGAATATTAATCCACATTAGAGAGGGTATTTTTCTGAGTCATCTGACTTGGAGACCCCCAACAAATATGTATGATGAACAGGGGGACTCCATGCAGTAGATACTACAGATCAAAGAACCATGTTTCAAGTGGTGGTTGCAGAGACAGATTTAGAGTAGTCAGATAACAAAAGTACAGAGTAACAAATTGATCACTTGAGAATTAGTGTCCCCACATAGGTATCAGTTGGTAGAAATTTTTTTATGATTCTATTGCACGTATGTTTTCAAGTAGGGATATTTTTAGTACAGTTTGTTCCAGAAATGTAGAGTTTGATGAGATTATAGATCATATCAATGGACATATTTGATTTTGATTGATCAACAGAAGCATGTGATGATCAGTTGTAGTATATTCAAGAGAAGTCTTTGGAATTGTACAATGACAGATGGGTCAACATTGTGGGCAGTTAAGTAGCAGGGTTATGAAAAATTTGTGACATATGGACAGAGATAGATTTGTGAGATGCTTATAAGGTACAAAGAGCATGGGTCAAAGAAGATGAATAGTAGTGGATTTACAATTGAAATCAATGGAATCAATTGGAATCAGTTGGTCACAGAAAGGAAAGAAGTGAAATGCACGAAAGAACATGAAAAGAAAAATGGTTAGCAGAAGATATATCATCAAAAGGATATTGTTGAATAGTATGGTCAAGTGAACATGACAACTAAATGAAGAAATCAAATTTTGAATGCTTTTTATATATGTCAGTGAAATTCAAGAGGAAGAACATGTTATCACATTTATTTGTCGAGCGAGGTGTTTTTCTAAGAAGTTGATTATGGCAATGTTTTCCTAAGAAGTTGATTCCTTGGCAAAGAAATGAAAGAAAACAGGAAAAAACACATAAATCGGCTTAAATCCTAAGTTGGAGCTATGATGTGACGTTTTAGTGCGACATGATAAGACGCACACAATTCTGGGTGGTCAAGATTAGTGTGCCTCAGATCGACGGTCATCGATCATATCGGGGCTTCAACATGCGCATAGGATAAAAAAGGTAGAGTGGACCAGGGAAAACAATAGCGGTTTGTGGAGGCGCTATGTGTCAGCCAAAGACCCACATCGGGGCCAAAAGCAAGGAAGTTTCAGACCGCTTTTCACAGCCTCGATATGAGCATGTGCATAAAGTATCATATCTCGGTCCGACAAGTGGCTTCCCCTCATCAATTCTTCTCCCTCCATCTGTCTTCCACTCACCGTCCCACTGGTACTTGTCCCTCTCTCATTTCCGCCACCTGTGCCACCTCGCTCTGCATCACCTCCATCCCATTACACCTAAGCTTCCGTTTAGGTGGCCTCCTACACTAATCCTCAATCTCCTCTTTTCATCCACACCTGTCCACCTGGCCCTTTTTCGTCCACCATTTCGTGCTGAGCACACTAGTCGCATTGTCAGTATCCATGTCGGTTGTCACGCCCCTCGGCAAGCATCCAGCTCAGGACCAGACGTCAAAATACAGAGGCGGTCAAACCCCATAGGTGGAGAGTTGAACTGGGTTTTTTCCCCGATCCCGATGAAGCAATTATTGTGGCTGGTGGTGGCAGTTGAACATCATCTCCACCATAAATGGAAATCCTAGAAAGGGGCTGTCAGCTAGTCAATTCATCTGCAGGGCCATTCTAAGAACACAATTGCGTCTGACAGAGTTTCCTTCTGACATGAGATTACATGCATTGTCTGTCAGGAAACATGCAAATGAGATGCCTTCAATGCAGGAATTCGATGCATGGTTCTATAATTTTGTTTTGAGTATAAATACTCAGTTTTGATATTTTTGTAAGGGTCGATGGTTAAGCTAGGCTACCGTATTGTAAAATTTTGATGAAGCATTGGTTCCTCTGGTTATGTATTTTGTATTTGAGACTTCTTATCTAATGAAATTCAACTTCTTTCCATCACTTTGTAAATGCTGTGTTAAGACACTCAAAATTGGAGGATCCAGTCGAGGGTTTTGATGTAGGTTTGATCATTGCAACATTTTCACCAGTTTTAATCAGTTTCTCGTGTTATCTTTTCCCCTTCTTATACTGAGCAGCTCAGAATTGGAGGATCCAGTCGAGCTGTTACAGTAGCATTATGATGTAGGTTTTATCATCATGTTGTTGTAGCTATGTCGTTTAGACATATCTTAGTGTCTGAAGCTTTGAGTTCGAGAGGATCTTGTTCTTGAATCTTTTCGTCCTTAAGATGTTGGAAAACCAGATGTCCACAGTAGGCCCTTACATCTTCTCACTAGTTCTTCCTCCTACTCAACCTTTACTACAACTTACTAACTCACTTAATTGTGCATTGCATGGTCCAGGATTCTGATTTAAAGTGATATAACCTTGAGACTACGTCCATTATACCACCCTTTAAAATATTTACTATGATTATTGGCCCTTGACCAGGTTTTGAGGGATATGGTAAAGTTTGACCTATTTTCAAACTTCGATAGCCTGTTGAAGGAGGAGCACAAGATGAAGCAAAGATCATGGATCTCGACCCCTTTTTTGGGTCCTTTTTGGGCTTTTGGGATTGTGTAACGAGAATGGGATGTCGGCCCATGGCTTTACCCATGTTTAGGCCTATTGTGTAATGTATATATAGATGTCTAGGAAATATATAGAGAGAGAGATGATCTATGTGATGTAAGGCTGATAAGCTAAGTGCTAATTGCAAGTATGGTTTGTAGATTCTCTCTGCATATTGTGAGAGACTTGTAGAGCTAGATGCAAGGTATTGTAACAGGCAGTGAAGTGCTTTGTATTGTAATGCAAGGAAGGATGATCTAGAGAGGTGCGCAGATCTCCTGTCCTGGGCGAAGTAGGGTTTTGAGGCTCTGTGCTTGTAACTGATTGATTAAAGACAATAAAGAAGAAGGGTTGGTGGACATAGCCCTAGGGTGGGGGTGAACCATGTAAACATTATGTTGTTCCACTTTGTGCTTGTCTTGATGTGTTTATAACTTCTCTTGCTAAGTTCTTTGATAGAGTAGGTAAATCTACTGATGCTTTGTGCTAATGATGTGTAAGAATGTTAGATCTGACCTATATGAAGGTGCTTAGTGCTTGATCTGCTAGATATAACCTACCTGTTTATGATAAATTTCTTAAATGCATCAGATCTGAGTGAATGATGCGATGCTCTGTTCTATCTGCGCAGTAGTTATTGGTTGAATATTGATGAACTGTTAATTCTAAAGTGCGTTGTTAAGTATTATAGTCACAGATCTGTGTCCCAGCTAAGGTTGCATACACTTGAGTCCTGCAACCACCCCTACCTCTACCTCAGGTGAGACTTCATCTACTTTGCAGGTGTTGTCGAAAGGGATGGTAGTTAGGGTTTTGTTGGTGCGTTGTTGTAGCGTTGAACCCTGGGTCTACCCCTGTGACAAAAAATGGTTCCATTTCCAGGACTTGAAACTATGATTGCTGGGAACTGAAGATAATTTATGTGCATAGATCTACTGTTGAAATGCGTAGCTGTGATTGCTGGGAACTGAGAAAAAATAAGCTTTGTGCAAAGATTTGACCTGAGATTGTGAAATCTCTGTGCGTAGATCTTTTTCCCTAGTGCACAACATTTGACTTGACCTGAGGAGCTCTGTGCCAAGAAAAGAGGCCAGATCTGAAGAAAAGAGGTAAGACTATAAGATCTGTGCTCTTTTAAAGGTAATAATAGTGAAAAGTTATAGATCTGAAGGCTTTGTGCTCTGAAAAGGTAAGATTAGTGGAAATTTTTGTTTCAAAAGTATGAATCTAGGTATGTTTGATAGATTCTATCCTAGATAGAAAACTAGGGTATTAATAGATGAAATAAGATTTGATATGAGTAGATCTGATAATAATAGTGAAAACATGTTATACCTATGCATAGAAAGGATATTTGGACTAATAAGTGTATGCAGGATCCTAGAAAGAATTTTTTGCAAGTTAGCTACCATGATCCTAGTGTGCAGTATAGGAAAGGTTGGGGATCATTTAAATGAAAGAGAGGATTAACCCTCTGTTACAGTTACAGAAGACCGAGACATCTTTCTAAGGAATGCCCTGGGAAAAGACCTAGTTGTATTTGTTGTAAAGATATAGACCATGAAGTGTTGGATTTCCCTAGAATGATTGCTAAGATGGAAGGAATTAATCTAAATAAAAAAAACCCTAAGGTAGATCCAGAAATAGCAGAACCCCAGAAAGAATCAGAGAAAGTATTGCTACAAATAAATGAAACCCTAAATGACCACCGACATGTTAGATTATCAGAGATCTTCAAAGAAAAATAATGCCTTGAAGCAATAATAGGAGACTTTGACGTTGACTGTGTTCCGGATGAGGAAACACAGGTGAATATTATGATAGAAAGAACTTGGGAACTTTTAGGAAATCCTGCTATGATTCCTTCATTAAGAGAAATAGGGTTATTCAGAGGAAAGATGATAACCCTATGTGAAAGGCTCGCTTAAATACCTATGACTGCCAATGGAACCTCGACAGAAGAAGATTTTGAGATTATTAAATTTATCGAGGACAGCACCCCATTTACCATGTTATTAGGAAAACCTTGGATTGACGGAGATCGATCCAGATGAAAGGAAGAAGAAGAAGTTTTGGAGCAGAAGAAGAAAGAATTAAAAGATTTCATGACTATAAGGATAGCACACTTGATTGAAGAATGCCAAAACAAATCGAAGCCATTTAACACTAGAGACCCATATGTCGAAGTTGCAAGAACACTAGAGGATCCACATAAGATTGAAGTACCTATCCCAAACAAAGAAGAAGTATTATCCGGGAACCCTAGGGAAGAATCTCAACAACGCGAAGTGACTAGGTCAAAAGAAGACAAAAATTAGAGTCGAAAAATAAATACCGAGATGAAGCTCAATGGAAAGAAGGCTAGAAAGTTAAGTAAGAAGAGAGCCAAGATCAATAAGTTGCAAAAGGCTCCAGAGGGAACCTTGCAGAAGGAAAACTTTCGAAATTGGAGCTTTGCCAGGATATGAGAACAACAACACATGGCACTTCGCCATGGCGAAGCAATATAGTCGTTGGGGAAATTATAACCATTATATCAATGCTCCGAACGGATAGAAATCCATTTTTGGCCAACGAGCTCGCCATCCCATCATTGGGATTGTGCCATAACGGACATAACTGAGTTAATGAAGGCATGATACTCGTTGCAAGTGATCCGTTGTCGAGTTACCTAGTTATCCCACAACACCACGCACCGAGAACACTTTTTCCAATTGATAATTTGGATCCACAGACTAAGTTGAGTTTATACAATGATCATCATGATTCTTCTCTCTATCTCATTATTGTTTCTAAGCTACCCCCCGAACCTGAGATTATTAACCCCGAGCGTGTATGTCGGATGAGTTGAGCACTGCAAAAAAAATTGTTGAGGAAGTTTTGATCAACCTCATGACTGAAAGAGTCATGTCAATGTTTACAAGTATAAAAGGATCATCCACGAGAGGACTGCCAGCCCCTCCATCCACTGCTCATGGAGCAGGACCATCCCGACCATTCGATGAGAAGAAAACTAAGCACAGGGATGACTTAGCGAATGCTAAACTCATCTTGACTATATAACCCACCTATATACCACCTTTAAGTGGTGTTGTAAACCGTGACATCATACCTAGATATTTCGAGTACACCTTGGTCACTACATACCTTCTGAAGGGAATACGCATAGTGCGAGAAGAACAAGATAAGATCGTAGTGTTGAAGTTTAGCGACTTCAACCTCGAATATCATAAAGTCTACAACATGTTATCCCCACATAAGTATCTGACTAGAACAAAAGGGAAAAACTCAAAGGTAATTCCCCAAGCATGGACCCATAACCTCACACAGTCCACCCTACTCAACGTCATGAAAATTCTGCACTTTGGAAGACACGAAGAGGTGAATGCACGTGTCAAGTTGTTGTTATCTTGTTACCATGGTGGATATTTGTGGCTAAACCATCGTATCACAGTTGATCTGACCTTGATCAATCGAATCACGGGTTTGAGTATGCAAGGACCTAACCCACATGCTTTCTATCCTGGAAAATCCATGGACCACGCTCTCGCACAAAGGATAAAGGACACTTATGGCAATGTCGATAAGGGAATGCGATGCTACAAGGTAGCCTCTATTTAGAATGGAGCAGTGTGCCTCGCCTGTTAGTTGATTGCAGGGAAGTTAGTACGCAAGAACCGACCCACCCAAGTGATTGGTTTTGTAGTCGACCTCGCAAGGAAGTGCACAGAGGGCCTACAAATGAATTGGGTGAAATACCTAGTGAACCAGTTGGAACTTGACTACAGAGAAGCACAAGATCAAGGATATGAATTCCATTTCAGTTGGCTCTTGATCCTGATCACTTTCATTTCCTTGGATATGCTGGAAGGTGCGACCTTCCCGAACATCGAGCCTTTCGAACCATTGGCCACGAAGTTTAGTACATTGTGGTACTCAAGTGACATGAATAAGCAATGGAATTCAAATGTTGTGTTCCATACATACTACAATCAGCTGAAGATATCCATCCAGTCTGAGCCTCGTATCACTTTTAATACTCTACATTGGTTCAAGCCCTTGATGAAGTTCAACACAGACCGACAATTTATTTACATCACAACGCGTGCTGATGAAGACAAGAACTAACTCCAATCCTACTATAAGTTGTTGGAGGAAGACTTAGAGGAGATTACTAAGGAATGGTCCACTGACCTCCTTATTCCAGTCGACCCTGCGGAGATATCTGGCATCGACAGCCCAGAAGCTACGCAGAATATACCCGTGCCCAACAAGACAAAGAAGACCGAAGAAGTACAATATTTAAGCAGTGCCTCAATGAAGAATGATTCCATATCACTAGAGCGAGGGGGTGATGAAGAAGATATAGATGGCACAGAAACTGAAAAAGAATAAAGGTGAAGTAACACCACCTAGAGATGAGGAGGACCCCTCGAAGAAAAGGAATGTTTTCCCCCCAAAACCTTCCTCCCGAAAGAGATGAAAAGCCCTTATAACTAAGATGCAGACCATCCTCACCTTTGATGATTTCAACTTCATCATAACAATCATGAACGATGCTTCACTAGAGATAGAAGAGAAGAAAGAAGCTAAGAAGGAGGAGATGTACAATAGAATTGAGGTCAAACTCCAAGGGGTGCAGCAGACACTACAGTCCAGCTATGCAGTCTCCACTACGTCTCTGCCACTAGGAACACCAAAACCAGGAGATGAACCAACTCAACTCCATCGGCTCGCTGATACAGTTGAGGCTCACCTTCGAAGAGCACAAGAGGAAATAGCACAAGCCACCCAGGCTTTGGTACAAGTACAGGGAGTACTTGTAGAACAAATCCGAGCTGCTGAACAGGAAAAGAGTGCTCTCCAAGCAAATTTTGATGAAGAAAAGGCACAACTGCAGCAAGGCAAGGAAAATTTTCTCGTCGAGCAACTTGAAGTGAAGGAAGTAGTCAACAAAGCACTGCGCTCTATGAATGTCGTAGAAGTAAAGGAAGAGGATCAAGTCATGAAGCAAGTAGCGCAACTTGAAGAAGTGATCCAGCAGCTGCATCAATGCATCGCAGACCTAGAACTATGCACTGTGCCTGAGACCCAACAGGAAGTAAAGGACCAAAGAGAAGCAACTACTAGGAGAATAGTTGAAAGGCTAAAGGCCCTTACCTTAGAATACAAGCAATTCACTGATTGCAGTGCCTAGACATATGAGAAATTTACTGAGAACCCAGATTTGTAGGCACTGGAGTTGTAACTCCTGGAAGTGAAGCAACATACAGAAACACTACAGGAACAACTCAAACCCCTGACAGTTGTGGAGAGAATGAAGAGATATCAAGAGAAGCGAACTGCCCAGAAGTAGATCCACGCCATCCAAAGCAGAGTTATGGAAGTAACTCAAAGACTATGACCTGTATAAGACAAGGCTTACCAATTATTCTTAAAGGTCGAGAGCCAGGGAGCAGAACTAGAGCAGGTTAGCACTGTAGTAGAACAATGCCTGGAAGGACCTGTGAATGATGCAGTCATTCGAGAGTTTGCTCAACAAGAGCTTGTGGCACAACAACAAGTCGAAGCAGTTCAATCCAAGCCCGAAGCGTTCGAATCAGAACTTCCTATATCAGAGTGACTTGGGACAAGTCACAGGTGAGTATTGGGGGCCTATTGGCCCTTGACCAAGTTTTGAGGGATTTGGTCAAGTTTGACCTAGTTTTGGACTTCAACAACCTGTCGAAGGAGGAGCGCAAGATGAAGCAGAGATCACGAATCTCAACCCATTTTTTGGGTCCTTTTTGGGTTTTTTGGATTATGTAACGGGCATGGGATGTCGTCCCATGGGTTTACCCATGTTTAGGATTATTGTGTAATGTATATATAGATTTCTAGGCAATATATATATATATATATATATATATAGAGAGAGAGAGATGATCTATGTGATGTAAGGATGATAAGCTAAGTGCTAAGTGCAATTATGGTTTGTAGATTCTCTATGCATATTGTGAGAGACTTGCAGAGCTAGGTGATAGGTATTGTAACAGGAAGTGAAGTGCTTTGTGCTGTAATGCAAGGAAGGAGGATCTAGTGAGGTGCGCAGATCTCCTGTCCTAGGTGAAGTAGGGTTTTGAGGCTCTGTGCTTGTAACTGATTGATTTAAGACAGTAAATAAGAATATTTGTTGGACGTATCCCCAGGGTGGGGGTGAACCACATAAACACTGTGTTGTTCCACTTTGTGCTTGTCTTGATGTGTTTATAACTTCTCTTGCTAAGTGCTTTGATAGAGATAGGTAAATTTGTTGATGCTTTGTGCTAACGATGTGTAAGAATGTTAGATATGACCTATATGAAGGTGCTTAGTGCTTGATCTGCTAGATATAATCTTCCTGTTTATGATAAAGTGCTTAAATACATCATATCTAAGTGAATGATGCGATGCTCTGTTCTATCTGCGCAGTAGTTATTGGTTGAATATTGATGAACTGTTGATACTAAATTTCTATGTTAAGTATTATAATCACAGATCTGTATCCCACCTAAGGTTCCAGACACTTGAGTCCTGCAACAACCCCTGCCTCTACCTTGGGTGAGACTTCATCTGCTTCGCAGGTGTTGCCAAAAGGGCCGATAGTTAGGGTTTTGTTGGTGCGTTGTTGTAGCGTTGAACCCTGGGCCTACCCCTCTTCCAAAAGTGACATACATTTGATGGGTATGAGGCTTCCCTCTGACGCAATCCAGGGGTGACCTCTGGTGCTAACATTTCTGGTGTCGCTGCTAGGGACAAATTGAAGATTTTCCCTGGGATTGAATGACAAAGCCTACTAGTTATGGAGGTGTATCAAAACCCAGTACATTAAGATTGCAACTGTGCACCTAGAAACTCCACTGTGACAACTCCACTATTTCAATTGTGGCTTCCAGAGGCAGACACATGAGGTCTACTCCATAGCTTCCCCTAGAAACACTTGAAGCAAACCTAGAGAAAATTATCAAAAAAGGAAAGGCCCTCTGAGAAGGTACTTCTGTTGTTGAACCAGGTATCTTTGACGATTTTCAATCTCCTCCTGTAAGAACTCCAATTTCTTCTTCTCATTCTACTATTATACCTTTTGTTGGAGTTACTCAAACTTTAAATTTTGGGAGTGTTCCTGTTGAGTTTCCTCCTCCTGGTTCTGGAATAGAGAGAGAAATCCTTGCCACTCCTATTTCCCCTAAAGTAGCACCTTGGTTCAGACCCCAGGCCTCAGAAGATTTTCCCACTCCAGGTTTCACCACCCCTCCTCTTATTGCTTCTATTGTTTCCCCAGAGAGGGAAACCTATGCTCCCTCAAGCCCTTAAGCCTTTTCTCCTAATCCTTTACTGTTTCCTTTTCATATAGTAGGCTCAGTTACAGTTTCCCCTGTTTGAACACCTTCACCTCCTCATTCTCCTCCACATGTTATCCCTATGGCAAGTGCTAATCCTCTAGGAAACATAATGGATTCCATAGTGGTTGCAAGATATGCTCCTCTAGTCTTACCTCAAACTCTGAATGCTCTCCCTGGTAGAGATTACTTGAAATATATGCCAAAATTCATGGAGAAGAGGATATAACTGTTGAAGAGAACCTTGCTTCCTTCTACAATTATGAAGACAATCTAAATATTGAAAATGAAGATGTCTGGATGAGAGTCTTTGTCCATAGCCTTGATGGTGAGGCTAGAAAGTGGTTCAGAAGTTTGACCCCCGGATCCATTGCTGGGATTGAGGCTCTAGATGATGTCTTCTTGATACAGTGGGGAGATAAAAAGGACTTCATGAATTATATCATAGAGTTTGGGTCCCTGAAGAAAAAAGAGGGAGAATCTGTGTTTGCACTCTTTTCGTCGATGTGTGAGCAAAAAGTGAGTGCTTACATGCCTAGTTGGGCTCTGCTAGTCATGACAGCTGTGATGTAAAAGGTTAGAAAGAAAACAACTAAACTATTAACAAG
>SNQJ01S0000073.1:684568-772147 GCA_010110895.2 Picea sitchensis | reverse complement strand
AAAAGAAAACGGGCAAAAACCCATAAATCGACATAAATCCTAAGTCAGAGTTGTAATGTGACGTTTTGGAGCGACATGATAAGACGTGCGCAATTATGGGTGGTCAATATTAGTGTGCCTCAGATCGACGGTCATTGATCATATCAAGGCTTCAACATGCGCATAGGATAAAAAAAGGTAGAGTGAGCTAGGGAAAATAACCACAGTTTGTGGAGGCGCTACGTGTCATCCAAAGATCCACATCAGGGCCAAAAGCGAGGAAGTTTTAGACCACTTTTCGCAGCCCTGATATGCGCATGTGCATAAAGTATCCTATCCCGGGCCGACAAGTGGTTGTCCCTCATCAATTCCACTCCCTCCATTTGTCTTCCACTTACCCTCCCGCTGGTACTTGTCCCTCTCTCATTTCCCACCACCTGTGCCACCTCACTCCGCATCAACTCCATCCCATTAAACCTCAACTTCTATTTATGTGGCCTCCTGTGATAATCCTCAGTCTCCTCTTTTCATCCACACTTGTCCATCTGGCCCTTTTTCGTCCACCATTTCGTGCTGAGAACGCCAGTCGCATTTTCAGCATCCACATTGGTCGTCACGCCCCCCTCGCAAGCATCCAACTTAGGACCATATGTCAAAATATAGAGGCTGTCAAGCCCCATAGGTGCAGAGTTGACCTGGGTTTTTTCCCCGATCCCGATGAATCAATTATTGTGGTTGGTGGTGGCAGTTGGACATCGTCTCCACCATAAATGGAAATCCCAGAAAGGGGTTGTCATCTAGTCAATTCATCTGTAGGTCCGTTTTAAGAACACGATTCCGCCTGACAAAGTTTCCTTCTGACAGGATATTACATGAATTGTATGTCAGGAAACATGCAGACGAGATGCCTTCAATGCATGCATTAGATGTGTGCTTCTGTAATTTTGTTTTGAGTATAAATACTCAGTTTTGATATTTTTGTAAGGGTCGATGGTTGAGCTAGGCTCTCGTATTGTAAATTTTTGATGAAGCACTGGTTCCTCTGGTTATGTATTTTGTATTTGAGTCTACTTGTTTAATGAAAGTCAACTTCTTTCCATGTCTTTGTAAATGTCGTGTTAAGACACTCTGAATTGGAGGATCCAGTCGAGGGTTGTGATGTTGTTTTGATGTAGGTTTGATCACTGCAACATTTTCACCAGTTTTAATCAGTTTCTCATGTTATCTTTTCCCCTTCTTATACTTAGTAGCTTGGAATTGGAGGATCCAGTCGAACTGTTACAGTAGCATTGTGATGTAGGTTTTATCATCATATTGTTGTAGCTGTGTTGTTTAGACATATCTTAGTGTATAAATCTTTGAGTTCGAGAGGATCTTGTTCTTGAATCTTTTCATCCTTAGGCTATTGGAAGACCGAATGTCCATAGTAGGCCCTTGCATCTTCTCACCAGTTCTTCCTCCTACTCACCCTTTACTGCAACTTACTAACTGAAGTTAGATCAAGACCTCACTTACCTGTACATTGCATGGTCCAGGATTCTGATTTAAGGAGATATAACCTTGAGATTATGTCCATTAGACCACCCTTTAAAATATTTACTGTGACATACAACTGATGGGTATCAGGCTTACCTATGATGCAATCCAGGGGTGACCTCTGGTGCTAACAACACCAATGAAAAATAAACAACACTGGAAGAGAGGAAAGAAAAAACATCAGAGAGAGAGATCTAGAAAAGAAGATTATTAGCATACAGATAGGGAGACATACCCACGGGAGGAGATATTATTTGTCCCATGATTTGTTAGAGAAGGTACAATATCAAGAGGAGACATATCGACAGGGGGAGTTAACCTTTGGTTAAAGATGAAGAGAAATAAACGAGGCATGAAGATAGGGGGAGAATCCCCAAAAGGATATACCTTTTTCCATTGATATCAAAGGGGGAGATATAGAAATATTGATGAGGATTGATTATCAAAGGGGGAGAATGAGAATAAGTGGTTTCATGTCTAAGTGTTTCCATCAATGTTAGTGTTTCCATCAATGCCAAAGGAAGATATTGTTGGACAATTGGTTTGGATAGTTGGTTGTCATTGATGTCAACCCTTGGAGAGTGATCTTGGAGATTGATGTCAACCCTTAGATATTGATGTAAACCCTTGGAGAGGTATAGATATGTTGGATAGTTTATTGGAATTTGTATGATAGATATTGATTGTAAGTTAGTTGGGTGCATTTGAAGAAGCTTACATGTATCCCCAGAGGTGTGGTTATGGGAGCTGATCTTTTTTTAGTAATATGGACATGAAGGATAGTGCAATTTTAGGTAATATTATCATATATGTATAGTAAAAATTGAGGTGTTTATGGTGATATGTGGAACACCATGTGGTTCCTCACGGTTAAGGAGATATGGCCTTGTAAAGTCAGAAGCCCCAAAAAGTGGTCAAGAAGCCCCTGGTTGATTACAAGTCTTGGTGAAAGGGTAAAGTGGTTGTAAGAAGAAACCCCTAAAATAAGGAAAGAGGTTACCTATCATTAGTATAAATACACCTCAAAGAGTCTCTCATTTGTACAGACACACTTACATTGAATATCTATCTTATGAATGGTATGGTCTATCTTTTGGAAAATCTATTAGTGAATCTGAGGTTGAAAGTGTCGACATTTTTCTGAAGTTGCAAAGGTATGAAGTAGCGAAAGTTTTAGAGTTGCAGAAAACTAGTAACCCTAGTTTTATGAGGTTATACATGGGTTGCATAAGAACAAATCATGTACATACGCGAGATGCAGGAAGAAAGGTTGCATACATCTGCAAGATGCATGAGGACAGGTCATGTACATTCATAGGATGCAGGAGGATAGGTCATATATCTAATGCAAAGCCTTGAAGAAGAATGGTTGGTTGAGTTGCAGTAAGGTTTGATGGTACAACACAGTTTCTATGGGATCTGAGATGGTATGCTTAAGGTTTTCATGAGTAAAGGTATGTATTTTATGTATTTGTTTGAGGCTTGTATATTGGATGGTATGCCACATGCTTAAGGCATGTATTGGAGGCCCTTGATGGTACATGATTGCATATGGTTGATGTGACACTATTAAATGCCTGAGACATACTCTTGGTACTTGTTATATGGTTGTTATGGTTCATTGTTAGAGGAAGATCTTTGTAATATTGGCATATACATGAGGCTTATCTTATGGTACATGGAATGATTAAGAGTGATATGGTATATGGTTGAGACACATTATATGGTATATGGTACATGGTATGGTACAAGTGTTGATGTGCATCATTGACATATGGTATGGTGTTGATGTGCATGTACATGGTTGATGTACATGGTTGGTATACATGGTTGATGGTTGAGGCATATGATATAGATTGAGGTGCATGGTTGATGCACAGTTTGGCACAGGTGTTGGTGCATGGTTGATGCACTGTTTTTCACTGGTGTTGGGGCATGGTTGATGCACAGTTTGGCATAGGTTTGGGTGCATGGTTGATGCATGGTTTGGTACAGGTGTTGGTGCATGGTTGATGCATGGTTTGGTACAGGTGTTGGTGCATGGTCGATGCACTTTTTGTGGTAAAAGTTGTGGTACATGGTTGATTCTTGGTATGATACAGGTTGATGGTTTGGTACATTATTTGGTACATGGCTGATACACATATCTTGTGATGGTATGTTGGTGATCTTGGTACATGTTTGATAGAGGCATGTATTTGTGATCTTCAACATATGGTTTGAGTTATGCTCTTGGTGATCTTGGCATGAGTTGCATGTGGATGAGAGTGGATCTAGTTTTGTGGATGAAACAGTGATTGGTTGGATAGGTTGTTGTGATAGTGACAGGTTGAACATGTTAGATATAGTGAAAGGTTGGATACAGTGACAAGTTGACGGGTCACAGGTTGATGTGATAATGATAGTGATAGTGACAGAGACATTCGAAGTGAAAATGGCAGTGACAGTGGAAATGATTGTGGCAGCGACAGCTGGTCTACATTTATATTTTAGTGAGGTAGGATGGGGAAAGGAAAGGGGGTTGTAGCCTCTTGCCGGTTGATTCAGGAGAAATTAGGGGGTTGGATATTCCTTCAGGTTGAAGCTTGATAACTAGGTGGTTGTATCCACCTTCTGGTTGGAGCCAGAGAACCCAGGGGGTTGTAGCCTCCTTCTTGATGGAGCTAGATATTTTAGGGAGTCGGAGCTTCCTTCAGGTTGGAGCCTCAAAACTAGGTGGTTGTAACCACCTTCAGGTTGGAACCGGAGAACCCAGGGAGTTGTAGTCTCCTTCTGGCTGGAGCTAGAGAATTTAGGGATTTGTAGCTTCCTTAAGGTTGGAGCCTGTAAATAGGGGGTTGTAGCCTCCTTCCAGTTGTAGCTGGAGAATTGGGAAGTTGGTGCTTCCTATGAATGAATTATTGATATATAATAAATCCTTATGTGGTTTTCTCCCATTTTGGTTTCCACGTAAATATTGGTGTACTGTGTTCTTGATGTGATTTTGCTTATGATATTTTGCTTATTATTACATGCTTAAATCATAGATGATACATTTATTATAAACTATTGAACATTGTTGATAAAGTTAAAGAATATATATATTGTGGTTAAAATTTGTATAAAGTGCTCATATTGATTCACCCCCCCTCCCCCCCCCTTCTCAATATTTCAACATGCATGGAATAACAAGGAAAGGAAAGGAAATCAAGGCAAGGAAAGGTAAGAAAGGAAAGGAAATACAAGGGAAGGGAAGGAAATCAAGGCAATGGAAGGAAAGGGAAAGCTAAACATAGTTCCCTAACAATAAAAAATAACCACAACATACAAGAATACCATAACAACCATAACATAAAGCCAAAATTTCAATCACTCATAAATATAAAATATTTATTCAATTATTCATTTTACATACCTATGGTAATTCAAGTAGAATATCAGGATCACTTCTAATACTGATGGTCTCCATTAACTTCTTGTGCTCAAAGTAAGGCAATAAGTATTGTACCTTTGATGAGTTCTTACTTGGAATTGTTTGTAGTTGGAGGTTTGTACCAAAAACCAAGTTCATAAAGTGGTATACAAATTCACCTTGTCTATAATATTGAAATACATAACCACCTTTATTCTTTTTTCTTTCATCCTATGTCAAATATTCTCCTTTAATAACCATCGACCCAATCGAAAATTCAATGCCTTCAAAGTCTATTACCGATGGAATGAGGGTTTTCTTTCTCTCTAAGAAACTTTCCATCCAATAATCAGTGCCCCATTCATTACCTCTTGGTGCAACCACTTCATATATGTTCCTTGAAAAAAATGAAGTGCCAATATATGAGTCCACTAAATGACCAAAGCATAAAACATCGAGGATAGTTATTCAAAATTTAATAGAAGGTTTCACCAAACCCACCGATACAAGATCTGAGATGTGATCATAATCTACTGAAATATTGGATTAGTCCTCCTCCAAGTAGGATAATTCCATAGTTATACATTGACCAATTGGGAGTGATACATGATCCCATCTATCAACCCAGTCCGTCGATTCACAATCATCACATTTATTACTACTACATGGACCACAGAAGCAAGAGAGTTTTCTCATCCATATTTCAACTATTGCATTCTTTTATGTTCGAACTAAATGGAATCCACGAGTGCTCTGAATTGTTTTACATTCATACCATTGTGATCAATATACATTGACCACCTCCCAAAAATATATATGTACATCATGTCCTTTCCTGTGTGATTGGTATTCACAAGTTCATGTTCCCTATCCCATTACTGAAGAACACCATTTAATAATGGATTTCACATCTTGAATGAGGGAAGTAGTTTTGAACTTCATTTATTTCATGTGTAACGCTCTTTTTATGCATGCACCTACTCCATCTTGCTCCCCTTTCTCGTGCCCAGACTCAAAATAGTTCCAAATGTGTGGTACCTTAATTTTTTTTTGCAACATACACAACCATTGAAATACACGAGCACTTTTGAACTGGCATGCACAACCATTTGACCAAATATAATGTTGATCCATTTGTATGCTCTTCTCCTTAAGGTAATGTAAAAAAATTGAAAGCAATGTTGTACGTAGGCTAAGTCATGGCACCGATAATCGCTTATGTATAAGTGATACTCCTTCAGTATAAATATGTTTTATTTATTACTATCTGGCCCATGCATGTAAGTGATATGGACCATTATGTTGACCTGATTTGAGTGATAATATTGGATTTAAATCTCATTTTTTTGTTGAAGGGTGTAGGTATCAACAAAATCAACAATTGATAATATAGTACCAATGGGAAATGTATCTTTGCATATTAATTCGCTCTTCCTACCATCGAGCCACATGGACATGCTAAACATATTGTCATGTATTTTTTATGAAGTCCTTCATGAAGTCATATGATCATACCTGGGAAGTCACCAATTGTATCTTTTTTGTTTTCTTCCCTCCATCAATATCATACGTGACATATTTAAAGTTTTGTAAGGAAACCTCCTTATTCCCAAATTCATACTCATCGCTTACATGGATGTATGTAATCAGTAATTCCATTCCACCGCACTTGAGGCATGTCCCATCTAAGCAATATTTTTGATAAAATGTACAACCCTCTGGCCTTGTACACAAGATGTCACGAATAAAGTGTTGGAGTTACTTCACACACACCTATGATTTATTTTTCCTAAGGTTTTTCCTTGTTTATTAGTCATTATTCAATATCCTATATTTTAGGAAGAACATTCCTCTAGGGAGAATATTCTCATCAATTTTCACTTCAGTTTGATCAGTTGAGTGGAGTATAGATGCTACATTGGTATTGTCACCATGTAACATTGGGATCATCAATAACTAATGCACATTGTCCTTGGGATCATCACCATACTATCACATTACCCATGATTCCCTTATCTCCTCCTCACTTCACTCCATTTAGGTCAGTTAACTGAAGAATGATAGACTAGTTAACTAAACTAGGTGGCAGTTCACTCCCGCAAATGCCCAAGGAACTAGACTAGGTGGAAGTTTACTCCCGTAACTGTTGGTGTGTGCCCAGATCAGTCTAGACCACCACTATGATGCATTGGCTTCTCCTCCAGTGTGCATTGGTTGTGTTATACATAGCATATCATGTGTAAATTATTCATTATTTAGTTGGTTAATGAGAATTCTTCCATTGTTTCTCTCTTGCTTCTTCTTTCTCAATTTATCTCTGCAAATGTGTGTGTTATTTTCTAGCTAGATATATTTTGTGCATGTTCAACACATTTACATGGTATCAGAGTTGATGGACTGCTAATCAAAATACATACCAAGTTATTTTTGCAGGTACCAAATATTGAAGACAACGGAAAAATGGAATTCCCAAAAGAATTCATTCTTACACCTTACAATTACTTTGCATGGAAGGAGAGGATAATAATGCATATTCAAAGGATAGGATTGTACAGGTTAACCATGAACACAGAAACATAACCAACATCAGCCATAGAAAAATCCAAGTATCTAAATCGAATGGATGAATCATTCGAAACAATTTGCAGTCTTATTTCTCTCGATCTCCTTTTTCATTTATCTTCCTGTAAAACCCCCAATGAAGCCTGAATCACCATGGAAGGGCTCTTTGGAGAATAGGATGAGATGAGGGGACACATTCTTGAGATGTATTTTCTCACATTGGATCCAAAAATCTTCGATAGTCTCCATGATTTCTTTACAAAATTTAAGGATTTACTGTCACAACTCAAGGCTTGCGGGGTTGATAAATATAAGGAGGAGAAAAAATTGGTTCTCACCATTCTCTCCAAAATTGGTCCTAAATTCTTAGTGTTCATGTCCACATTCCATTCATTTAAATTCGCCTCAGGAGCCACCTGGAAGATTCCTTCTCTTGAGGAATTTACCGAACCCCTGACACAAGAGCAGACCAAGCTCATCAACATGGGGAAAATCAAAGTCCCAAAGGTGCATGCACTTATTGTTCAATACGACAGTAGTCATCAACATAAGAAATATAAATATAAAGACAAAAATAAAGTACATTCAAATCCAAAGAAGGAAGGGTACTCAAAACCCTTCAACGATGCCTCCGGATCCAAAGGTGGAAAGGGAAGAAAAGGGGAGAAATGCACATACTTACATAAAGGATTCCATCCAGAATACACATGCATGCAAAAAAATATATATCTAATGACTCAAATAATTAATAAAAATAACCTTGGAGATCACATCCCCAAGGGTGCCAAGAAGAAGAAGACAAAATATCATAATCCCAAGAAAGGCAATTCTAGCCTTGCCTTGATTTCCATCAACTCCTCTCCCGATGCTTGGATCGTAGATTCGGGACCATCATATCACATGGCTGCCAAAAAATCAGTATATTCTTCATTGGATGCATGCAATGGTCCTCCTATTTTGATGAGGGACAACTCTCTAGTTGAGGTCACCGACAAAGGAAGGATTGAACTAACCAATGGAAGCTTCGAGAATGCGTTGCACATTCTCAAACTTTTCGTCAATATTCTTTCTGCGTATCAGATGAAAAATTTCAGCACTTGAAAGAAAGTCATATTCACACATTATGAAGTGTATATCTATGGCATGCAAACCAATTCCAGGGTTGCTACCGATGAGGCAAATCATCAATCTAGATTGTATACATTTTCTGAATTTATTGAACTAGATTTTGCTTTAGTGCTTACCCATGCCGATGAAAGTAGTAGGATATGGCATGAAAGTTTCAGGCATTTAAATTTCATATATATGAAATATATTAGAAAGAAAGGATTGGTTGATGGTATACCAGACATCCATTTCTCCAAAGGAATTTGTGAGAAATGTGTTCTTGGAAAACACCCTCAAGAAAAATTTGACAAAGGAAAGACAGAAAGGGATTCCTCTCCTTTAGATTTGATCCATAGTGACCTCATGGGCCCTTTTCTGCATCCATCAATCAGAAAATCAAGGTACGTTCTCATTTTTGTTGATGATTTCTCATGCTTCACATGGATTTTCTTTCTCAGGAAAAAATCAGAGGTCTTTCAACACCTCAAAAATTTCAAATCCCTTATTGAGACACAGTCCAGAAAGAAAATAAAAGTCCTCCGAAATGATAACGGGGGAGAGTATGTCAACCATGAGATACAAAATATTTTTCATAAGGAAGGGATTCAGTTGCAACACACAGTTCCCTATACTCCGCAACAAAATGGAGTTGCTGAGCAAAAAAAGAGATCTCTAAAAGAGATGGCATCTTGCATGCTACATGAAAATCCACTTCCACAGACATTATGGGCCGAAGCACTTAATTTTACAACCCACATCCAAAAAATATCTCCCCATAGATATGTCAAGGATAAGACCCTACGAGGCTTGGAACGGACTCAAACCGAAAGTGACCCACTTTCATATTTTCGGTTCACGTGCATGGGCCCAGATTCCCTATGAAAAGAGGAAGGAACATGATCCACATAGCACATAATGTATCTTTGTTGGATACCCCAATGGTGTAAAGGGATACGAACTTATTTATCTTTCCTCGGACTGGCTCATCATTGAGTGAAGTTTCCAATTCAAGGAAAGTGTCTCGCATGTACCTCTACAACCGCACGCAGACACCTTTATTCTTCCACCTATCCAAGATGATGAGCATGCACATGCTGAAACTTCTTCAGATGAGAGTTCTGATTCAAAGGATTCAGATGATCCATATACATTGTTAGTATAGTAAGATGTAGATTCAATGCATCCAGATATAGAGTCAGTGCATCCAAATACAGATGCAGAGCCAGACCAGAGGCCCAAGTGGGCCCAAAATACTCTTTAGGATGGAGGGGATATTGTTGGTGATCTAGCCGATACTAGGAGGACTCGATCTGATTTCAAGGAGCCTCCTCTCACACTCACTTCAACTGAACCATTGCCACCCAAGCATATTTTCTTGGTTCAGTCTTATGACGAGGCTGCTGGAAATCCCTTTTGGGAATCTTCCATGCATGAGGAGTACAACTCCCTCCTAGAGAACCATACTTGGGATCTGGTTCCCCTTCCTTCTGGAAGGAAACTTGTCAGGTGAAGATGGGTCTATAGGACCAAGAGTGCAATGGAGGGATAGATTAGAAGATACAAATCCAGGATTGTTTCCAAAGGCTTTTAGCAGGTGCATGGCATTGACTATGATGAGACCTTCTCTCTAGTAGCGAAGATGGATTCCATACGATTGGAATTTTCCATTGTGACATACAAAGGATGGTAAGTCCATTAGATGGACGTGAAGAATCCATTTATTCATGGTGATCTCTCTGGGGAGATATATATGGAGCATCCCTAGGGCTTTATGAAGGATTCATATTTGGTCTGTCGACTGAAGAAGTCTCTTTATGGCCTCAAGAAGGATTTGAGGGAATGGTATGCCAATATGGAATCCTACCTACTGTCAAAAAACTTTGTAGATTGTAAATATGACCTAGATGTTTACATGCTCAAGACAGTTTATTCACTTCTACTCTTAGTTTTGTATGTTGATGATTTTTTGATCACCGTCGCTAGACTTCAACGATTTTTGCAGTCAAGAGGATGCTACATGGAAGGTTATTGATGAAGGACATGGGTCTGCTACACTTCTTCCTTGGACTCGATATCAGTCTGGATGCATTAGGAATCAAAATATCTCATGCTAGGTATGCACGCGATCTCCTTGAAATATTTCACATGACAGACTGCAAGTCTGTCTCAACTCCTTTCCTATCAAGAGTCAAAATTGAGGATGGTGGGGAAACTCCAATGGTTGATAGCACACTGTATAGACATCTAGTGGGGCGATTTTTGCATCTCACACACTCAAGACCATACCTCTCATATGCAGTTGGCACAGTTTCAAGGTTCATGAAGGAGCCACATGAGCTACATTGGAGGGATGCAAAGCGTATCCTTCGATACTTACAGGGAACCATCACCTTTGGTATTCATTATGAAGAAGACTCTACATTGGATCTCATCGAGTTCACTAATTCTGACTGGGTTGTTGATAGCATTAATCGCAAGTCCACATCTATTTATTCACTTAGTATTGGTTTCAAGCCTATTTATTGGTTTAGCAAGAAGCACGTTGCTATTGCTCTATATTCAGCCAAGGAAGAGTACAGAGGGGTATTTAACATAACCATTCAGGCTATGTGGCTACAACATTTTCTCACTGAATTGGGCATTCAGTTTCATTGGTCAATCGTCATATGGTGTGAAAACCAAAGCACTCCGAAGTTCTACAGAGATTGAATTAAGAGGCAGCGGATGAAGCACATCGATATCCACATGCACTACATCTAGGACTTAGTACACAAGGGTATCATCGACCTGTAGCTCTGTCCTTCAACGTAATAGACTGCAGACATCTTCACCAATACCTTCACTGAGAAGAAGTTCCATTCTCTTTGCAGTTGTCTTGGAGTGAAGGACACAATTGCCTAGCAACTTTTGGTTCTTCTTTTTACATACATTGTGTTGAAACAAAGTTTTATTTTTACTCTCTAAACCAGAAACTCCGATATTTTCTAGTTATGGAGCCGCCCTTTCTAAAAAGGAGTCAAAAGTCTTTCAAAATTTTTGGGTTTCGGGGTTCGATTATTCACGAAGTATGATTTTCAATTAACAACTCTAGAGTCCTGGTACCGAAATACCGAAAAGGATTTATTTTAAAAAGAAAAAAAAATGTTATAAAATCCTGACGCGCTTTCACAAAGTATCCTTTAATCGCATTTAATTAAACTTTTAAACATAATCAACAGATCATTAATCATGTCGCAATTCGGGTTTCCTTGTATCAAAGTCTCGAAACTTGAACCCCCGATTCTCGATTTCCCGTAAAGTAGAAACTAATCACTAATCTCGATTTATTAAAGGATTAATACAAGTGATTATTACCTTAGTTAATCCCATCACGATTTCGCAATTCAGGGTTTGCTTATGACATAAATTTTGGGGACATGATCCTCGAAATTCTAAAATGCGAAATCACGAAAGTCTTTTAAAAGCCTAAAACTAGATTAATTTAGTTATAAATAGGATTAATGATAATTAAAATGATTTTTCGTGTTTCTCTTTTTGGGAATTGTTGAAAGCATTCCTTTAGAAACTCCATATTTTGAAATCGCCAATATGCGACAGTATCTATAACGGACAAATGGAGATATTTCTAACACAAATGCATATCTCCAGGCGTATCTTCCCCATTAAAAAATTAAATTCTTATCGCCTGCATCAATACGCTCATTGTAAGACTAATTAACAGTTAATAAAGGTTCCGTGTTTCAAATTTCATTCTTATTTTTTACAATCAGGAGTGAGTTGCATTAAGCCAAGATTATACATTTTTCCTCTGCAACATGTTTTCGTTCTAACACGAACATTATGGCACCCAGAAAGGAAACTAAGAAAAGTGAAGCAGTAGCTGAAAGAGAAAGCCCAGAGGGAGATGTCATATCTGATACTACACCGCACACCATTGATTCAATCAAATCCTGGAGGCAAATTTTCAAAACCTTGGACTACGAAATCAAGAATTTCCCCCATGATTCTGATAACAAACTCCGAGACATAGCAGAGTCCGAGCTTCAAAAAGTAGCCACACTCCCACGACTCATGTCATACAATGATATGATCAGTTGGGCTTTAAAGAGAACAGACGTACAAACGAGGATCATTTTAAACAACCGAGGGGTCGTCGTCAGCTCTTTCAGACTGGAGCATATATAAGTAATGTACAAACTGTCTCCCATTTCTAAATATATTTATAATAAATAAATCGTAAGTGAATTTCAAAGGAAAGAATGCACAGAGACATATCAAACATACCCCGACATAATCAAAGATTGGTGGGGACACCCAACAAAATTCAGGGTCGATACCCATGGCGTTTATGCCACAACCCCATTAAATGAGTACATGGTCTATGTAGCTCTGATGCTATGTAGACTCTTCAAGAAGAAAAGTCCTACCCATTTCTCTACAGAATGGGTGCCCCTTTTACATGAAGCAGCTAAAGGCTACAATTTTGATTGAAACAAGATTATATCAGATAACCTAGTTAAGGAGGTTATAGAGTATCAAATCGTGAGATACAAAGGCCAACCAGTAGCCTTTTACATGTCCGCATACATTATGGATGCTATATGTTTCACGACTCCATTCCCCTTGATGAATTGGAGTTGGAACTCAACCCGTATTGAACCCATTCATGAGTATCACTGTAAGATGTGGGAAGAAAATGCTAAAGATTCATTTTACAAAATATGTCATTTCATAGTGATACTGGTGCATCATATGTTGTATGGATGTACACCCCCTTGCATTTCAGAGACATTCATAGGAAACCTCAAGGTGATTGCCGATTGGTTTGTAGAGGAAAATTTCTCCTATATCAGGGTTTTCGGATGCTCAATTCCTCCTCACGCATTTTCAAAATTCCTTCCTGACAAACTGGTGTGCAGGGAGGTAACCTATCAGATAGTAATGGGTGGCATTGGGATAGAACTGAAGACAACCCAAAAGAAATTCTGGCCAGTCTTCCCTGTACAGATTGGGAAGTTTTCGCTACTCAAATTGGGTCATTCCAAGGTTGAATCTACAGCACTAGAAGAGGTCAAGTTGGTAGATCTCTAACACAAGAAACATGACCCTTATCAAATAGTGGGAAGTCACATGGCTCATTGTAGCATGAAAGCGTATGAACATGAAATTTCCCCTTGTAATGACATGTTCAAAGGGGCTAGAACCTATGAGGAGGTATTAGACAGGGTACAGGCATTATCATCCGACTTGCAGAGCAATTTTCTAACCTTCCAAAGACATAGGCAAAGTGGTTTGCCCAAGGTACTGCATGGAGAGTCAACAACCCCTCCTCTAGCACAAGAAAACACTCCCCCCGGTTTCAGACAAGAGGTACAGGATAAAGAAAATACCGAGGAAAATCCACCAGAGACTGAAACATCTTCACAAAATGCAAAAATACCACAGACAGAGAACCCAGGAGAAAAAATAGAAAGAGAGTCTGAAACATCTCCCAAGTCTAGTAAATCGATTCCCCCTTCATCATCAACTGTTCTTACTGATACCCCCAAAACAATAGGGGAAATAAAATCTACAGAGTTGGGTAGTCCCATTACTTCCTTGACCCCTTTATAGTCCACTTTTGGGATCCCCTAGCTGCAAGCCATATATGCTAGTGACCTTAATCCTATATCTAGAGATGAGATACCTCCCTCTGATTACTTTTTCATTAAAAAGAGGAAGGTTGTGTTGGAGCAGAATATGCATCAGAGAGAAGGTGCTATGGTACAAAAGCACATAGTGTTGATAGATGGGAAGAACTTGGAGGAAGAAGATTTTGCTACAGAGGTAGTGGGATCCATGGGAGATTTGGCGACAACCAATCTATTCACTGTTGACAGTATGAGGACAAGGATGAAATAGAGTAAGAACATGGTAGTTCAGTTGCAAAACCAATTAAAAAATACCGAAAAAAATATCAGAGAATAAATAAATAAAGGTCTGGAGCAGGCCAGAGCTATTGATAAGAAAGAAATTTGATTGCCTAAGTCAAGTCTAGACAAGATGAACAAGAAGGTGGAGACAAGTCAAATGCAAGTTATTCAGCAAGAAGAACTGGTAAGGCAATTATAGGTTAAATTGAATTTGACAGAAGGTCGGGTTATAGATTTGAATTTTTTTTAGGTCCATTCACTGGAGGTGCATACAAAGATAGAAGCTAAGCAAAAGAAATTGATCTCTAAGGTAGAGATTATTCAGAATTATTTTCAAGAAGTAAGTAAATCCCTTGATAATATTATTTTGAAGGAAAAAGAAGCTAAAGAAGCAAGGACTACTTTTCATAAAGCAATTGTATATTCAGGAAATGAAGTGATATCGAAAACACCAAAGCTATCTGTCACAGAGAAGATCAGAGGCGATATCATGCTCAAAGTATGGGAAACCGACATAGTCGAAAACAAGAGAATAGCCAAAGAAATCAAAGATGATTGCGAAGAAATCTTTGATTCGTTAGACAAGCGATCATTAGGTATTGGAAGAGATAATTTCACCGGGCTACTAAGACAGATAAACATTGTAAGACATTAGTTGAACTTCAAAGAGAGCTTGAATGAGATTCAGATGGAAATTTCACAACTAAAGGAAATTGATGTTACCCTAATAGACAGGTGGCTGATGCAGCCAAACTTAAAATTACAGTCAATTAAGTTTGTTGATAAAGGGTTTGAAGACCAGCTTCCAAAAATTCAGAGAAATTTTTATCTATTCGAAGCAAAAGATTTTCCAGAGCCTCCTAGAAGTTTTGTGCACTTTCTGGAGAAATGTGTTAAACGTATCAGATCAAAAGAAGGAGATTCTTCAATAAAACAATGAAGTATCATTTTGAAGGCTTATATTATCTAAATGAGAGAAAAAATAAAAGACAACCATGCAAATGGTTGAGGTTTTCATTTTTGTAACTGTTTGCCCCCGAGAGTTAGGAAATCACCAACCGTCAAGTATTGGTGACTTTGTATAAGTATAAGTTCATAAGACTAAAATAGGGCTTTTTCTAGGCGCATTGTAAGGAAGAAATTTTAAGATTTTTCTTAATTAATATGAATGAAGATTGAAGATTCTAGATCTTGTCAATCCTGAGTTATGTGCTCCTCTATTGTTTCATGTTTTTCATATATCTTATTGATGAATTCTTAGCTACAATTTAGTACAACTCCTACTGTGGTGATTAATTATTCTTGGCATTTAATGGTTTACAATTTTTCCTCTGTATCGACTATCAGCAGGTACAATACCTGTGAACGTCTTAGGTTTCAATATCATATGCTTCATCAAAGTTTTCTTGTCTATTTTCTTCTTCTGTCATAAAGTGAGATTCCTCTTTAATTGATGCCTCACATTGTTCAACAACTCTATGTTTTTCTTTCATTTCATGCATATTTTCTCTTTCAAATTTAACTCAGATACAGGAAACGACCTTTAATTTTTCTATACGATTAATTCAACCTTTTTATGTTCTTCTTACATATTTCACAACAGAAATAGCAAAGTTTGAAAACAGAGAAATTGATCTTTTAAAACTTTATCCCTCATGACTGTACCCATTATGAGACAACCCAATACAGAGCCTGACCTATCATATCAAACAAGCATTGCCTTAAATTTATTTAACACCATCTTACAGATAGCAGCAACCATTTTGAGTTATAATGTTCATGGGCAGCAATTGAGAGAGATATTAACATCCTAGAACACCGGGAAGATCGTCAGAGACAGTTAAGAAACCAACCATAGATTACCCTTTATAAAACCAATACTTTTTATCCCTTAATGCTCTCTATATTTTTTGGATGCCTTGATGGTATAATTTAAAGCCTTAAAGTATAAACTCAGGAACAACATCTTTTTGGCGTCGTTGCCAGGGAGGGAAGAAATAAATCTTTTTTCCCTGGGAAAAACGACATTGACACTTTCTTTCTTTGATAGTGAAAAAAGATTGAAAACCCTATAAGGCTACCTTCATCTTTCACTTGGCGACTCCACGATAAATAAAATGGATTTTAACCGGAAGAATCCGGACAACAAGTAGACTTCGCCTATTCCTGACCCAAGAAAAATTTTAAAATCAACAAGATACCTTAAACAGACTGCCTCATCGACAAATAAAATTTATCAACCTAGATTTACGTAGTCAAACACTAAGGATCTACTTGAAGGTTCAAATACCCCACCTCTTTATGGGGAACTATCTGCCGATGGGATTGAAACCCTAAAGCCTGGTTTTGTCATACCTGATTTTAAAACTGAGACTTTCACAACTATTTCTTTCACCAATAAAGGTAAAAGATCTGCCTCACTTCCCGCTTTGATTGGCATTTCTTCACTTCTCGAAGTTCATTTTCCTATCTCTCAGAACTCCTATGATTATCCTATATATCTTGACTCGACCCCTGTGGATTCTCCTACATATTCACCCTGCAAGTCTGAAGAAAATAGTCCACATTTTCCTAATTCTTCCTTCTCAAGTTTTATGTCCCTTGATAACCAATCCCGTGAAGCCCTTCTTCCCCATTCAAGAATAATCTAATGGTTACCTCACCTCTTTAAAACACTCTCTTATAGTTCCCAAGTTTCAACCTCTAAATCATCAATGGTTGTAGCCGGAGGAGTTGGGGTTGGAGGCGGTGCCACAGGCGGTGCTGGAGGAGGAGAAGAAGGCGGCCAAGTACCACTCCCTCGAATCGTTGCAAAATTAGCTTCCAGATATGCTCCTTTGGTCCTCCCAATCCCTCTCCATGACTTACCTGAAAACTACATGAAAAATATGCCGAAATTCACAGGAGAAGGTGATTTAACTGTAGTCGAACACATCAATTTCTTTGACCAATTTGATGACATCCTTGGACTTGAACATGAAGACGTTTACTCGAGACTCCTTGTTCATACTTTTGAAGGATAGGTGAAAACCCGGTTCCAAGGTCTAGCAGCAGGATCTATACGGTCATACGATGAACTCGAAAATGCTTTCATTAGACAGTGGGGAGAAAGGAAAGACCATCTCTATTATCTAACCGAATTTGGGGCTCTGAGAAAGAAAAAATCTGAATTAGTTCTCAAGTTTACCCAAAGGTTTAATAAATTGTATAATAAAGTTCCAGCCGAGTTCAAACCTTCCCAACCTCCAGCGAAAGTAACTTTCGTTGAAGCTTTTGACCCCGATTTCACCCTGTTATTGAGGGAGAGGAGATCAATAGACCTCACTAAAATGAAATATGATGCTTTATAAATTGAATTGAACATGATGGCATTAGGGAAGCTAAAAACCAAATTGGAAACCGGAAACAAAGAAACCAGAAGGTACAGAGAACAAGGGGGACCCTCTGGATCAGGAAGATCTTCGGAAGACAAAATGGACAATATGGTGAGAATAATCAAAGAAATGTCAAATAAAATCTCAAGAATGGAACTATATCAAGCAAAGAACGAGAATCTTCCTAGAAAGGATTTCAGAAGAAATCCTAACCCTCAAAATCAACTAAGACAAATTAAGAATGAGGATGAAAAAATCCAAGCCCCCTTTAAAAGAGAAAACTTTATAGGAGGAGAAGACGTGGAAGATTTTGAGGAATTAGAAGAAGACATAAATAATCTTGGCGATGACTATCTACAACCTTATCTAACGAGACAAGATTATGAAAAATCTTTAAATACAGAACATAGATCCGGGAATAACAAGAACAATAGTATTACGGAAGATTCAACCTATCAGGGAATCACAGACGATATAATGGCCAAACTCCACCAGAAGTACAATCTAAGGTCTAGAAACATGAGTTTCACAACTGTCCCAATGAAAAAGATCCTACCGAGGGGCGAAACAGACGAGGCAGTTTCAAAAAATGCTCAAAAACCGATGGTAAAAGCCAAGACCGCTGACACACAACCTACCAAGACAAAGTCAGCGGACACACTAGTTGTAAACACACAGAAAGCAGAGGTTCATGTAATGGAAACAAAACCCTCACAACAAAAGAAAGTTGAAAAGAAAGGGCTAGAAACCCAAACCACAGAGATCAACAAAACAATAGGAAGTTTTAATCTGGAAAATGAAATCAATAAAATCAAAATCCCTATACCTCTTGTCGAACTGGAAAAAAACCCAATATACAAAAAACAAATTGATAAAATAATCAGTTTTTCAGAAAATAAAAGCTAGGCTGATGTTATAAATTTAGAATATGACAAGCCTAACATAATTTTCGGCCCACATTTCAAAGGTGCTAGAGACACCATTGCCCCTTTCTATATTACGATGACTGTGTACGATCACCTGCTCCATAATTGCATGTTAGATTCTAGAGCCTCTCACAATGTAATGCCTAAATCCATCATGGATAGACTTGGTCTTGAAATCACCAGACCCTATGGAGATTTATATTCATTTTATTCAAGAAAAGTTAAGTGTATAGGCATGATAAAAGACTTAGTTGTTAATCTTGCACAGATACCTGTGAAAAGTGTTCTAATGGATGTGGTTGTCGCCGATATACCCCTAAAGTATGGCATGCTCTTAACCAAGTCCTGGGATGCCAAACTTGGAGGATCCCTCCAACTCGACATGATGTATGTCATGATTCCTGTTTTTAGAGGACAATTCACGCGCTTCTATAGAGAAACAAGGTTAGAATGTATGGTAAGCGACCCACTTAACCCAAATAACTACCCTGTTTATATTGAATATTAGGATCTGGGCAATTGTATTTTATCTATTGACGATGATATTGATGTATGTATAGAAGAAAGTTGTACAGAAAAGAAAAAAGAAAAAGAACAAATAAAAGAAGATGTATATAACACTAGTGTTTGGAAAAAAAAAATTGATGGTGCTTCATCTTATTTTGGAGCCGGGGTTGGAGTGTTTTTTGTGGAACCTGATGAAAATTCTGTTACCCCTTTCTCTTATATATTACAGTGGAACATTGAGCACACTAATAATGTATGCGAGTATGAAGCCTTAGTGTTAGGATTAGAAGCTTCCAGGAGAATGAAAATTAAAAACTTGGAAGTCTTGGGCGATGCAGAGTTAATTATGAAACAAGTAAATCATCAGTATCAAGCCAAACATCCTAGGTTAAGGTATTATTGAAATTGTGTTTGGGATCTGATCGAAAACTTTTTCTCCTCTGTTAATATTCACTACATTCCAAGAGCAGAAAATCAACAGGCAGATGCATTAGCCAAAGCAGCTTCAACATTCACACATCCCACTACTTTCAAACTAAAGTACCATATACAAATGAGACAAAGGCCTTCCATACCTAATAACATACAACATTGGCAATTTTTTTAAGACGATGAACAACTCCGCAAATTTTTAGAAACGATAGATGATTTTGCCGAAATGCATGCCGACCAAGAAAACCAAAATGACCCCATTTGGATCATGCAGGAAGGGGAATACCCCCAAGAGTTCCAAGATATAATTGCTAACCACTGTATGCTTGTTTTGAAAAATAATCAAATTCCCAAGGGCCTGATTCCCTTAGAAAGGTTATTTAACCATGATGATATCCCTTTGAAGTCCACTTTACAACCTCAGCCAGAGGAGGTTGAGGATTGTGATATAGGTACCAAAGAAAATCCTAGGTTGGCGAAATTATCCAAGTACCTGTCTCCTGAAATCAAAAGTAAGTATGATGAGTTTCTTAGACAATATAAAAACGTTTTCGCTTGGTCTTATGACGAATTGAGAACTTATGAAACTACTATAATGGAACATAAAATTCCTCTGAAAAAAGGTGTCAAACTGTTTAGGCAGAAACTCAGACAGATTAACCCTATGTTACTACCGGTGATAGAAAAAGAAGTCAAAAAACTCCTAGACGCTAAAATCATTGTCCCACTGAGATACTCTGAGTGGGTAGCCAATTTAGTCCCAGTAAGAAAGAAAAACAGTGAAATCATACTGTGTGTAGATTTTAGAAACCTGAATCGATCATCACTTAAGGACAATTATCCGTTACCTAAGATGGATCATGTTTTAGAAAAAGTAGTTGGAGCTAACAAAATGTCCATGATTGATGGTTTTTCAGGTTACAATCAAATTGCAGTACATCAATATGACAAAGAAAAAATTGCGTTCACTACCCCTTGGGGTACCTTTATGTATGACAAAATGCCATTTGGTTTAATGAATGAAAGGGAAACTTTCCAACAAGCCATGGATATCTCTTTCATGGGCAAAAGAGATAAGTTTGTTTTTATCTATCTTGATGACCTAACTGCTTTCTCTAAATCTGATGCAGAACATCTAACACACCTCAAACAAACTTTCAATAAATGTCAAAAATTTGGTTTGTCTCTTAATCCCAATAAATCTCATTTTGCAATGCAAGAAGGTAAGCTCTTGGGTCATATAGTGTCTAGAGATGGAATCAAAATCGATCTGAAAAGGGTTGAGGCGATAGATACTATAAATATTCCTAGAAATGTTAAAGAAATTCAACCTTTTTTAGGAAAAGTAAATTTCTTGAGAAGATTCATCCCTAACTTTGACGAAATCGTAAAATTGATTACATATATGCTCAATAATAACAGTGAGGTGAAGTGGAAAAATGAGGCCAAAGCATCATTTCAATGCATCAAGAGAGTAATAATTGAAGCACCAGTTTTGGAAAGCCCAGATTACACAAAGGAGTTTTTTATTTTTTCTTTTGCCTCTGAACACATTATCGCAACTGTATTGTTACAAAAAAACGAGGAAGGTTTTGAGAGGCCTATTGCATTTTTTAGCAGAAGTCTTAGAGACGCTAAGTTGAAATATGACATATTGGAAAAACAAGATTATGCAATGGTAAAAGCTCTCAAGGATTTCAGAACTTACGTGTCAAAGATCATTGCTTACGTGCCTTCGAGTTATGTTAAAGATATACTGGTGCAGATGGACAATGACGGAAGAAGAGGCAGGTGGCTAGCTAAAATTTAGGAGTTCAACCTGGAAGTCAAACCAACTAAAATTATCAAAGGTCAAGGTTTGGCCAAATTGCTAGCCAAATTGAATTTAAGACCACTTGGGATAAATCAGCTGCAAGAGAACGAGGGATTTTTAGAGATAGATGAGCTTGATGTCACTGCACCCACAACTGATATTTAAGACAAGTTCTCTACTTCAGTCTGGTATCGTGATATTGTTTCTTACCTACTGACCCTTAAATGTCCCAGTGAGTTAACCCCATCTAAATCTAGGACACAGAAGTTACATGCTGTAAAGTATTGTATCATAGGTGGTAAATTGTATTGGAAATACCCCCTGGGTTTCCTGCTGAGCTTCTTAGTTGAGACCGAAACAGAAAGGATTACAGATGAATTTCACATCGGAGTGTGCGGAGGACATCATGCTTGGCGAGAAACAACTTATAAAACCTTAAGAGATGGGTATTACTGGCCCAAATTATTCACAAAGGTAAATACTAAAGTCCGAAATTGTATTCCTTCTCAGTTATTTATAGGCAAGCAGAAAGTCCCAGCTTTACCTTTAGTTCCAGTCAAAACAAAAGATCCATTTCAGCAATGGGGTCTCAATTTCATTGGAGAGATTCATCCACACTCCAGTGCTCAGCACAAGTGGATTCTAACTACTACATACTATTTCACTAAATGGGTGGAAGCTATTCCCATGAGAAATGCAACTGACTCGGTGGTAATCAGTTTTATAGAATAAAATATTTTATCCAGGTTTGGATGTCCCCGAAAGATAGTCACTGATAATGCACAAGCATTTAAGTCCATGGCCATGATAAGCTTTTGCCAAAAATATAATATCGTGCTAGGACACTCCACAACTTACTATCCACGGGGTAATGGTCTAGCTGAATCATCTAATAAAAGTTTGATTACTGTAATTAAAAAAGTTTTGACTGAAAACAAGAAATCATGGCACATCCATTTAAAATATGCTCTATGGGCTAACAGGATAAGTACCAAAAGGTCAATTGGGGTTTCCCCATTTCAGATGGTATATGGCACTGATGTCATTTTACCAATAAATATTTCTCTTCCAGTAATGAATCTCTGGCAAGATTCAAATGAAGAACCCAATGACGTTAGCAGGAGGATAAACTAGCTGATTGAAGTTCAGAAAAATAGGGCCAAAGTAAATGAAAGGTTACAAAGATATCAGGATAATATGAAATCCTTATTCGATCAAAAAGTTAAAAATAGAGAATTCCTCCCTGGCGATCTGGTCCTAAAATGGGAAGCCAGGAAAGAATATGCTGGTAAACATGGCAAGTTTGATCCGATCTGGTCCGGCCTGTATAAGATTTTAGCTTCTAAGGGAAAAAATTCTTTTCTATTAGAAAATCTCGATGGGAACATTCTTAACACCCTTGTAAATGGGCGGAACCTTAAACACTTCATGCAGTAATGTGTTTCTGAACCCTCATTGTACATACTAGTTTGTTTTCATTCTTTCTTTATAGCTACATTTCCTTTGGTAAGTTTCTATTTTGGCTGTAAAAGATAAAATAAAATAAAATAAAATTTCTGATTTATGAGATTTCCTGAAAACTATTATGCCATATTATTTGCAGGAAGTTTGCTAACGAGCCAAGAGACTAAATATACTAAATGGTGACATACACAGATATTTATATTAAGTACCTTCCAATGAAAAAGGTAATAAATAAATAAGTCTTTTCGACTGGAAATACAAGAACTACCAAGGTATGAAATTCTGCTCTGAAAGTTTAGGTTAAATTTTCCTAAGAGATACAAATGAATAAATCGGTAGTTCAATTGATGCTAATATTATCACTGAAGTTTTCAAACAAAGAAATGATATAAGAGGGGGGAACTTAAGGAAAGATTATAGGATCTCACTAAGAAAATCTCTAAGAAAATCTGAAACCCCTTACCTTTCCCTTAACCACGATAAAGCCTACTTTTCTCCTGACCTTGGATGTTTTCTCATAAGTTTCCCGAGAAACGAAAGGTCTTACTTTGGCTATGGAAACTCTCAAACAAACTTTCAAAATGAGGACATGTTGAGTTAATAGTTCTTTAACTTTAGTTGAACCAGAAGTATGTCTAGGTTAATCCTAACTTCCTTAGCCTTTATAATAGGAATAAACTGATTGGTTTTGCTCAAGGAAGTTCCCTAAAAAAGATATCAAGAAGTTTCCCTTAAGATCTCCCCTCAAGCCAATGATGTTTGAAGACCAGAAAGGAGATAAGCCCAGAGCTATTTAGGTGAGTTGACAGGCCTCTACTGTTAAAATTTCAAGCAGATATTCTCCCGAGTATATTACATGCTGATTGATTGCCCCCACTTAATATTAAAAAAAATATATACAGACAGACAGTGAAAGGAAATTCAATATTTATTGCCACCATCTAGTCTAAAGAGATGAAGAAAGGAAATTCATAATATTGATTTCCCTCATCTCGACATTTAAACGCTGGAAAACAATGAAGTGGTGAAAGGAAATTCAATATGGGAAGTTTGATAACTTCACCGAGGTACTGAGAAGGCTCGATGGAAGTGAAGCAATATCTCTATATCTGATAAGGTTGTTATACATGAATTACAAGACGCTTTGGTAACTTTTCTTCTTTCAGCTAGATTTACATTATAGGCTTCTGGGATCCCCTAATTTGACACATCGAAATTACTTTATCTTGACGCAAACAGAATCAGGGGAAACCTGGAAGAATGGTTAATTTGGTTTTGATTATCTTAGACAAATCTGAGGACAGTTTTAGAAAAGGAAATCTATTGAGAACCTGACTCGAGATCATCAGAGGTTTTATTTTTGAAGAGTTTTCAAAGTTAACGTTGAGATCCTGAAATCTTGTTTTGAGTTTTCTCCTACTCTATTTCACAGAGTTGAATTATCGACTCCATTTACCCAATGAAGGCACTTGGTATACATGTTCTTCTCATCCCATAGGGAAACGAGATCCCTAGATGGAGCCTAATGTTGACATGAAGTTTGATTTTTCCTCTCTAAACAAGAAACTCTGTTATTTTCTAGTTATGGAGCCGCCCTTTGTTCTAAAAAGGACTCAAAAGTCTTTCAAAATTTTTGGGTTTCGGGGTTCAGTTATTCACGAAGTATGATTTTCAATTAACAACTCCAGAGTCCTGGTACCGAAATACTGAAAAGGATTTATTTTAAAAAGAAAAAAAAATAGAATGTTATAAAATCCTGACGCGCTTTCACAAAATATCCTTTAATCACATTTAATTAAACTTTTAAACATAATCAACAAATCATTAATCATGTCACGATTTGGGTTTCCTTGTATCAAAGTTCTATCAAAGTCTCGACACTCAAACCCCCGATTCCCGATTTCCCGTAAAGTAGAAACTAATCACTAATCTCGATTAATTAAAGGATTAATACAAGTGATTAGCACCTTAGTTAATCCCATCGTGATTTCGCAATTCAAGGTTTTCTTATGACATACCTTTTGGGGAAACGATCCTCGAAATTCCGAAATGCGAAATCGCAAAAATCTTTTAAAAGCCTAAATCTAGATTAATTTAGTTATAAACAAGATTAATGATAATTAAAACAATTTTTTGAGTTTCTCTTTTCGGGAATTGTTGAAAGAATTCCTTTCAAAACTCCATGTTTTGAAATCGTCAATATGTGACAGCATCTATAACGAACAAATGGAGATATTTCTAACACAAATGTGTATCTCCAGGCATATCTTCCCCATTAAAACATTAAATTATTATCGCATGCATCAATATGCTCATTGTAATACTAATTAAAGGTTAATAAAGGTTCTGTGTTTCAAATTTCCTTCTTATTTTTTACAATCAGGAGTGAGTTGCAATCATCCAAGATTATACATTTTTCCTTTGCAACAAGTTTTCATTCTAGCACGAACATTATGGTACCCAGAAAGGCACCTAAGAAAAGTGAAGAAGCAACTAAAAGCTCAAGCCCGGAGGGAGATGTCATATCTGATACTACACCGCATGCCATTGATTCAATCAAATCCTGGAGGCAAATTTTTGAAACCTTGGACTATGAAATCAATAATTTCCCCCATGATTATGATAACAAGCTCCGAGACATAGTAGAGTCTGAGCTTCAGAAAGTAGCCACACGCGCACGACTCATGTCATACAATGATATGATCAGTTGGGATTTAGAGAGAACAGACGTACATACGAGGATCATTTTAGACAGTCGAGGGGTCGTCGTCGGCTCTTTCAGACTAGAGCATATACAAGTAATGTACAAACTGTCTCCCATTTCTAAATATATTTATAATAAAGGATTCATAAGTGAATTTCAAAGGAAAGAATGCACAGAGGCAGATCAAACATAGCTCGACATAATCAAAGATTGGTGGGGACACCAACAAAATTTAGGGTAGATACCCATGGCATTTATTCCACAACCCCATTAAATGAGTACATGGTCTATGTAGCTCTGATGCTATGTAGACTCTTTGAGAAGAAAAGTCCTACCCATTTCCCTGCAGAATGAGTGCCCCTTTTACATGATGCAGCCAAAGGCTATAGTTTTAATTGGAACAAGATTCTATTAGATAACCTGGCTAAGGAGGTTATAGAGTATCAAACTGTGAGATCCAAAGGCCGACTAGTAGACTTTTACATGTACGCATACATTATGGATGCTATATGTTTCATGACTCCATTCCCCTTGATGAATTGGAGTTGGAACTCAACCTGTATTGAACCCATTCATGAGTATCACTCTAAGTTGTGGGAAGAAAATGCTAAAGATTCGTTTTACGAAATATGTCATTTCATAGTGATATCGGTGCATCAGATGTTGTATGGCTATACACCCCCTCACATTTCATATACAGTCATAGGAAACCTCAAGGCGATTGCTGATTGGTTTATTGAGGAAACTTTCTCCTATATCAGGGTTTTCAGATGCTCAATTCCTCCTCATGCAGTTCTGAAATTCCTTCCTGACAAACTGGTGTGCAGGAAGGTAGCCTATTAGATAGTAATGGGCGGCATTGGGATAGAACTGAAGACATCCCAGAAGAAATTATGGCCAGTCTTCCCTGTACAGATTGGGAAGTTTTCGCTAATAAACTTGGGTCATTCCAAGGTTGAAGCTGCAACACTAGAAGAGGTCAAGTTGGTAGATCTCGAACACAAGAAACACAACCCTGATCAAATAGTGGGAAGTCACATGGCTCACTGTAGCATGAAAGCGTATGAACATGAAATTTCCCCTTGTGGTGACATGTTCAAAGGGGCCAGAACCTATGAGGAGGTATTATACAGGGTATAGGCATTATCATCTGACTTGCAGAACAATTTTCTAACCTTCCAGAGACACAGGCGAAGTGGTTTGCTCAAGGTACTACAGGGAGAGTCAACAACCCCTCCTCCAGCACAAGAAAACACTCCCCCCAGTTTCGGACAAGAGGTACAAGATAAAGAAAATACCGAGGAAAATCCACTGGAGATTGAAACATCTTCGCAAAATGCAGAAATAACACAGACAGAGAACCCAAGAGCAGAAACAGAAAGAGGGTCTGAAACATCTCCTAAGTCTAGTAAATCGATTCCCCCTTCATCATCAACTGTTCTTACTGATGCCCCCAAAACAACAGGGGAAACAAAATCTATAGAGCTGGGTAGTCCCATTACTTCCTTTACCCTTTTACAATCCACCTTTGGGATCCCCCAGCTGCAAGCCATATATGCTAGTGACCTTACTCCTATCTCTAGAGATGAGATACCTCCCTCTGATTACTTTTTGAGTTAAAAAAGGAAGGTTGTGTTGAAGGAGGAGATGCATCAGAGAGAAGGTGCTATGGTAAAGAAGAACAGAGTGTTGATAGATGGGCAGAACTTGGAGGAAGAAGATTTCACTACAGAGGTAGCGGGCTCCATGGGAGATTTGGAGATAGCCAATATATTCATTGTTGATAGTATGAGGACAAGTCTGAAACAGAGTAATAACATGATAGTTCTGTAGCAAAACCAATTAAAAAATACCGAGAAAAATATCAGAGAAGAAATAAATAAAGGTCTGGAGAAGGCCAGAGCCATTGATTAGCAAGAAATTCGATTGCTTAAGTCAAGTCTAGACGAGATGAACAATAAGGTGGAGACAAGTCAAATGCAGGTTATTTAGCAAGAAGAACTGGTAAGGCAATTACAGGTTAAATTAAGTTTGACAAAAGGTCAGGTTATAGATTTGAAAGTTTTCCAGGTCCATTCACTGGAGGTGCATACAAAGATAGAAGCTGAGCAATAGAAATTGATCTTTAAGGTAGATATTATTCAGAATTATTTTCAATAAGTAAGTAAATCCCTTGATAATATTATTTTGAAGGAAAAAGAAGATAAAGAAGCAAGGACTACTTTTCAGAAAGCAGTTGTATATTCAGGAAACAAAGAGATATCAAAAATTCCAAAGCTATCTATCACAGAGCAGTTCAAAGGCGATATCATGCTCAAAGTATGGGAAACCAACATAGCCGAGAACAAGAGAATAGCCAAAGAAATCAAAGATGATTGTGAAATATTTGATTTGTAATACAAGCGATCATTAGGTATTGGAAGAGATAATTTCACTGGGTTACTAGGACAGATAAACATTGTAAGACATCAGTTGAACTTCAAAGATGGAAATTTCACAACTAAAGGAAATTGATGTTACCCTAATAGACAAGTGGCTGATGCAATCAAACTTAAAATTACAGTCAATTAAGTTTGTTGATAAAGGGTTTGAAAACCAGCTTCCAAACATTTAGAGAAAGTTTTATCTATTCGAAGAAGAAGATTTTCCAGAGCCTCCTAGAAGTTTTGTGCACTTTCTGGAAAAATGTGTTGAATGTATCAGATCGAAAGAAGGAGATGCTTCAATAAAACAATGAAGTATCATTTTGAAAGCTTATATTATCTAGATGATAGAAAAAATAAAAGACAACCATGCAAACGATTGAGGTTTGCATTTTTGTAACTGTTTTCCCCTGAGAGTTAGGAAATCACCAACTGTCAAGTATTGGTGACTTTGTATAAGTATAAGTTCATAAGACTGAAATAGGGTTTTTTCTGGGCGCATTGTAAGGAAGAAATTTTAATATTTTTCTGAATTAATACGAATGCAGATTGAAGATTCCAGATCTTGTCAAGCCTGAGTTATGTGCTCCTTTGTTGTTTCATGTTTTCCATATATCTTATTGATGAATTCTTAGTTGTAATTTAGTACAACCCCTACTGTGGTGATTAATTATTCTTTTCATTTAACCATTTACAGTTTTTCCTTTGTATCGGCTATCAACAGCTACAAGACCTATGAACATCTTAGGTTTCAATATCATATGCTTCATCAAAGTTTTCCTGTCTATTTTCTTCTTCTGTCATAAAGTGAGATTCCTCTTTAATTGATGCCTCACATTGTTCAACAACTCTATGTTTTTCTTTCATTTCATGCATATTTTCTCTTTCAAATTTAACTCAGATACAAGAAACGACCTTTAATTTTTCTATACGATTAATTCAACTTTTTGATGTTCTTCTTACATATTTCACAACAGAAATAACAAACTTTGAAAACAAAGAAATTGATCTTTTAAAACTTTATCCCTCATGACTGTACCCGTTACGAGATAGACCAATACAGAGCCCGACCTATTAGATCAAACAAGCATTGTTTTAAATTTATTTAGCACCATAAATTACAGATAGCCAACAACCAGTTTGATTTAGAACATTCATGGGCAACAATTGAGAGAGAAATTAGCATCCAGGAACACCGGGAAGCTCGTCAGAGACAGTTAATAAACCAACCATAGCTTACCCTTTATAAAACCAATAATTTTTATCCCTTAACCCTCTCTATATTTTTTGGATGCCTTGACAGTATACTTTAAAGCCTTAAAGTATAAACTTAGGGACAACACATTGTACCTTGAGAGGGGGTTTTTCCCATGAGGTTTTCCTTCTTTCCTCACTTTATTTTAGTGTATCTTTTGTATCTGGGTACTTAACATGGCCTCGTTGTTGAGACCCATTCTTTATTTTGACCATAGTAATGTTCAGGGGGGGTGTTGTATTTACTTCACACACACCTAGGATTTATTTTTCCTAAGGTTTTTCCTTGTTTATTAGTCATTATTCAGTCTCCTATATTTTAGGAAGAATATTCCTCTAGGGAGAATATTCTCTTCAGTTTTCACTTCATTTTGATCAATTGAGTGGAGTCTAGATGGTACATTGGTATTGTCACCATGAAACATTGGGATCATCACCATCTAATGCACATTGTCCTTTGGATCATCACCATACTAGAACATTACCCATGATTCCCTAATATCCTCCTCACTTCACTATGTTTCAATCAGTTAACTGAAGATTGATAGACTAGTTAACTCATCTAGGTGGCAGTTCACTCCCGCAACTACCTGAGAGACTAGAATTGGTGGTAGTTTACTCCTGTAACTGTTGGTGTGTGTCTAGATCACTCTAGAACGCCACTATGGTGCATTGGATTCTCCTCCAGTGTGCATTATTTGTGTTATACAGAGTATATCATGTGTAAATGATTCATTATTCAGTTGGTTAATGAAAATTCTTCCATTCTTTCTCTCTTTCTTATTCTTTCTCAATTTCTCTTTGCAAATGTGTGTGTTATTTTCTAGCTAGGTCTATTATTTTTAGGTTCAACACATTTACATAAAGTCTCTAGATGAAGGCTACCAAGCTTAAATTTTTAAAATCGAAGGGACAATATTTATCCCTAACATACCCAAGCTCTTCAATTTAGTAGTCAAGAAAGGCTTCCCTAAACTATGGATGCAAAGCCTCATTTTTCCTATTTTTAAAAATGGGGATAGAAACATTCCCTCTAATTATAGGACCATTATGATTAGCTCGATTTTAGCCAAGCTTTATGGAATTATTTTGGAAAAGAAGATTAGCCTTTGGCAAGAAAGTCATGGTAAAATAGCTAAAGGCCAGGCCGATTTTAGGAGATATCATTCAATTGTGGACCATCTTGTTCCCTTTAGGATCATTGCAGAGGAGTTACGCAATACTAAAACCAATATTTTTTGTTGTTTTGTTGACTTTAGAAAATCTTTTGACATGGTTCCTAGGAAAAACCTTTGGAATAGGTTGGAAGAGATAAAAGTGCCTCTCGAGTTGAGGGTTGCTGCAATAAGGATGTATGAGAACATTATTGCTAAGTTTAAAAACACTGAAGGCTTGTCAAAAGAGATTAACTGCAATATCGGAGTCAAACAAGGTTGTCCCTTGTCCCCTACCCTTTTTGGCATATACATTGACAAGTTAGAAGAATGCTTGGAAAAATAAGGTTGTGTCGGCCCTACTCTCACTGGTATAGTCATCAATCTTCATATTTATGCGGATGATATCATTCTTATGGCCAGGAGTCCCCATGATATTTAAAACCAACTAAGAATCCTCAAGGATTTTTTCTCCAATATGGGTATGACTCTTAATACTGATAAGACTAAGGTCATGATTATTAAATCCAATAAGATCCCTTATAATACCTTTGTATATGACAAAAACAACTTGGAAGAAGTGACTTCATATAAATATCTTGGAATTGATATTCACTACAAGCTCAATTGGAATTTTAACATTGAGAAAAGGATTATTGGGGAATGGAAATCTTATTATGGGCTTGAAAACAATTGTAAATAAGCTAATATTTGGAGTTGGGATAAGAAGAAACTCATCTTTGAGACTCTTGTTACACATGTTATTCTTTATGGATGTGAATTCTGGAGTTGTAGTATCTTTGGTGAATCCTGGAGAAAGATAGAGCAAATACAAAAGAATTTTATAACCTATAATCTCAAAATTAAAGGAAATACGCCCTATCCCATCCTCCTCTTAGAAACAAGCCTCTCCCCCATTGAGAGCATGGATATGAATAGATACCTAATGTATAAGAACAAGTTAAAAAACATGGAAGACAAGAGGCTACCTAAAGTTGCTTCAAAATCAAGTCATAACCACCATCGACTCAAGCGAGGATGGCATAAAGACATCCGATCTTGGCTAAAATATTGGGGAATCATGGAAGAAACCATTTTGTAGAATAAATATACTATTAAAAAAAACGTCAAATCAAAATTTAAGGAGAAAATGTGGCGTGATAAAGAGTTAGAGGAAAAAAGAAAATTAAGGTATTATAAAGATGTAATCAACCCTAATATAGAAGATCAAAATTATCTATATGTTTTTCCAAGTGTAAAGAAAAAAATAAGCATTTCTAAGATAACAAATTCTCACGAGATCCATAGTGAAACTGGGTGTTGGTTAATTCCTAAAACTCCATGGGATGAAAGAGTGTGTCACCTTTGTGACACTAAGAAGGTTGAAGATGAAAAGCACTTTATCTTAGATTGTCCAGCCTATACCCATGTTAGATCTCATTTTCAAAATATTTATCACACTACCAACCTTCCTAACCTCTTAACTCAACAAAAGTATGGTGATCTTGGAAAGCTTCTCTTAATGATTTTCAAGCACATAAAAAAATTCTAAAGAATCACAAGTAATCACTTAATCATCATCATCATCAATTTAGCATTCTTACAAAACGGTGTTATGCAATACACAAACAAATGTGTGTGTGCGTGTGTGTGTGTGTGTGTGTGTGTGTGTGTGTGTGTGTCATAATAATAACCATATGCAATGTTATATATACAACAACATGTGTTGCGAATTTTGTTTATTCGAACACACCAAGGCTTGCATTTATGGAAATATATTTGTCCCAAGTTAAGTGCACTATGTACTGTCCTGAATCTCTCATACAATTTTTTTTGTGTAATGTTAAGAAAGTGTTTAATATGGGGTTCATGGTCCCTATATCCCTTTCTCAATTTTAGTACATATTTTTGGTTGGAAGAAGGCTTGGTGTTCTCATGCCAGAAATCTTGTACTAATCCCTTAACTACTCCAATTAACTTCATGTTAGAATGAGGTAGCCTACTAGTGAAGGACCAAAATTTTTTTGGGCCACCTGTGTCGAGGATATCTTGTTTATGAGAATACTTTATAAGGGTTTTGATATTGCATTTCATGATATGAGAGGTTTATTGGAAAAAACAATGTTTTCTTGTGATATTGCTAACAATTGATTATGACAAGACATGTTAGGATGCATTACGGTCTTTAGAATGATATTTATTACCAATTCTTTGAAAATCATCCACAAGGTTTCTAACAATATGATGACCTCTTTCTAAATTTTTGACTATTTTAATGCCTAAAATTCTACTAACAACAATCAAACTTCTAGATTTAACAAAGCCAAAAATAATTGACATTTTGCTGCATCGGATTTTGGTTTAAAATATTCTTTAATGATTTTACAAGAATGATAACTAATATTATGGTTAGTTAACTTACCTTCAAGTGATGCTAGCCCACTTTCATCCACCCGAAAGCATTTAGGAGTTTTTTTCCACACACTGTTAAATCTAGGTAGGGACAATGAACCCCTATTTTGGCACTCTTGACCTCCCTCCTTTAGAGTTAACAACGTTTCATTTCTTTCCCCTTCAATCACTAGTGGATCAATTCTTAGAGGAGAGTGGACATTACCATGAATAGTTTTTGGAACTTCTGATTGTCGAACAAGATGTTGTACCCTAGGAATTTCTTCACCATAATGTTGTGCACAAGTTTTCTCTCTAATTTCATCCATTGTATAATTAGCTCCAAGAAAATCCTCTATAATATGGTCATCCACAACAACTTGCCTTGATGAGATATTGATTGGATTGGTTTCTACTAAAATTGTGCATTTTTCTTGTGGTGATGGACAAGAAACAACAGTGGCATCTATTCCGCTAGAAATTTTATTTCCCTCTTCTGAAATCCTACACTTTGACATACATAACGTTTCATTTTCTATTTATTCTCCTACATTTTCAATGGGTATTTCTTTCCTCGAGGAATTTCTATCTCGATTTCTTCTGTTTCCCATGTTTAAAGAGAAAAATTGGCTTCCAAGCACCCCACCACAAAATTTGTCTTGGTATTACACAAGAAGGAACAACTAACAATTCCAATTCCAAGTGGAAAAAATTGTCTTGGTATTACAAAAGAAGACACAACTAACAATTCCAATTCCAATTGGATAAATTTGTATTGGTATTACACAAGAAGACACAACTAACAATTCCAATTCCAATTGAACAAATTTGTCTTGATATTACACAAGAACACACAAATAACAATTCCAATTAGACAAATTTGTCTTGGTATTACACAAGAAGACACAAATAACAATTCCAATTGGACAAATTTGTCTTTCTATTACACAAGAAGACACAACCAACAATTCCAATTTCACTTAGACAAATTTATCTTCCAATTCTTCCCACAATTGTCTTGCAATAGCACAAAATTGTCTATGAATTAAACAACAAGACAAAAAGTACAAAAACCTGTCTATTCCTGCTACTTTTTTGTGCAGATGTCGGGCTTGTTCGAGTTTTTGAGATAGATGAGGTAGAGGAGTGTTCTTGGCACATAAAAATTCCCAGTAGGAATGCGTGCAAATTCCTATAACATGTGCATACTAAAGTGTGTGGGAATTCTAGGAATGCACACGCGTTCCTACTAGGCAGATATGAGAGCACAACCTCAAGGATTTCAAGTCACAAAATTGCATGTGTGCTCTTAATGCAACGAATATATCATTTATTGTATACCAAACATATTTATGAATAAATATGTATAGGGGTTTGGGGACAAATATAACCTAAAGTATTAGGACTAAAAGTGTTTTTAAGCATAGAGCAATGGTTAGAGCACCAAGATGTGGGTGCAAGGGTTGTGGGGCCTTTAACAAGAGGTATATGCATAGTGCACTCAGGGCTCAAGTGTGGAGGGAGGTAAGGGTCGAGTATAGGTTATGCCTAGGCTTAAATGGATCTAGGGGGGTCTAGGTCATGGTATAGGTCAAGCTCTAGGTCATGGTCTAGGTCACGGTCATGGTATAGATCTAGGTCATGGTCATGGTATAGGTCTAGGTCATGGTCTAAGTCTAGCTCTAACTCTATGTCATTTTATAGGTCATGGTCTAGGTATAGATCTATGTTTATGCCACCATCTACTTCATGGTCATAATATAGGTCTAGGTCATGGTCTAGTTCTTTCCATGTCTAGGTCTTTCTATGTCTCGGTCTAGGTCTAGGTCTTGACATGTCTAGGTCAAGGCCATTTATTTCCTTGTGATGTAGAAAGGGGGGGTGGAGAGAGAGTAAGAAAGAGAGTGTGAGAGGGGGAGAGAAGAATAAAAAGAGAGTGTGTGAGAGGGAGGGAGAGGGAGACAGCGAGAGGGGGAGAGAGAGAGTGAGAGAGGAAGTGGGGGGGAGAGGTATAAAGGGGGTTAGATAGAAGAAAACAGAGCAAGGTTGGGAGAGTGGGGGAGAGAGAGGGAGTGGGATACAATGAGTGAGAGAGCAAGGGTTAGATGCAAGAGGTAAATATATAAGAGGGTAGATATGGATGTTTTGAGAGTGTGAGAGGGTGGGAGAGGAAGACCAAGAGGGGGGGGAAAGGGTAGAGATAGAGAGGTGGGACATAGATGGTAGATGTAGGAGAGAAAGAGGAGAGATAGTGGAAGGGAGGGGGAGATAGGGAGCAACGAGGGGTTAGAGAGAGTGTGTGTGAGAGTACATATAGATCAATGTTCCATCATACATAATCTAGGGCATGTCGAACATTGATTGCGAACAATACAAAATCAAGGAAATTTAACCTTTTAAGCTTGTTACCAGGCTGTAAATGGCTAATGACAATAGTCTAATATTGAAGAATGTACAAATAGATAAGTGTTACAGTAATACGTAATCTATGCCAATCTCATAAGAAAAAATATCAATCATATATTTTTGATAACATAAAATCAAACAATGGGAAATACCACAGAGACATGAGAAAACTTGACAATAAAATCAAATCAAATCACCAAAAAAGTAAGAAATGTGAAAGATAAAATGATTTAAAAATTAATTAAGAAAAACATTCAAATAAGGATAAATATTCCATATAAATAATATCGAATCCACTAAAATATTATGCTAATATTAAAATAAAAAAAAGCAGAATCAATGTACCATAATCATCATTAAACCATGTGAAATCATTATTAAATAGTAGGTGAATAGTGATATCCATAAAATATCATTATTAAACAAGAGGTATATTCATACTGCAGTTAAGTCTTGTGTGTGGAGCGGGTTAAGGCTATAGTATAGATTATTCCTATACTTAGATGGAGCTAGGGGGTATAGGTCATGGTCTAGGTCAAGCTCTAGGTCATGGTCTAGGTCTAGTTCATGGTCTAGGTCATGGTCATTTTCATACAAGTACTCACATAAGTAATTCATTGTGAGAATAAGAAAAACTTAGCACTCACCTTACATGTGAGGCTACATTTCTTTGTTGCACATATCCTTTATTCGATGTGATCGCTGCCTCGCATTTAAAATACGTTTGGATTTCTTCGACATCTTCGAATGAAATAATAAAATAGAACGAACTCATATTTATGGTAAAATATTTTATCAAGAAATAAAACAAATTATGGTACCTACCTACCTCCACCACCTAGCGAACTAGTTCTTTATTTTCCCCTCTAATCGATTGTCTTTCTTCTCTCTTTCTCCCAAACTAGAGAACGAATGCTCTTATCTCCTCTTTGATCTACCATTTTATTCTCTATGCTCTACCCTATTTTATTTTAAGTCCTTTTGTCACCCACCCGTCAAACTTCAAATTAATTTAATTTTGATTTTAGGAACAAAATTTTTCGTCCCATGCTCTGAGTCCCATCCCTACCATTTTTCATTTTTAACAACATCGTTGGCATGCACCTCAATTTTCCATGCCTTGTATTGCCTTGCATTTCCATGTCATGCTATGCCATGACTTTCCTTTCCTTGGATTGAATTTCCATGATATTCCATGCCTTCCCTTTGAGATAGAATAGGTTGAGGTGTGTTTGGCACAAAAAACTACCCAACAAGAACACATGTGTGTTCCTATAATGTATGCATGCTAAAGCACGTACAAGTTCTCGGAACACACATATGTTCCTTTTGGGAAAGGATGAACGCCCAACCTAAGGGCTTAGGATTGAAAGTGTTTTAAAGCATAGAGAAATGGTTAGATCACCAAGATGTGGGTGAAAGGGTTGTGGGGCCTTTAACAAGAGGTATATGCATAGTGAACTTAGAGCTTGATTGTGGAGGGGGTTAAGGGTCGAGTATAGATTATTCCTAGGCTTAGATGGATCTAGGGGGGTCTAAGTCATGGTCTAGGTCAAGCTCTAGCTCATGGTCTAGGTCATAGTCATGTTCATGGTCATGTTATAGGCCTAAGTCATGGTCTAGCTCTAGATATAGGTCTATGTCGTGGTCTAGGTCATGGTCTAGGTCTATGCCATGGACAACATCATGGTCATAATATAGGTATATGTCATGGTCTAGGTCTTTCGATGCCTTTCCATGTCTAGGTTTTTCTATGTCTAGGTCTAGGTCAAGGACATTTCTTTCCTTATGATGTATGAAACTTTCTATAGTGTGTGAGAATCTGAGAGGGAGAGAGGAATACATAAAGGGAGGGTAGAGAGAGAGTGTATGAGAGTGTTAAAATCAAAGAGAGGAAGACAAATAGGGGGGTGAAGAGAGAGAGGAAGAAAGAGAGTGTGAGGGGGGGAGAGAGGAAGACAAAGAGAGTGTGTGAGAGTGAGGGAGAGGGAGATATAGAGGGGGGTTAGAGAGAGAGAGAGAGTGAGAGGAATGGATGAGAGAAGGAAGGGGGTAGATAGAGAAAAATAAAACAAGGGGGGAGAGTGGGGGAGAGAAAGGGAGGGGGATACAGTGAGCAAGAGAGGGAGGATTAGATGTAAGAGGTAAAGAGAGAAGGGAGGTAGAGAAAAAGAGAGGTTGAGAGTGATATGGAAATAGAGAAGGAGGGGTTAGAGAGAGAGGGAGGAGGGAGAGAAGGAGAGGATGGAGAGAGAAAAAAATAGTAGAATATAGTTTGATAGTGAGATGGACAAAGATAGAGGGAGGTAAAATAAGGGGAAAAGAGAAAGAGGGGGGAAGGAGAGAGAAATAGGGGTAGAGAGGGAGAGTGAGAGTGAGACTAAAAACAAGGAGAGAGAGAAAGAGGTGGTATATGTAGTAGAGAAAGAGAGGAGACATAGTGAGAGGGAGGGGGGCAGAGAGAGAGGCAGGAGGGGGTAGAGAGAGAGTGTGTGAATGTGATAGGTGGAGATAGAAATAAAGAGAGGGGGATTGGACATAGAGTGTTTGAGTGCGAGAGAGGGATGGAGAGGGAGACAAAGAGAGGGGGTAGAGATATAGAGAGAGAGTGAGAGGAATGGGGGGAGAGGGATGGAAGGGGGGTATAAATAGGTAAAGAGAGAAAGGGGGGAAGAGTGGTGGAGAGAGAGGAAGTGGGATACAAAGTGAGTGGGGGAGAGGGGTATATGTATGAGAGAGAGAGGAGATATATATATATATATATATAGAGAGAGAGAGAGAGAGAGAGAGAGAGAGAGAGAGAGAGGAGGAGGAGGAGGAGGAGAGAGAGAGTGATACAGAGTGTGAGAGGAAGGGGGAAGATAGAGGGAAGGGGGAAGATAGAGGGAAGGGGGGATAAAGATATATAAAGAGAGAAATGGGGGGAGAGTGTAGGAGAGAGAGGAAGGGGGATACATTGAGCAAGAAATGGAGGGGGAGAGAGGAGTACACAAAATTGAGAGAGGAGGGGAGAGGGAGATAAGGGGAGGGAGGGAAATATCCAACAAGAGTAGATGATATATTGAGAGTGATATGGAGAGATAGAAGGATAGGGTAGAGAGACAAGGAGGAGGGAAAGAAGGGGAGGGAGGGAGACAACTAGAAAGAGCATAATAGAGGTCGAAACTGAGATAAAGAGAGATAAAGAGGGAGGTAGAATGAGAAAGAAAGAAAGAGGGACAAAGAGAGAGCATTAGATTGAGACTAACAACAAGGAAAAAGAGAGAGAGAGGTGGGAGAGAGAGGGGTGTATAGGGGGAGGGAGGGACAAAGGGGAAGAGGGAGGGGGAGAGATAAGGAGGAAAGGAGAGAGAGAGAGAGAGAGAGAGAGAGAGAGAGAGAGAGAGAGTATAAGAGGGGGGAGATAGAGAGGGAGTGTGTGTAGGAGTGTGAGGCATGGCAAGGAAAGGTCTAGGTCTAGGTCTAGGTATAGGTCTTGACATGACTTTCCATGTCTAGGTCAAGGATATTTCTTTCCTTACCATGCCTTGCCTTACAATGTACCAAAATTTCTAGTGTGTGAGAGTGTGAGAAGGAGAGAGAGGAAGACAAAGTAGGGAGGTAAAGAGTGATTTTTTTAGAGTGTGGGAGGGAGAGAGAGGAAGACAAAGAGGGAGGATAGAAAGTGTGTGTGAGAGTGTGGGAGGGAGAGAGAGAAATTCATAGAAGGGTAGTAGAGAGAGAGTGTGAGAGGGACAAAGAGGAAGATAGAGAGGGGGATAAAGAGAGATGCAAATGTAGGAGAGAGGGGTAGATGTAGGAGAGAGAGAGTGAGAGAGGGGGAGAGAGAAATACAAAGAGGATGGGTAGAGAGAGGGTGTGAGAGGGAGGCAGAGAAGGGGGGTAGAGAGAGGGATAGTGAGAGGGATAGTGAGAGGAAGGGAAGTAGAGAGGGACACATAGAAGGGGGGGTAGAGAGAGAGTGAGAGGAAGGGGGGGATACAGAGGGAGACAAATAGGGGGGATAGAGAGAGAAAGAGGGGAAGAGGGAGAGTGAGACTAAGACTAACAACGAGGAGAGAGAGAAAGGGTAGGAGAGAGGTGGAAGAGAGAGGGGGCATAATAGGGGAGGGAAGGACAAAGCAAGAGAGAGAGAGAGAGAGAGAGAGTATAAGGCATGTCATTCAGATGTAATAAAGGTCAATATTAATAAGACCTTGAAATAAAATAGAATAAGTTGAATGTAAGAAGACCTAATAGAAGATTCCACTTCTAGAAGGATCTTCCTCTAGATGCTTATTTTGATAGACATATTTAGTATAAATAGGAGTCGAGGGTATGAGAACCCTAGCTTGGATATTATTATAATAGAGCTCTGCTCGACTGGAGGTTTCCCCCTCGAAGAGGCCCGTGAACATTGCCCTCAGAATCAAAGTGTTATTTCTTTTGTTATTCTTATATCATTTCAATGTTATTGTGGTGATTTTTCTAGTTATATTGTTGTTATTTTGCCATTTCTAGCATTTTATTTTTGTTCTGTATACTTTTTATATCTGGTATATTACAAGTGGTTTCAGAGCACTTTCCTCGGCATAAATTATGGGTTAATTTTTTTTAGGGTAGAGACATATTCCAGCGTCTTTAAGCCACAGAGATCTGTCATTACGTGCATGCACCCGCAGTTGAGGGATTCATACATGCATGAAATACAAGTGGTACTTAAGCGCACACCTGCTGGCCACCCTTGTAACCCCTGTTGGTACCCCTTCGAGTGGTAGCGCATCAGACAACACCTATGTACGGATCGACCTAAATTACCTGAAGCCCTCTTTAGATAAATCGATCGGCTGCCTAATTGCTATAGTGTCACCGAGAACAACACTCGGGAAGATACTCTCTAGTACCTGGGTAGTCAGGTAGTACGGCTAAGGACACGGTCTAGCCTCCTTAGTTAGTTACCTGAGATATTGGGCCAAGTACTACTGTTGGATCTTGCACGTATATCAGAGAGCTATAGCATAGGGAAAACCCTTGTCTGTAGAACCCTTGAATACCTAACCCTTGGGGACAGAAACATAAGCAAATTAAAACATACAAGATATATTAACGCACAACTGTGTTCGGGTTGCCAAATCATTACACATTTCTTCATGTTTAAGCATTTGGGCATTTCATAACTGCAGTATTCTTTAGACCGTAGTATAATTCCGCAGGTGTAAAAAAAAAAAAAAGTCTGGAAATTTTTGCACCATTATTTGAGACCTATTCCATTGGATTCATCTCTTCGCCCTTATCACATTCATACATATCATTTTCAGCAAAATTTTTGACCCCACCCGCCCCATTTCGGTTCCCTCATCATCATGGCCCATACCCGTAGCCAAGAATTGGAAGCTCGCTTCAATACCTTTAAATCTAATTTCACCGAGACCCAACAAGAAGTGAAACAACTCAGTGTCAATGTTGTCGCCATCAATACAACCATGCAATCCTCAATGGAGGAAATCAAACAAGACCTGACCACCCAGCTTGAATCTGTCATTTCGATGCTATGCACCAAGCTGGATATCCCTATAGATAACCCTTTATCTGACCCACCTCTACATACTGAAGCTGAAAATTCCTCAAATTCCCATAACTTTCAACACCATCACTTTCAACGTGACCTACGCCTTCCACGGGTGGATGTGACCAAATTTGATGGCTCAGATCCCACTAGTTGGGTAACCCAAATGGAACATTATTTCTCTTTATACGACATTACATATGACTTGGACAAACTCCGGTATGGTGTTCTCCATATAGATCAAGAACGTTGGCAATGGTAGCAATGGAGAAAAAACTTCCCGTCAAGGGTATATTGCTTGGACACACTTTGTGGCAGAGCTTTATGAACGCTTTGACACTGACACCAACCATTTGGGCTATTTGACAAAGTTGAAACAATCAGGAATAGTGGAAGACTTTATAGCTTCTTTTGAGCACTTGGATTTTCGGACAAAGGGCATGTTTGATGCCTTTTTCCAAGAGTGTTTTACCAATGTCCTCAAGGATGAGATTCAGGCCCATGTCCTCATGTCTCAGCCTCAGAGTTGGGTGGAGGATACTAAAAGAGATAAATACACACAACAGGTTGTATCTTCTCAAAACCGGAAACCCTCCTTTATCCCTCGCACAAAACCAGTAAATCCCACTACTCCCTCCTCACCACTAAAGATCCAAAAAATGACCAGGGATGAAATGGATTAACGCCAACTCAAAGGCCTTTGTTATAATTGTGATGACAAATATTTCCTGGGCCACACGTGTAAGGAACAAAATCTTTTTATGGCCATCTCGGAGGATATTTCAGAAGAGGATGTTGAAACTCCCCTTGTGTCAGAGTCACCTAAAACCACTGACATAACCCCTCCCTCAGACCCTCCCGAAGTAGAACTGGTCATTTCCCTAAATGCTCTCACTGGATTCTCTGCTCCCCAAACCCTCAAGCTAATCGGTTACATCAAGCATAGGAATTTCATCATTTTGGTTGATAGTAGAAGCACCCATAATATTATTCATTGCCGCATTGCCCAATAAACTCATTTCTACATCCATGCAGTCAATAATTTTGAAATCATGATTGCCAATGGTGGCTCCATGAAATGTGGAGGGAATTGTGAAAATGTGTGTCTCCAAATTGGTGACTACCACCTGAAATCTCATATGTTTTCTATCGACATGGACGGTTGTGACATTGTGTTGGGTGCAGACTGGCTAAGGACTTTGGGTCCCATTCTCATGGATTTTAAGGAATTGACCATGCAATTTGACCAGGAGGGCCAGCGATATAAGTTCCAAGGCCTCATCATCGGTTCACCTGAGATCATTAGTTCCCATTGCATGGAAAAGCTGCTAAAAATGGTCATTCTGGTGTTATTGCCCAAATCCATGCCATACAAGCAATAGAAACACCCTCGGTACCGCAAGACGTCCAATCCATCCTTTCTAAACATAAAGTGGTATTTTCCACTCCCCAGGGACTCCCTCCTTCCCGTGGTGTTCATTATCATTCCATTCCCCTTGTACCTGGAATCCTTCCTCCCAATATTTGTCTGTATCGTCACTCCTTTTCCCAAAAAAATTAAATTGAGAAAATGGTCTGGGAACTCCTTAACGCAGGCATTATCCGCCCTAGTATGAGCCCCTACTCTTCTCCAGTGGTCATGGTTCTGAAGAAAGAAGGTTCTTTTCGAATGTGTCCTGACTTCTGTGCCCTCAACAAACTTACAATTAAAGACAAATTTCTCATTCTTGTCCTTGATGACCTCTTGGATGAATTGAGTGGCACCCAGTTCTTTACTAAACTTGATATTCGTTCTAGCTACCACCAGATACGTATGAAAGAGGTAGACATTCCCAAGACTACCTTTAGAACTCATGAGGGCCACTATGAGTTTTTGGTCATGCCCTTTGGCTTGTGTAATGCCCCCTCCACCTTCCAAAGCCTCATGAATCATGTCTTTCGTCCTTTTCTCTATCATTTTGTCTTAGTTTTCTTTGATGATATCCTCATCTATAGAAAAACCTGGACAAACCATCTTGCTCATGTGGATCAAGTTCTCCATCTACTCTCTCAGCACCAACTTTTCCTGAAACAGTCTAAATGTGTTTTTGGCGCCTCAGAGGTTGAGTAATTGGGTCATCTAGTTGGAAAGGATGGCATCAGGGTGGATCCTAAAAAGATTGAAGCTATGCGAGACTGGCCTCACCCAAAATAATCTCAAAATATTGCATGGATTTCTAGGCTTAAAAAGTTATTATCGCAAGTTTGTTAAGAATTATGGAAAGATTGCAGCACCTCTCACTGCACTCCTAAAAAAGAACTCTTTCACTTGGACTGCAACAACTCCTCAAGATTTTCAAACCTTGAAGATGGCCATGTGCACCACTCCAGTCCTGGCCCTTCCTAATTTCACAAAGACCTTTGTCTTGGAATGTGATTCTTCAGGAAAAGGAATTGGTATTGTCCTTATGCAAGAGGGTCGGCCTTTGGCCTTTACCAGCAAGCAATTGTCTGAATGAAATCTGGGAAAATAAATCTATGAAAAGGAAATGTTGGCTATTTTGCATGCCATTGATCTGTGGTGATTTTATCTATTGGGGCAATGCTTCCAAATTAAGACAGACCATCAAAGCCTCAAGTATTTTCTGGAACAACACATTTCCTCCCCGGAGCACCAAAAATGGGTGACTAAGCGCTTTGGATATTATTATGAGATCATTTACAAGAAAGGCAAAGATAACGTGGTTGCGGATGCACTTTCCCGAAAATATGAAGATGATAGATTTCTTTTTTCTCTTTCCTTCATTGTACCAGATTGGCTCCAAGTCATTCGCCAGGAATGGCTACACAATCCCAAAAGTTCGCATCTGATCCAACAATTACAGTCCAATGCTCCATCTTCCCCAGGGTACAACTGGGTACTCTGGTTTTACCAAAACCTATGACAGGGTCAAACGTTCTTTTTCTAGGATGGTATGAAACAAGACATTCGTAATTTTGTCGTTGAATGTGATGTATGTCAATGCAACAAGGGAAAAACAGTCAAATCTTCGGCCACACTACAACTGCTTCCGATTCCACCTGCTATTTGGAGGGATATCTCTATTGATTTTATTACAGGCTTACCCAAATCGGGAAATAAATCAGTCATCATGGTGGTTGTTGATCGCCTTTCCAAGTATGCTCATTTCTGTGCTCTTCAAGACCCATTTACAAAATCCACAGTGGCTCAACTTTTCATGGATCAGGTCTTCAAGCTTCATGGCATGCTGCATTCTATTGTTTCTGATCGTGACCCAACTTTCACCAACAATTTTTGGAAAGAACTGTTCAAGCTACAAGGCACCCAATTGCATCTCAGCACAACTGATTATCCCCAGACTGATGGTCAAACGGAAGTTGTCAACAAGTGTTTGGAAACATATTTGACATGTTTTACCTTGGAGAAGAAAAATCAGTGGGATCAATGGTTACCCCTAGATGACTGGTGGTACAACACTTCATACGATACAGCTACATGCATGACTCCTTTTGAAGCAGTATATGGACAAAAGCCACTATCAGTTCTCTCATATTTACCTGGTGTCTCGAAGGTCCAGGCGGTTGACCAAACGCTTACAGTTCTAGAGGCTATTCTCCATACCCTCAAAGAGAATTTGTTCATGGCACAAAATCACATGAAGCAACAAGCAGATCAAGGTCGCTCTGAACGTCAATTTGCAGAAGGGGATCAGGTGTTTCTTCGACTGCAACCTTACAAGAAAAATTCCCTCAAGGCCGAGCATTGTTAGAAGCTAGGGCCCAAATTTTATGGTCCTTATATTATTCTCAAGTGTGTGGGACAGGTGGCCTATCAGTTAGCTTTGCCCAGTCATTCTAAGCTACATCATGTTTTTCATGTTTCATGCTTAAAGAAGGTGACTGGAACTAAGTGGAAAATTCAAACCAACCTTCCTGAGTCAGACGAAGAAGGATCCATTTGGCTACAACCACAAGTAGTTTTGGACTAGCGTGAGCGTCGCCTGCGTCAGAGAACCATCAAGGAAGTGTTAGTCCAGTGGAAAGATAGAACTCCAGCACATGCCACTTGGGAACCAACTACCATTCTGCAGCAATTTCCACATCTGAAGCCTTGAGAACAAGGTTGTTTTTAAGGGGGAGGGCATGTTAGGGTCCTAACCCGCACATAGGTAGAACAATATATTCGGATGTAATAAAGGTCAATATTAATAAGGCCTTGCAATAAAATAGAATAAGTCGAATGTAAGAATACCTAATGGAAGCTTCCGCTTCTAGAAGGATCTTCCTCTAGATGCTTCTTTTGATAGACATATTTAGTATAAATAGGAGTCGAGGGTATGAGAACCCTAGCTTGGATATTATTGTAATAGAGATCTGCTCGACTAGAGGTTGCCCCTCGAAGAGGCCCGTGAACATTGCTCTCAAAATCAAAGTGTTATTTATGTTGTTATTCTTATATCATTTCAGTGTTATTGTGGTGATTGTTCTAGTTATATTGTTGTTATTCTGCCATTTCTAGCATTTTATTTATATTCTGCATACTTTTTATATCTGGTATATTGCAGTCTAGGTCTAGGTATTTCCATGCCTTGTGATGTCTAATTATTTCCATGTCTAAGTCTTACCATGTGTAGGAGTGTGAGAAGGAGAGAGAGGGAAACAAAAAACGGGGTAGAGAGGGAGAGGGAGACATAGAGGGGGGGTAGGTGTAGGAGAGATGAGTAGATGTAGGAGAGAGAGAGAAAGGGAGGTATGTGCGAATGAAAAATAACAAATAGCTTATAGGAGTGTGTGCATGATCTTAGGAAAGCAAGTGCATTCCTATAGCACGTGCACATTCTTTTGAATTCAATTTTTTTTGGGTGGGATCGATAACGTGTATTTTGACTTGGTTTCCTAAGATTTAGGTTCAGGGTGAAACAATTCAGTTGTTGACGAAACTACAAACATAGATAGAACTCGCTATGCAGATTCCAAATATATAGTTTTTTTAGTTACTATTGTTTACTATTTTTAATCTATTTTTGTCTTTGCATATATTAAAATCCTAGAATACATACCTCTCTTATTTCTTCTATAAATTTTGGCCGGCTTAACCATTTCTTGAATGATTTATACGCTGCACTAGAGGAGACCGATATCTACGATCTAAAAAATAAAATAAATTATTTTTATCATGTTAAGACCCTCTTAGCCTGCACGAACAAAATGTGTTGTAATTTCAAGGATATATTGACTTTGAAAATTAAAAAAATATTGTAAATTAATATTGTAAATTTCCAAAAAATACACCGCACTAGAACAAGTGGTTCTCTACAAGTATACAAGTTTTTGGAATGAAATTTCATCATTAAGGTACTCAACACCTGCACAAAAAAAAACCATATACCTTATATTTTGTTGGAAAAATAACATACCACTGTTAGAAAAAATCAAATTTGACATAGTTATTCACAATTTGTATGAATAAAAGTTTTATATTCTGAAAGCTAATTCAATTTCCTAAATTTCGTCTTCTTACACCATATTCAAATTCATTGCAAAAGTACCTTGAATAATCCCTCCAAGTTAACAAATTGTTGTTTTTCCATGTTTTCATAGTCACTAAGCTTGCACTCACCCTTACAATAATAATGTTATTGTAGGGAATATGCAATATTGTTTCTTTTCATTTGGTAGCAAAGCCAAGTTGGGAAATCCAAAAGTTGGCTACTAATTACAAGCTTTCAATCAATGAAGAATAAAAGAAAAATCAATAGAAGTAGAAAATACTTCATTATTACTTCCTCCATTTAATGAAGAAAATTACTATTATTGGGAAATTATGATGCTTACTTTGATGGTCTTTAAAGATACATGGATATAATTGAAGTGGGGTATGATAAACCCCAAGATTGGAATGTATTATCGACATGAGAGAAATGATAAGAGAGAGGCCAAGAAGAAGGATGCCCTATAAATTTAGCTACGGAGATGGAAATCAAGGAAGGTGTGATTTAGAACATTGATATAAACAATAACTTTGTTTGATTTTTTGTTCTTGTCCAAGCCTCTCCAAAAAAATCCTGGAAAAAAGTTGAAAGAGTTCAAAAACAATTCTTATTAGAGAGAATATGAGTTTAAATACAAACCCCTTACTCTATGATGTTAGCAAAACACATATACTTGTCAAAGAAGAAGCATTATGTCAATTTATTATATACATTATCAAAATAAAGCATATGAAAATGAACTCATTACAAATCTAAAGTGTTAAGATAAAGGTTGGTATAGGGGTGGAATGAATAAAAAATGGAAAATTGAAGAAGGAGAGTTGTTGGATGAACTATTAGCCATTGGGTACTTGGTACAAAAGAAGGTGAAGAGTTATTGGATGAACATAAAAAAGGGTAGTTATGACAAGAATTTGATGAGAAAAAAAAAAAAATAGACCAACCTAACATTAACCCAATAATTACTCATACAAAATGATGCAGGAGCATCGCCAACATCAAGCGAGCCAACGTGGAAGCAACAGACAGCTGGACAAGCGCGAGCACAAATTTTGAAATTTCCTTGAAGTTGTTGCGCGATCTTAAATGCATCCATTAAGAAGAAGTTCACTTGTATGATGTAAATGGACCTTGAGCGATTTGCTCTCGTCCTTAGTAGGTAGAAGGCATTTAAAGTAGTTAATGCAAGTAGGTAGAATTGAATGTGTAGATTAGATAGTTTAAGAGCTCAAGAGGGAAACGGGATATAGACACCCTCATTGTGTATTGTAACATTATTGGGAAGAAGTAAGAGCATAGAAGAGCATGCAGAGAGCTGTGTAAGAACACCCATGTACAGATATTTGGATTAATAGAAAGAGGTTGATTCAAATTCATGGTTTCGTGTTTTTCTCTGTGTATTGATGTTGAATGATATGCTCATGAATGTTTGCTTCCTATCATACATTTTATTTATGTGTTGTGTATATGATTTCATGGTTGAAATTTGAAGTCTGAAAGGAAGTAGGAATGAGTTTCAATTGTTTCTCTATCTGAGCCAAAGGTTCCTGCAAGGAGTGCAGTCGAAGTGTTCGCAAGGAGTGCATTGACAAGGGGTTCAGATAGGGTAGATTTTGTTCTCGTTCATTCAGAAGTGCAGACAGGAACAAAGGCCGTGCAAGGAGTGCACAAGCTGAGCGAAGTCTCAGGGTTGTGAACCTGAGTGAAGCATTGAGAGACTGTTGTTGCAGGTGTGCGCAGAGTCGAAAGGATTCAACACTTAGGAGTGTTTGGAGGTTTCCACAAGGAGTGTGTGCAAGATTCATCTGTAAGATTCGACGTCGAGAGAAATCTCAGGAGGTATAGGACCTTCGAGTAATCACCAAAGAGAAGCACAGGAAGCTTGTTCCGTGGATAGTTTAGTAGGCGTTGCAAGTTGGCGTGCTGGTGGACAAGTTTTCACGAAGGAATACTTGGTTCATTTCGCAGAAAATCATCAGGAAGGACGGACAGTCGAAATTCTCTGAGGAGAATTCGTGAATTTCCGTGAGCCGTTAGATCTCGCGGAGAAGCAGGGGAGATACGGTGAAGTATTCCCTAAAGGTTCAAATCTTAGGAGGGGCAAGACCGTAGATCCGAGTCATAAGGACCGTTGGATTTACACGCGGATACCTGTATCGGGGTTTCGTGGGTTGAAATTTCGTAAACATTGCAACAGGAATCGCGATATCACGAAACGCGATATCCCAATAGCCAAAGGATAGTGTGGGCCACGGAGGAGTCGGCGAGTGGACAAGTGGCACGCTATTTCGGGTTTTCGTGGAAGGTGAAGTCCCGGAAACTTTGCATTAGGATTCGCGATACCGCGAAGTCCGAAATGCCAATGATGTGAAGTGGCGTTGAAAAGTCAATTGTGCGAGTGTGTCGGAGTTTCGACAAGTCGGGATTCAGTAGTCGGTAAGACGAGTTGTTCGACATCGCGAGTGCCGAAATCGCGATAGGGAAAATCCCGAAAGAAAAAGGAAAGTTCAGCGTTGACTATTTTTGGGTTTCGGGGATTCGAGAGACCAACGCTCAACCACTGACCTCGCGAAGTCACGAAGTCCGATCTCCCAAGTATAAAGAGGGGATCCCGTGAGAGTTGTTGTGGGTGCAGATTTCCCAATAGGGAAATAGAAGAGATGTTTAGAGTTCTTCGGGCCGTGTGAAAGGAAAGATCCTGTGCTGAGAGGACCTTTCGACCTGTGGGTTGAGGGCGTCGGCTATCAGTTTGGTATCAGAGCGCAGAAAGGTTCTTTGCTTTCTGTAGCAGAGAAAAGAGAATTCACTATGCCGCCAAGGAGAAGGGACAGGCAAACACCTGATCCACCAGAAGAGAGGGAAATGTCGAGAAGAAGAGGCAGGTAGATGACAGATCCAATTATGGAGAGAGAGATGCGTGATCTACGAGCCAGACTCGAAGACATGGAGACAGCGCAAAGACGCACAATCAGTGCGAGGGATCTGAGTGATTTCGAGAGTGAAATTAAGGCTGAATGTGAAGAAGAAGTTGCAGCTGAAGATGCATCAAATGAACGTTTGATCAGAGCTATTGCAAGAATGGGTGCAAGAGCAAAGATGGGCATTCCAGTTTATGAGGGAAACTTGGATGCAGAGGAACTTCTAGACTGGATTAGAGCTCTAGACACATACTTCGACTATGAAGATGTCGAAGAGGACAAGAAAGTCAAGCATGCTGTCACTAGATTGAAAGGACATGCAACATTGTGGTGGGATGAACTACAAGCTGACAGACGCTGCAAGGGCAAGCAGAAGATCAAGAGCTGGGATCGAATGATCGCAAAGATGAAGGCGAAATTCATCCCCAGGGACTATCAAATTACTTTGTTCAGGAGGATGCAGAGCCTGAGACAGAAGCTGATGACAGTGAAAGAATACACTGAGGAATTCTACAAACTGAACATCAGGGCAGGTCATCGGGAGAGCAATGATGAAAAAGTTGCCAGATACATGAATGGCCTGAGATATGACATCCAGGATGAGATGAGCATGGTAACCATCCGAACAGTGGAAGATGCTTATCAGATGGCTCTGAAAGCAGAAGAGAAGCTGAGCCGAAAGTAGGGTCAGAGAGGCCAAGGCAGAAGCCAACCCAGAGGCAAATCAGTTGCCCAGGAAAAATATCAGAAGCCCAAAGAGGACTGGAAGAAACCTCAGACTTGAACTGAGAGAGGTGGAACCTCACATAGGGGACAACATACTGAGCAGAGAGGAGATTATGCTGACAACAATAATTTTCCTCGTACTAGAGGTAGAGGTAGAGGAAGAGGTGGAGTAATAACATGCTTCACATGTGGAAAGGTTGGGCACAAGTCTTATGAGTGTCCAGACAAAAAGAAAGAGATTGGAGAAGCTCACATTGCCGAAGCACAGAGGCGGGATGTTGAGGCAGAAGATGCTGAAGGTGGAAGATCATTGATGATGCGAAAAGTCCTTTTGACACCAGAGAAGGAGGTGGAGAGTTCAGTCCAAAGGACCAGACTTTTCAGGACTGCTTGCAAGACCAAGGACAGGGTATGTAAGGTCATCGTGGATAGTGGTAGCACGGATAATCTCGTTTCTACAGAGATGGTGGAAAAGCTGGAGCTAGAGACGACTGATCATCCAAGCCCATACAGAGTTTCATGGCTACAGAAAGGACACCAGGTAACTGTCACTAAACAATGTTTAGTTGAATTTAAGATAGGAGGATATAATGATAAGATATTATGTGATGCCATTCCCATGGATGTTTGTCATCTATTGTTGGGTAGACCATGGCAATATGACAGGAATGTGATTCATGATGGGAGAATGAACACATACACCCTAGAGAAGAATGGGAGGACACACATGTTACTTCCAATTAAGGATAAGGAGGTGAAACCGGAAGTAAGCAACACAATACTTCTCATGAGTGGGAAGGAACTTCTTACAGAGGTTAAGAAGAAGGAGGATCCATAGTTCATCGTGGTCAGGAAGCCGAAGATTGTTCTGACTAGCACAAGAGTAGATGATTTACCAGAAGAGATTCAGGAACTGTTGGAAGAGTTCGCTGACATAGTAGTGGACGAATTACCTCGTTCGTTGCCACCAATTAGAAGTGTGATTCATCACATTGATCTCATACCAGGAGCCAGTTTGCCAAATAAATCCGCGTACAGATTGACGCCGCAAGAGAATGAAGAGGTTAAGAGGCAAGTCCAGGATTTGTTGGACAAAGGTTTGGTCAGAGAAAGCTTGAGTCCATGTGTTGTTCCAACAATACTCAGTCTGAAGAAAGACGGAGGCTGGAGGATGTTTACTGACTCGAGGGCGATTAACAAGATAACCATTAGGTACAGATTTCCATTGCCGAGGATGGATGATCTGATGGATTGCTTGAGTGGAGCAAAATATTTTTCAAATATTGATTTGAAAAGCGGTTATCATCAAATCCACATGAGAGAAGGTGACGAATGGAAGACATCATTCAAAACCAATGAAGGGTTGTATGAATGGCTTGTTATGCCATTTGGCTTAACAAATGTGCCAAGTACCTTTATGAGGTTGATGAACGAAGTCCTGAGGGAGTTCATCGGAAAAAATTTCATTGTGTATTTGGATGACATACTGGTTTTCAGTAGAACAGTGGCAGAGCATCTGAAGCATTTGGCTACAGTGATGCAGAAATTGTAGTAGGAGAAGTTGTTGATAAACATGAAGAAGTCCTCATTCATGAAGACAGAGCTCATTTACTTGGGGTTTGTTATTTCTGCATATGATTTGAGGATGGATCCGGATAAGGTGGAGGTAATCAAGAGTTGGCCATCACCGAAGAACATATTTGAGGTGAGAAGTTTTCATGGATTGGCTTGTTTCTACTGAAAATTCATCAAGAATTTCAGTGGAATCAGCGCAGCGATGATGGATATAGTGAAGAAAAGACACAAGTCTTTTCACTGGACTAAAGAGGTTGAGAAAAGTTTTAATCTGTTGAAGAGGAAGATTACGGAACAACCAGTTCTGGTGTTACCGGATTTCCAGAAGACATTTCAAGTGAAATGAGATGCAAGTGGATTCGCAATTGGGGAAGTCTTGAGTCAAGAAGACATGCCAATTGCATACTTCAACAAGAAGTTGAATGAAGCGAAAGTGAAGTACTCTACTTATGATAAGGAGTTCTATGCTATCATACAGGCATTGAAGAAATGGAGGCATTACTTAATCCCGAAGGAATTTGTCTTGTACAGTGACAATCATGCACTGCAGTTTGTGACTCAACAGGAAAAGTTGAATCAGAGACATGTCAAATGGGTTGAGTATATGAAAAATTTCACTTTTGTGATTAGACATATTTTTGGTACTGCTAACAAAGTGGTTGATGCTTTGAGCAGGAAGTGTTTGCTGTTGCAGGAGTTCAAAGTCAAAACGTTGGGTTTTGATGATCTCAGGGACATGTACACAAATGATCAGGATTTTAAGGAGGCATATGAAGCAACTAAGAATCCAATTCTCATAGATAGAAGCCAATGGATAGAATACATGATCCAGGAAGGATTACTGTTTAAGGGTAATCAGTTGTGTATTCCGAAATGCTCCATGAGGGAGAATCTGCTGAAGGAGAAACACAGTGGAGGATTGGCAGGGCACTTTGGTCACGACAAGACGTTCGCAAAGCTGAATGAGTCATATTTTTGGCCAGGAATGCGAGCAGACGTCAGGAGATTTGTGGACAGATGCAGAATTTTCCAGCATTCAAAGGGAAGGAAGCAGAATGCGGGGTTTTATCAACCATTGCCCATACCAGAGAGGCCATGGGATGCAATTAGCATGGATTTTGTATTGGGGTTGCCAAGAACACAAAGAGGTTGTGATTCAATCTTTGTGGTGGTGGATAGATTTTCCAAGATGGAACACTTCATTCCATGTCAGAAGACCAGTGACACAACTCACATTGCGAACCTGTTTTTCAAAGAGGTCATTCGACTTCATGGGTTTCCAAGGAGTATAGTTTCGGATCGAGACACAAAGTTCATAGGGCATTTTTGGAGGACCTTATGGAAGAAGCTGGGAACTAACTTGTCATTTAGTTCATCTTATCATCCTCAGACGGATGGACAGACAGAAGTAGTAAACAGAAGTCTGGGAGACTTGCTGAGAATCTTGGTGACAGAACACCACATCTAGTGGGACAACATATTACCACAGGCAGAGTTTGCTTATAATGACTCGGTTAACAGGAGCACAGGGCATATTCCATTTCAGATTGTCTATGGTATGCAACTGAGAGGAATTTCTGAATTGAGGGATTCAGAACAGACTGCGACTAGGAGCGCTAGTGCAGAAGATTTCGCAGAGGCGATGAAAGAACTTCACAGCTAGGTGAGGGAAAGATTACAGAATTCAAGTCAGGAATACAAGCGTAGATCCGATCAGCACAGAAGACAACTTCAGTTTGAAGATGGTGACTTGATACTGGCACATCTGAGAAAGGAAAGGTTCCTGAGAGGAACATATAATAAATTGAAGATGAAGAAAATCGGACCATGTAGGGTCTTGAAGAAATTTGGGGCGAATGCTTATGATATTGAATTACCCGATGGGATCGAGATTTCTCCAATATTCAATATCTCATATTTGTACCCATATAGAGCTGGGAAAGCAGAGACTGGAAATGAGCAGCCAGTGATTCAGTGGGCGAAACAGATGCCAGTTGCAAAGAAGCCGCATATGGAGTGCATACTGGATAAAAGAGTAAGCAAGAGGACCAGGCGAAAGCAATATTTTGAATATCTGGTCAAATGGAAAGGCCATCCAGTTGAACATGCCAGCTGGGAGAACGAAGCGGAGATACAGAGGCATGGACAAACCGTGCGCGAGCTCATGGACAGGAGCCCATGAAAATTTTTCAAGCGAGGGAGTATGATGCAGGAGCGTTGCCAACATCAAGCGAGCCAGCGCGGAAGCAATAGACCGCTGGACAAGCGCCAACACAAATTTTGAAATTTCCTTGAAGTTGTTGCACAATCTTAAATGCAGCCATTAAGAAGAAGCGCACTTGTATGATGTAAACGGACCTTGAGCGATTTTCTCTCGTCCTTAGTATGTACAAGGCATTTAAAGTAGTTAATGCAAGTAGGTAGAATTGAATGTGTAGATTAGACAGTTTTAGAGAGCAAGAGGGAAATGGGATGACACCCTCATTGTGTATTGTAACATTATTGGGAAGAAGTAGAAGCATAGAAGAGCATGCAGAGAGCTGTGTAAGAACACCCATGTACATATATTTGTATTAATAGAAAGAGGTTGATTCAAATTCATGGTTTCGTGTTTTTCTCTGTGTATTGATGATGAATGATATGCTCATGAATGTTTTCTTCCTATCATACATTTGCTTTATGTGCTGTGTATATGATTTCATGGTTGAAATTTGAAGTCTGAAAGGAAGTAGGAATGAGTTTCAATTGTTTCTCTATCTGAGCCAAAGGTTCCTGCAAGGAGTGCAGTCGAAGTGTCCGCAAGGAGTGCGTTGACAAGGGGTTCAGATAGGGTAGCTTTTGTTCTCATTCATTCAGAAGTGCAGACAGGCACAAAGGTTGTGCAAGGAGTGCGCAGGCTGAGTGAAGTCTCAGGGTTGTGAACCTGAGTGAAGCATTGAGAGACTGCTGCTGCAGGTGTGCGCAGAGTCGAAAGGATTCAACACTTATGAGTGTTTGGAGGTTGCCGCAAGGAGTGCGTGCAAGATTCATCTGTAAGATTCGACGCCGAGAGAAAGCTCAGGAGGTATAGGACCTTCGAGTAATCACCAAAGAGAAGCACAGGAAGCTTGTGCCATGGAGTGTTTAGCAGGCGTTGCAAGCTGGCGTGTGGGTGGACAAGTTTTCATGAAGGAATACTTGGTTCATTTCACAGAAAATCATCACGAAGGATGGACGGTCGGAATTCTCTGAGGAGAATTCATGAATTTCCATGAGCCGTTAGATCTCGCAGAGAAGCAGGGGAGATACGGTGAAGTATTCCCTAAAGGTTCAAAGCTCAGGAGGGGCAGGACCGTAGATCCGAGTCATAAGGACCGTTGGATTTACACGCGGATACCTGTATCGGGGTTTCGTGGGTTGAAATTCCGTAAACATTGCAACAAGAATCGTGATATCCCGACAGCCAAAGGATAGTGTGGGCCATGGAGGAGTCGGCGAGTGGACAGGTGGCATGCTATTTCGGGTTTTCGTGGAAGGTGAAGTCCCGGAAACTTTGCATTAGGATTTGCGATACCGCGAAGTCCGAAATGCCGATGATGTGAAGTGGCATTGAAAAGTCAACCGCGCGAGTGTGTCGGAGTTTCGGCAAATCGAGATTTGGGAGTCGGTAAGACGAGTTGTTCGACATCGCGAGTGCCGAAATCGCGATAGGGAAAATCCCGAAAGGAAAAGGAAAGGTCAGCGTTGACTATTTTCGGGTTTCGGGGATTCGAGAGACCAACGCTCGACCATTGACCTCGCGAAGTCGCGAAGTCCGATCTCCCAAGTATAAAGAGGGGATCCCGTGAGAGTTGTTGTGGGTGCATATTTCCCGATAGGAAAATAGAAGAGTTGTTTAGAGTTCTTCGGGCCATGTGAAAGGAAAGATCCTATGCTGACGAGGACCTTTCGACCTACGGGTTGAGGGCGTCGACTATCACAAAACAATGTTACTTTCCAAAAAAAATATTTATATATACAAAAATTTACTTTATCAATTCTAAATAATTTCTCATAGCCTTAAAAATGGAAAGAGATAAAAAAATTCTAAATAAGAAGAAATTGAAATTAGATAGACATATTAAAAAAAGATAAATTATTAATTGTAAATTTGTTTAAATCTTATGGATTCCTAGATCCATGAAAATTATTGGCAAACATGATATCACCTCTTTATTTGTGGGACAAGAGACTGCTTATATGTAAGGATTTCACTACTCTACTTCTACTGAAATATATTAGCACAATATAAGTACACTAAAGTTTAAGGAAGAAACAAGTGTTCTTAACAATTAGACCCACTCATACTGTATATTAACACAATATAAAATATTTAATCCATAATCAATATATTTATTCATTTGTATATGGAATCACTGTTTACATCATGACGCTGGGAGGAGGTTGGCCTTGTAGGAATGCCTTGAATAATACTAAAGATCTCTCTGGTTGAGAAAATGGTACTTCGTGAGCTGCTCCTCTCACTGTTGCGAATAATAAAATATTTTCGTAAACCTGCACCCATCCTGCCACCTAAAAAACAAGATCATGATAATTTTTTAATAAGTATAGCTATTCAATATTGTTATACTTGTACTTGTCACTGTAGGATGATTCAGATAATCTTTATATTAAACCCTACCTGCTTTCCTTGAAACCAGGCACTGTAGGGAACTGTTGTATTTAGTTGCAAAGAAGCAGCCAGATTACTAACCAGTGGACGAGTCCCAATCAAAGGTATGACAGAGTCCTGATCTCCACTGCACACAATATATATTTTAAACACAGCTAAAAACAATACAGTCTATAAAAATATAATACTATATCGTTCACATGAAGGTGATCTTTGTACCTGTAAATCAAGACCCGCAGGCCAGCCATGACAAATTTGCCAAGTAACGGTACTGTTGGGATCTCTAAATTAAGATTATCGTAGGCAAGCACACTGATATTCTTAGAAAACAATTCAACCACACAATGATAGTCGTTAGAGGCGTATAGATCAAGTATTTTTCAGATGAGATTTCACCATGTCTGTAATCAGAAACTGATAACAAGAAAACCCTTAAATCTTTCCCCATCAAACCTACTTGCTGCAACCGGACCATATTTTATCACTTCCTACAAGGCGAGCATGGAATGCTTTTTGCACGTTCACCGTATTAAGATAGGCAGTAACTTCGTTTAACACGCAGACGTCTGGCTGTACTATGAATCTGGGCCTTATCATCTGTTCCACCATATTATAATAATCAATTAAAAATTATCTCCTTTGTAGATATAACTCTTCATAAAAAGGGGTGAACAATATTTACATCTAAAGGCTTATACCTATTGGAGATGGACACAATTAATCACCTTTTAATTTTAATTTGATGGCTAACAATTGAAGATGTTGGCATATTCTTAGTCGTCCTCCCAAATCAATGAATGTGATTTATTTTTGAATGCATCAGTTAACCTGATTACTTTTTAACATTTACCTAATCATATTAAGAAATTACTGTACCACCATATGATTGCCATGTTTAACTGATTAACCTTTGGAATTACTACAAATTCACTTTTAGATTTCCTCAGCTCTATGTGCCTTTCAGAGTTTTGGAATTACCACATTTGAAATTCACTTTTAGATTTCCTCAGCTCTATGTGCCTTTCAGAGTTTTGGAATTACCACATTTGAAATTCACTTTTAGATTTCCTCAGCTCTATGTGCCTTTCAGCTGTCCAGGAAGAAGCTTTGACATCACCTTTCAACGTTCACCAGCCACTTCCCGGCTGTGCTAGTTAGATTGCTACTTGTCATAAGTGAAATATAGATTTAATCATCTATAATCTACGAAACAGGTTTTGTAACATTCAATATTGCTAAATAGGTTTTGTAACATTCAATTTATATAAATCTAAGTATTTATAATCCACTTGTAACATCATTCAATACTATTATTATCATATTCAATGTTGCGAAACAAAATTCTGTAATATTCAATATTATGTAACAAATTTTCAAATCGTTGGATCTATATTTCACTTGCACCCATATTCAATTCAATACTGAGTATCAGACTGAATATTGGCGACCATAAAAACCTAACCTTATTGCTCTAATCCCCGGATTTTACCTTGGTCTTCTTAGGCCTCTGCGTGCCAAGAGTGGAGAGGCAGATGTCTGATGTAACGTCGTAGTTGTCAATGTAGTCGCTGACCTCCGCGGAGGCGATACTATAGACTGCATTACAGGTGTCTGACACGTTGCCTCGGAAGGTCTCATCCCAATAACGGCTGTAATTGCAGACAGTTTTCAACAAATTATATGTCGCGTCAGAAATCGGGCCATGAGACCAGAGGAACTCCGCCTTTGCGTTGAAATCTGTGAAGAAATCGAGCAGTGGGTTGCCGATCTGTTGCCACAAAAAATAATCAATAAGACTTCCTGCTTAAATGGAAGGTAATGGAATAGGCCAGAGATGTCAATGGACACCGACTGGTTTTTGTTTTATGTATTGGACTTTTTATGCCCGTTCCTCAATCTAATTAGAATATTAAAATGCAAATCCAATCAATAAAACTTCATGCTTGAGTGGGGTTGCCGATCTGTAGCCACATAAAATAATCAATAAGACTTCATGCTTGAACGGAAGATAACATTTAATGGAATAGTCCAGAGAGGTTTCCCTCATGAGGTGGAGGGTTTTATCAGGTAAACTATTGTCTCCTGTATGATTGAATGATTGAATCTGTGTATGGTTTTTTTTTTTTTGGTTTTTTATTGCAAAATTAATCTGTGGTTTTAAAGATCTTAACAAATGGACACCAACTGGTTTTGTTTTTATGTATTGAACTTTTTATGCCCGTTTCTTAATCTAATTAGAATATTAAAATGCTAATTCAATCAATAAAACTTCATGTTTGAACTGAAGATCAAACTTAACTGTCTATATTTTGGTTTTTTTTAGTTTAATTTTGTCAGAAATTTGGCCAAAAATTGTTGTATCCTGGGATTTGTCAATTTAAGTAATTAATTTTGTATAATCTCAATGCTTCTATATTTTTAGACATACTTAATTTATTTTTTCATTCAGAAACCCAATTTAAACAATAAAAAAACTAAGATTCTACCCAAATTTATATCACCAATTTTTGGTGAAAAATACCAAAACTTAAAAAGTTTAGATAAAAAAGTTAATGAAAACCACCAAATTTTGTTTTTCTATGTATTGAATTATTTATGCTCCTTCCTCCATCTAATTGGAATTTTAAAATGCAAATACAATGTAGTTGGATTACAACTATTTAGAAACAACTTTACTATTTAATAATTATTCATTAAAAATATAGCAAAGACATGAAATAATAATGGATATAATATAATTTTAGATCAATTTAAAGGGTGTACGTTATTTAGAGGATGATATTCTGCTTAAATTATAAAAAATTTAGGGTATAAGGTCTATTAATAACAGGGTTTGAAGCCATTATAACAATATACTAATTAAATTGAATCTAGGAGGAGAGGATACTAATCATTCCTCCCAACCACCAAAGCTAAACCCTATAAAAATTAAACCCAATTAACATAGCATGTCTAGATGTTATTATAACTTAGATTCATTTGATTCTCTTAAAACTTATACACCAACCATTTATCAATTTAATATCAATAAATTAAAAAAAAAAACTATTTAATATTTTTTCATATATAAAAATATTGTCAACAAATTAAAAAAACTATTTAATTTTCTTTTTCACAAATAAAAAGAAATATCTAATACCAAACATAAAAATAATGAACCTAAGTAAGCAGCAACCTTTTGGAATGCAAAAAGAATATGAAGTATACTCTGTATCCCAAATTGATTAAGCAAAATATTCAATTAATTCATTTGGTAGTTCATAGTTGGGAAGGCTATTATTTGAAAACTTTCCTTCAATCTAGAGTCATACTTACGGCTATAGCAGTCAGATTGAAGATATTCTCTCCTCTGTTTGTCTCGAGAATAAGTTCTGCCAACTGAGGAATATAGTGACCTGGTTCAGAAAGTCATACAAGTGAACTTGAAGAGTAGGGAGACAATTAATAGAAGAATAAAAGTTCCATTAATTAATAGCAGTTTTTACCTTTCCTTTTCCAGATACAAAATTTTATTAAGAACCTCAACTTGAATAACAAACTTCACCTGCATAGCTCTCCCCTGTCAAATATAGTTCTCTGGTACTGTACTCTGGAAATTTGTTATACCAACCAAGAAGAAATATCAAGTTGTCCCCAGCTGCAAATAAAATAGACCATCAGATATCGTTACATACTATAGTAGACAGATATCGTTACAGACGTAGAAAGTCTTAACATGTAATTTGGATCCCACCACTAATGTTTGTTACCTGTTTTAATGTCATTTGCACCAATATAGTACGATGAATGGTTAGAATAGGAAAATCCAACTCCTGCAGGACTCTCCAGATAAAGCATGTTTGCTTCTGCACAAGACAAATTAGCATAATTAACATCATATCTTTTACTGAAAATCAAAATTTCAGTAATCCAATGCAAAGGCATTGCTAGAAGGATGTTGATGGTCTATTACCTGTGTTCCAACTGTAATTATTTCTGATCAATTCGCCTCCCTTGGGATGAAATGGACCATTTTTTGATAGCGCTCCATAGCCCAATGAAGAACAACCGGGAGAACAACCGGGCCCTGTATATATATTATTTATAAGATTTGTTATATATTTTAATAAAATTTGTGTAAAAATGCTATTCAATTTTCAATCAAAGGTAACTTTTCAATACATATAGGTTCTAAGCCATTATAACATTATGGGGAGATTAACAATCATTCCTCACAACCATGTAAACTACACCCAATGATAATCAGCATTTCAATCATACAAACCAAGATAAATGGAAGGACAATAAATCATTCTCTGGTGGACTTGAGGAAAAGTCTAAACATTTGATTTTTTTTTAGTACTTTTTCGGTGAATTATCACTAAATTCAGGATGCAATGGTTGGTGGGTAAAATTGCAAATTTTTTAATGATTTTTCTTAAAAACCTTTAATGCATTTAAATTTTTCAATCTCAGTTTTAATATCTCAATTTCAACAATTCTTCTAAATTTCTAATTAAATTTTAAGCAAAACTGATTAAAAAAACCATAACCTAAAAAATTCAAAAATTGAAATGTTTACCATACCTTGAAACTTTATAACTTCACTGCTTAAAAAAAAAAAAAAAAAAAAACTAAAAAAAAAACCTTTACTCACATGAAAATAAGTTCAAAGACTCCTATTATAATCACAAACAAATTTAGAACCCTGCCATCCATAATTTATCATTGTCTCTACCATTTATAGACAGGAAATGGAAAAGAAAAACATCGCTCATTCCACTAACCTCCATTTAGCCATAAAACCAAAGGCTTTAAATCCGGATCTGTTTCAGCTTCTACAAAATAATAGAACAGAGCCCGGCCACTCTTGTCATCCACTGTGACATACCCTGCATATTGCTTGAAGGTCACAGCAGGCTGTCCAGGCAGACTGTTGACAATATCACTTTCTGGAGCAGATAAGACATTTATGAACAGAAAGGCAAGAATGGTCAGCCATTGAAGACCACACATCTTGAAATGATACTTAACAGATAAACTTTCAAGAATGGTCAGTCATTAAAGACCACACATCTTTCTACATATGGTTTTAAAATTTTCATATTTTTTTATTTGGTTTTTTTCATTTGGAAACTTCTTTAGTATTAAAAAGAGTTAATAAAAACATAAAAGAAAGAGAATATATATAAATTTATTTGGTAAAGAAATTGAAATTCAAATATTGAAGATTTGGAAATTAGACTAGGTACACTATTATAATACAAAACAAAATATTTATATAATATTAAATATAATGATTTATGTTGATGAAAATTAGGTTAACTTATGTTATCAATGTATTTTTTTAATATAAATTAATAAAAATAAAAATATCTTTTAATTGTTTTTAAATGTTTTATTTTATTAAATAAATGATTTATTTTTTATTATTAAATTAATAAAATTTGTATAATTCCATTTCATTTTAGTATTCATATATTTGTGGGATTTCATTTTGTTCAACCAGACTTAAAAAAAATAAAAAATTAATAAGATTTTTGTTTGCCCATCATCTCGTTTATGTGTTATAATATTTAATCAATTTAAAAATATATATATATTACTCTTAAAATAATTTTAAAATGTATTAAAATATTTAATCTATTTTGAGAAAAAATATTTACTAAGACATAAAATTAGTTTTTGAATATATTTATTTTATTATTATATTTAAATTATTAAACAATTTTATCATTTTAAAAAATATTTTTTATTTAAATTAATATATATTATGATATATATAATTTATATGATCTTTCTTTGTTTATGTCGATGATATTGTTCTTATGATAAATAGCCTCTAATTTTTATGATTGACTTAATGAGTCACAAACATTTACTAAGGGAGTTGGTTCCCAAGTCTTTTATTCAATTGTAATAGTTAGATGTTTCTGGAGATATCATATCTAGTAGTTTTGATAGTTATTGGTTTGTTGCTAGAATTTAGGAACAAATTCTAGATATAGGGATTTGTTAAAATGACTCGGGATTTGTTGGTTTGAGAGTTACCCGAGAGCTCACAATATATTGGTAATCTTTTGGTTTGAGAGTTACCCGAGAGCTCACAATATATTGGTAATCTTTGTAATAGCTAGAGCAAAGAGAGCAAGTGTGAAGTGTGTGATATTGTATACTTTCAGAGGTGTGAGACACCACGAAGGAATGGAGCTCCACTGTGTTATTTTATTCATTCGATCGTGGAAATAAAAGAATTGTGTGTATGAATCTGTGTCCATTGTGGTGTGTTATTGAATTCATATAAGCATTATGTGTGTATAGAGGAGCAATTGATTATATTGTAGGTGATTGAATGCAAGAATCATAGTCAAATTCGGTGTGTTTTGAAAGTTGCAGAAGTCCATAAACCAATGGTTGTGATTAAATCTGGGAGAGGAGCTTGGTCAGATCGACAACTCACATTGATTAGTTATCAGACCCCGAAAGGGAGAAAACCCATGTGTTACAGAAATTTCTATTGGAGTCTTCCAAGAATCTCAACTCAGATGTTTGTATTCCAAGAAGGAGATCTAGTCATCCATCAGGGACAGAGATCAACGATCAAGATTGATCATAGATCAAATATGATCGGAACCCAATTCAACTCCAGACTAGATCTAGACTATCCATTTGTAAGTGATCAATGGTGGAGATCGAATGTTGTTTCAACTCTAAGAAGAGATCTACATCATCTGTCAAAAAGGGATCAATGGTTACGATCTATTGTAGATAATATTTCAATTGTACTCTGCGATGAAGATCTAATCGTCCGTCAGAATTGGATTAATGGTCACGATTAAAAAGAAATTGGAGTTATCTGTCAGTGCTTCCCAAAGTTTTAACACTCTGATACACTACTCTGGCCATGTGGAAACTACCCAATCATTCATTTAAGAGAAGATCGATGGTACCCATTGATTCTGAGAGTTAAAGCCTACAAGTCTGTCTCTGGAATTGCATGAGTTCTACTGGTAATTGAGGACATGAATCGATCTGAGGTCACAAAGAGAATTTCACTAACAAAGTTTAGAAGACATAACTTTGTTATGTGGGTTTTGAAGTCATAAGGCCATCGATTTTGGAATCATAGCCACGATACCATTAGTGAGTGCTCGTGAGAAGAGAATATGTGGCTCAGGAGAAGAGGTCGAGGCATACTAGCTGCAAATGTTGAATTGCAGTAGGAGGTGAGGAAACTCCGAGTAAGGATGAAAGACATGGAGACTTCCATGAAGAGGGAACCTCATATAGGATATATCAGTGAAAATGAAGAGACCGCAACCTATGAAGAAGAAGAAGAAACAACAAAAGATAATCTGATCAAGGTGGTCACAAAGGTTGGTGCTAGGCCAAAGGTAGAGGTACCAAGCATGAAGGTAATTTAAATGTTGAAGAATTGATTGACTAGATTAATGATCTTAACAAATATTTTGATTATGAGGATAAAGATGAAGAGAAAAAGGTGAAGTATGTTGTGACAAGGTTGAAAGGGAATGAAGCATTATGGTGGGATGAATTACAAGCAAACAAAAAAAAGGGAAAAGTAAGATCATGAATTTGGACAAAATGATTGCTAAGTTCAAAAGAAAGTTCATGCCTAAGGATTAACATCTTATCATGTTCAAACAGTTGCAGAACCTCAAACAGAAGGGTATGACCGTGAAAAAATACACATACGAGTTTTATAGATTGACAATTAGAGTTGGGCATATTGAGGAAGATATTGAAAAGGTTGCCAGGTACATTAATGGTTTGAGGTATGACATACAAGATAAATTAGCATTTTGTTCCTAAAGACAGTTGAGGATGCCTACCAAGCAACTTTGAAATCATAGGAGAAGCTCGCCAAAAAAACAGAGCCAGAAAACCAGAGGAAGAGGTCCAACAAGAGGCAAAGGACAATCTAGTCAAAGAGGAAGATTTCATACTCCAAGAGATGAAGGAGGAAGCTCAAGATCAAGTAATCAGCCATCAAGAGGAATTATATTTTTCTCTAGAGAAAGAGGTAGATTAGGAAGAGAAATAAGATGTTACACCTGTGAAAATATAGGTCATATGTCATGGGAATGTCTAGAAAACAAATCATTGATTCAAAGAAGTGCACATATTGCAGAATCCAAGGAAGAGAATATGAATGCAATCACAAAAGAATAAATTCCTGAGGCAGGAGAGTCATTGTTGCTGAAAAGAGTTCTAATTAAATCAGAGAAGGAATCTAAGGAACCATCCTAGAGGAAAAGTCTATTCAGGACTGTATGCAAGTCAATAGGTAAGTGTTGCAAAGTTGTTATAGATAGTGGTAGCAAAGATAATTTGGTTTCCATGGAGATGGTAGAGAAGTTGGGACTGAAGAGGACCGTGCATCCCACTCCCTACAAAGTGTCATGTTTGCAGAAGGGACACCATATTTTGGTGAATGAGTAGTGTAATGTGGAAATTCAAATTGGTAGCCAAAAGGATGAGGTGCTATGTGACATAATTCCCGTGGATGTTTTCCATGTTTTGTTGGGAAGGCCATGGTAGTGCGACAAAAAATCCATTCATGGTGGCAAGAGGAATACATATTCTCTTGAGAAAGATGGAAACAAGCATGTATTGTTTACTTTACAGGATGAAGGAGCCAAAGAGGAAGCTATTCCTAGTGTATTGCTAATGAGTGCAAAGGAATTACTCTAGGAAGTCAAGAAAGAAGAGGTACATTTTGCATTAACTGGAAAACCTAAGGTAATACTTACAAGTATAAATTTAGATGATTTGTCTGAAGAAGTTAAGGCTATGTTAGATGAATTTGATGATATTACAGTTGATGATTTACCAAGTTCATTACCACCAATAAGGAGTATAATCCATCATAATGATTTAATTCCAGGAGCAAGTTTTCCTAACAAAGCAACATATAGACTGAAACCACAAGAAAATGAAGAGATAAAGAAGAAGGTGCAAGAGCTTCTAGATAAAGGATTTATAAAGCAAAGTTTGAGTCCATATGTTGTTCCAACAATACTCAACTCAAAGAAAGATCGATGATGGTGTATGTGTACTGATTCAAAAGAAATTAACAAGATCACCATAAGGTATAGATTTGCATTACCTAGAATTGATTATTTGTTAAATTGTTTGAGTGGTGCTAAATATTTCTCAAAAATTGATTTGAAAAGTGGATATCATCAAATAAGGGTTAGAGAAGGGGATTAATGGAAAAATTCTTTCAAAACTAATAGTGGATTGTATGAATCATTGGTGATGCCTTTTGGGCTCACAAATGCTCCAAGTACTTTCATGAAATTGATGAAATAAGTTTTGAAAGAATTCATTGGAAAATTTGTGATAGTTTATTTAGATGATGTCTTGATATATAGTCAAACAAGAGAAGAACATTTGAGACATCTTAAGATGGTTTTGAGTACTTTATAGAAGAATAAGTTGCTAGCCAATTTGAAGAAATGCAGTTTTATGAAGGATGAGCTGATATATTTGGGATTTGTGATATCTAAATATGGTTTAAAGATGGACCCAGAAAAAGTACAAGCAATAGTAAATTGGCATACTCCAAGAAATGTGTTTGAGGTAAGGAGTTTCCATGGTTTAGCAAGTTTTTGTAGAAAATTTATAATAAGTTTCAATCAATTATGTGCTCCAATTGTGGAAACAATCAAGGAAAACAAGAAGTCATTCAAATGGACAGAAGCAGCTAATAGAAACTTCATATTGTTATAGAAGGTCACTAAAAAGCCTATTTTAGCTTTGTCATACTTTGTTAAGTTTTTCCAAGTTGAGACTGATGCTAGTGGAGCTGCAATATGAGTTATCTTAAGTCAAGAACAAAGACCAATTGCATATTTTATTGAAAAGTTGAGTGAGGCTAAGAAAAACTATTCTTCTTATGATAAGGAATTTTATGCAATTTTCCAAACACTAAAGAAATGAAAACATTATCTCATGCCTAAAGAATTTGTTTTATACACTAATAATCATGCATTACAATTCATAAGTGGTCATCCAAAACTGAATCAAATACATGCTAAGTGGGTTGAAATTTTGTAGAATTTTACATTTGTGATTAAGCATACTAGTGGTAAGGAAAATAAATTCGTTGAATTGTTGAATAGGATTAATTTGATTTTGAAAGAGTTTCAAGTCAACACTTTAGGATTTTATGGATTGAAAGAAATGTATACAGAAGATGCACATTTCAGAGATGCTTATGCATCCTATGAAAATCTAGTTACCGGTAATAGAAACCAGTGGTTGAGCTACATGATACAAGAAGGATTGTTGTTCAAGGATAGTAAACTATGTATACATAGATGTTCCATGAAGGAAAATATGATAAAAAATAAGCATATTGGGGGACTGTCAGGACATTTTGGATAGGACAAGACCTTTTCTTAGATTAATTCTTTTTATTTTTGGCCAGGTGTGTAGACTGATGTGAAAATATTTGTAGAGAAATACATAATTTGTCAACATGCTAAATGGAGGAGTCATAATATAGGTTTGTGTCAACCACTACCTATCCCATACATGCCATGGGATTCGATGAGTATGGACTTTGTGTTGGTATTTCCAAGGACACAAAGAAGTAATGATTCAATTTATGTTGTGGTTGATAGATTATGTAAAATGGCACACTTTATTTCTTGTACAAAGACCAGTGATGCAACAAATATTGTAATTTTTTTCTTTAGAGAGGTGGTAAGACTGCATGGTTTTCCTAACAATATTTTTTCCAATAGAGACACCATATTCGTGTGACATTTTTGGAGAACTTTGTGGAAGAAAATTGATACTAATCTTAGTTTTAGTTCAACATATCACCCACAAACTAATGGGAAAACAAAAGTAGTGAACATGAGTTTAGGAAGAATTTTAAGAAGTCTTGTAAGTGAGAATCCCAAGCAGTGGGATCAAGTGCTTGTTCAAGATGAGTTTGCATATAATGATTCACCTAACAAAAACACATGAATGAGTCAATTTCAGATCTTGTATGGAATGCATCCAAGGGGTGTATTTGAATTGAGGAATTTGGAAAAATAGGAGATGAGAAGTGTTGATGGTGAATACCTTACAGTGAACATGCATGAACTACAGGAAAAAGTCAAATAGAAGTTACAAAAGAGAAACAACAAGTACAAACAGAGGGAAGACATGAGAAGAAGATCAATGGATTTTCAGGTTGGTGAAATGGTAATGGCATACTTGAGAAATGAGAGTTTTCCTATAGGTAAATATAAAAAACTAAAGCTTAAGAAGATTGGGCCATTTAAAAAATTTAGAAAAAATTCTTCTAATGCTTATGAAATAGAACTTCCAAGAGACATTGGAATTTCTCCAATATTTAATGTTGCAGATTTGTATCCCTTCAAAGGGAAAAAGGATGTTTCAACAGTTGAACCTATAAGTGTTGAAGATCAAACCATTGGATGGAAAGAACAACTACCTAAAGTAGTTCAAAAAGAGATTGAAGCGATGTTGGATAAGAAGGTGGAAAAAAGAACCAGAGGTAAAGACTACTTCCAATATCTGGTTAAATGGAAGAATTTGTCAGTGGAGGATGCTACTTGGATAATAGCAGCAGAAATTTCCATGTATGGCCCAAGTGTTGAAGATACCATGAATCATTGTTTTCTTCCCCGAGAGTCTAATGCAGGAGCATCTGCTAGTAATTTTCATGATTGACCTAATGGGTCACAAACATTTACAAAGGGAGTTAGTTCCCTAAGTATTTTATTTAATTGTAATAGCTAGATGTTTCTAGATATAGCTTAGAAGAAATCTCCTATCAAGTTGTTTTGATAGATGTTGGTTTTTTTCTCAAATTTAGGAAGAGATTCTAGATTTAGGGATTTGTTAGAATGGCTCGAGATTTGTTGGTTTGAGATCTACCTGAGAGCTCAGAATATATTGGTAATATTTGTAATATCTAGAGGAGAGAGAGAAAGTGTGAACTGCATGAGATTGTGTGCTTTCATAGGTTTGAGAGAACACGAAGGAACAAAGCGCCATTATGTTATTTTATTCCTTATATAATGGAAATAAAAGAATTGTCTATATGAATCTATGTCCTTTGTGGTGTGTTATTGAATTCATATAAGCATTGTGTTTGTATAGAGGAGCAATTGACTGTATTTTAGATGATTGAATGCAAGAATCAAAGTCAAATTCAATGTGTTTTGAAAGTTGCAGAAGTCCAGAAACCAACCACTATGATTAAATCTAGGAGAGGAGCTTCGCTAGGTCGACGACTCACATTGATTAGCTATAGAAACCCAAAAGGGAGAGAACCTGTTTATTTCAGAGTCTTCTATCAGAGTCTTCCAAGAAATCTCAACTACGATGTTTGTATTTCGAGAAGGAGATCTAGTCGTCCATTGGGGATAGAGATTAACGATCGAGATTAATCGTAGCTCAAATCTGATCGCAACCCAGTTCAACTCTAGAATAGATCTGGACCATCCATTTTCAAGTGATCAATGATGGATATTGAATGTTGTTTCAACTCTGAGAAGAGATCTATATCATCTAGCGAAAAGGGATCAACAATTACGATCTGTTGTAGATCAACTTTCAATTGTACTCGATGGTGAAGATCTCACTATATGTCAGAATTTGATTAATGGTCATGGTTAAAGCAAAATCAGAGCTATTTGTCGGGGCTTCCCAAAGTTTTAACACTCTAATACACCACTCCGATCACGTGGAAAGCACCCAAATTTCCATTTAAGAGAATATCGACAGTGCCCATTGATTCTGAGAGTTAAATCCTGCAAGTTTGTTCATGGAATTACACGAGTCCTACTGATAATTGAGAACGTGAATCAGTCTGAGGTCGTGAAGAGAATTTTGCCAACAAAGTTTAGAAGATAGAACTTTGTTATGTGGGTTTTTAAGCCGTAAGGCCATCATCTTATATGATGTTGGAAAGCAACTAAAAATTCTCAAGTATCTCCTTTAATATGGGTATGACACTAATAATGACAAAAGAAGGTTATGATAATGAAATCCAAAAATATCACTTACGATAATTTCATGTATGAAAACAACTTGGAGGAAGTGACTTCATACAAATATCTCAGAATGGATCTTCTTCACAATCTTAACTGAAAGATAGCATTGAGAAAATGATAAATGGAATGGGGGGTGGAAAGATTAGTATAGACTTGAAAACAATTATAAATCAAGAGACCTTTGGCTACAGGATAAAAAGAAAATCCTCTTTGAGACTCTCATCACTTGTGTTAGGTTATATGGTTGTGAAATTTTGGGTTGCAATATCTTTGGAGAATTGTGGAGAAAGATAGAGAAAATACAAAAGTGTTAAATTACAAATTATAATCTCAAAATTAAAGGCAATACACCCTATCCTATCCTCGCCATAGAAGTGATTCTTCCCCCCATTGAGAGCATGGCTAAGACTAGGTACCTAATGTAGAATAAATAGATAAACAACATGGAAGAGAAGATGCTTCCTAAGGTTGTTTTGAGCAAACTCTAGTCAAAACCACCCGAGTCTCAAACAAGGATGGAATGAAGATGTCAAGTCTTGGCTAAATAATTGGGGAGTAAAGGAAGATGACACTCTACATAATAACGATAATATTAAAAATATCATTACATCTAAATGTAGGGAGAAATTGTGGTGCCATAAAGAATAGAGGATAAAAGAAAATTAAGATACTCTAAGTGTAGTGTCCCCAAGGCTGAGCCCTATTAAATCATGTTCTGAAAGGAATTGTAATTATATTTTATAGGCTGGTGAGCCAAGTTTTTATAAGCTGGTGGCTTATGTGTTTGTTAGGCCAGGGAGCCTAAGTGTTGAAGGCCAGGAGCCTGTTGTTGTATATGTAATCACGCGGAACAAATTAATAAAAAATTGTAAACACCGCCAGGTGCAGACCGACCACGATGAATGTGTGAAGGGGGACTGAGCTTCCACAAAGAAGGAAAGGGATTAGGGGATGGAAGGTGGGAAAAGGAGATAAGTGTTAAGCCTAGGGGGCTTCAGCCTTGGGAATAATATTTTAATATTATTCCAAAAAGGCATGAGCATTTCATGTTTTATCCTAAGTTCCTAACCATGAGGAAGGTGATGTGTGTTGGGTAAACGCATGTAGTTTTTAAGGCGACAAGTATCAGCCCCGACCCATGCAAATAAAATGGCGAAGATGAGACATGATTGGGGTTCTCCTCCATTCCACCCGACAGCCTGAGTGGATACGGCCTCTGAGCGATACGACGGATCCAACCTCTACATAAAAACCTCGTACATATTCTGAACTGAAAAACCTGTGTTCGTCTAGAGAATCCATGTGTATCCTCTATCTGAGATCGAGCCTGTGCGTGGGGTCTCTATCCCAAAGTCATGACCGTGAGCCATTTGGCCATTGTTGAGCCTGTAGGAAAGCTGCGTCAATTTTCCCTGTTGATTGTTATGGCCATGTAGTGATGGACTGCGTGTGGCTTGTTGGACAGTGGAGCAACACTCTCTCCAGGAGAGAGAGTGTACAAAGGAAGGATATAACTCCTGGAAGGAACCTTGTAGTTGCCACAGAGCCCGGAGACTTCTGGTCCGGCCTGTTGTTGTAACCCAAGGCAAGGGAGGTTAGCAGCCGAAGGACTATCCAGGTGACAGAGAAGGTGTATACTCCGGGGGTGGAACAAGCATGTGGGAAATGAGGGTCTGTGGGTAGTGAGCGTGAGAGGTTCCTGGGAGAGAATCCCATTCTTGTGGCCGTGTGTTGTTTCCTTGTAACCTCAGCCTAGCCTAGGATTCCTTGTCTTGGGGTGGAGCTTAGTCCCAGCTAGGGGATGACCCACTGTTAAGTTGATGAGCAGTGCAGTCTAAGGCTAGGAGGTTCATGGAAGGCCTGCACTTGGTTGGTGGAATCTACCACTATTCAAAGATAAGTACCAGATGATGCTTTAATTATGTTTCTGTATCTCTGTGTATTATAATCATCATGTATTCTGCTATGTATATGAATTGATGTTGAATAGTATTGATTGTTGATTATGGCAGTAAATTGTATGATTACTTTGTGTTGAATGTGTTTAACTTGTTTTGAATGCATGTGATTCATTATGAGTGAGAATGTTGTTATTTCGCGTAGTAACACCTACACAGTAGTGAGTGAAAAGTGGTGCTACAACTTGGTATCAGAGCCAAGGTTTTGACACTGAGCCTAGATGGGCCAGTGGAGTGGTCTTTGGACCGAGGGTGATAGGAGAAATTGTGTCTGGAGGACCAATTTCGGACCCTGGTATGGTCCAGAGTGTCAAGGAGCTACTTGACCGTGCCTTTAAGCTCATAAGGTATAGCGGTGTTGTGAAACCGCAGCGGGTGTGGTATATGGCCACAAGGAGAGAGGACTCCACACCAACAGTGCTGGAGCCTTAGGATCTGTTCAGGAGGGAAGTAGCAAACCCTCATGACTGTCGGGTTAGGAAAACATGCGCAAGGTATAAAAAACCCTTTGGAGTTGCACAGGAGAATGAGAATCGCGATACGCGAACTCCCGAAAACCCAGAAAAAATGAGAAGATTTGCATTGTAGATCTAGGAGGAAGGCTTGACCATTAGATCTGGTGGATTCGCGCTCGAGTTAGTCACAAAAACCTTTCGAATTTCACAAAGTCGGGAGATGGGAAGTGAGGAAGGTGAACACCTCTGAAACTCGAAATCCTGAAATGATCTACACTGTAGATCGTAGAAAGGGAGTTGATCGTCCGATTTAGCGGAGGAGTAAACCATAATTTCAGGATTTCGACAGACGAAAGTTTGAGATGTGGGATGCATGAACTCCCGATGCCCAAAACCAAGAAGCGTCGAAAAGATTTGCATCGTAGATCTGAGGAAGGAGTTTAATCGTGGGATTTTGCTTGGAATGTACGTGGGCACATGAATGTGTACCACGTACTAGTGAGTTGAGAAGACAGGTGAGAGTATTGGGACTCAATGATGTCACCGAAGGTGACATGGACCCTCTTGAATGTACCATGCGCCACTATGGTGAAGGGCGACAGTTGTGTTGTGGGCCTAGAGGATAAAGTAAATCGTAATTCGGAAGTCAGGGTTGGGAAGGAAAGCGAGTCTTAAAGTCTCAAGAATCGAAATCCCGAAACCCGAAGTCCCAAAGTCCCGAAGTCTTCAGAGACGGAAGAACCGTAGAAGATTTTAAGGGTGAAAGCTGTGCTGTGGGCCTAGAGAGAAAGGAAACTGAATTTTCAGAATTTAGGAATTGAGGCGACAAAGATTAGGATTTGTTGCATCGTGAACTTCCGATTCACGAAATTCCAAAAAGATTTGGATCGTTAAACCCAACTCATCGAGGATCGTTGGATCCCGTACAAGAAACCATTTATCAGATTTTGGGGATTATAGCGACAAGAAGTTGGGAGTCACTTCATTATGAACTCCCGGGTACCGAAGACCCGAAAATCGAAAGCGAATGTGAGAGACTCGTGGACCAAACCCTGAAGCCAGAAGTCCCGAAGTCCCAAAATTACAGAACCTTCAGAGCTCAGAATTTTTTTTGAAGTTAAAACGTTTTCTCACTCACGTTGATTTATGAATTTTGTGATGTTGTAAGGGTTAAGGCCTGACAAAATTTGGTTGGCTGCACGTTGTGTGTGCAGATTTCAATGAGTATCAGGACAGCCGAAAACCGACGTCGAGTATGGAATTGGAAGAGGTGCAGATTGCCTCCGAAACAGAGGACGAAAGGGTAGGAAGGAATGTCAACCTGGGAGTCGAAGGAAAAAACTCTAATGGGCATGGAAAAGAGATGGATAAGGAAGGACATATGATGAAACTCATTGAAATATTGTAGAAAGATGCCCAGGCTCACCGAGATAATAGCCAAAAACTCATGAAAATCAGGGATCGGCAAGGTGAATTCAACTTAAAAATGTTGAAGATCCTAGAAAGAATAGAAAAGAAATTGGAAAAAGAGAGTGACACAAACAGATCAAGAAGTGTCAGAACCCCTGAGAGGAGAAGGAAATCGAGGAGTGGTAGCAGACATTACCGTCTCTCCCCGAAGCATTCTGGAAAAGGAAACACACAGTAGTTCAAGCCCGTCCCCTACTAGAAAACACCGAAAATATGGAAGGGATGAATTGAAGGGGGAAATCAACAAGATTAAACTGCCTATATTCGATGGTAAACATAAGAAGGAAGAAGATGCCGAAACATGGTTGTTGGGTATGAAGAAATACTTCCAACTGTAGAATTATTCTGCCCATGCAGAAGGAAGAATTGCAATGTACCAACTGAAAGGAAAAGCATCCATGTGGTGGGATTAGTTGGTGCAGGTGCAACACATCAGAGAGAAAGAGGTCATGTGGAAGGAGTTTAAGAGGTATTTCGAGAAGAAATACCTCACCAAAAGATACTATGACAGAAAGATGAAGGAGTTCTTCGAACTCAAGTTGGGTAGCATGACCATTGATGAGTATGAACGAAGTTTTCTGGAACTACTGAAGTATGTTCCATTCATCAAATATGAGACTATCAAGATTCATAGGTATCTGAGTGGACTGCCACCTCCCATCGGTGATAAATTCAGTATGATGATCCTAAGACCATGGAAGAAATGATAAGAAGGGTGAAATGATTTTATGAACAACAAAGAGAAAGGCCTACTTTTCGGAAGGCTTGGGATGATCAGAAGAAGTTCAGGAAAGAGAAGAGGTAGAAGGGAAACAAGCCTCCCTTTTTTAGAAACAATCCCCATTGACAACCATCCTTTAGAGAGCCCAGGAAGGCTGAAGGGGGTGAGCAAATGACAAGACCGCCACCTATGGAGTGTTGGGGTTGTAAAGGGAATCATAGGTACAGAGACTGCCCCCACAGAAAAGATAAAGAGAGAACTATCCATACTATTCAGCAAGCTGAAACAGTGGAGGATATGGGTAGCAGAATGCCTAGGATCTACGCAGCCCTGGACAACAAACAAGAATAATTTCAATCACACATGATTGAAGTGGAAGGTACGATCATCAATCGACCACTTGTTATTTTAATTTATTATGGGGCTAGCCATAGTTATATAGGTGGAAGGTTTGCATTTAACAAGAAGAAAACATGAAAAGTCTTGGCTAGTGAAGTTGGCCACAAGAACCAAAAGGGAGGTCACTGAATTGGTTAAGTCATGTTCAGTAGACATGAAAGGAATGAGCACTAAGGCTGAATTGAACATTCTGCCTTTAGGCTCATACGATTTCTTAATTGGGATGGACTGGTTGGAACAACACCATGCCCTTTTGGACTACCGTAACAAGAGGTTTACATGCCTGAACGAAGAGGGAAATCATGTAACAGTCCAAGGAATTCCTAGAGCCGTGGCTGTTAGGGAAATATCAACCATGCAGCTGAAGAAATGTTACCGGAAAGGCTGTCAATTATTTGCAGCTCGGGTGGAAGAAGCATCCCGAGATGTAGTCTCGAATATGGAAGACCACGAGGTACTCAAAGAGTTCAAGGACGTATTTCAAGAGGTACCTAGACTACCTCAGAAGAGGGACATCGGTTTTTCTATAAATTTGATGCCTGCAGCGGCTCCAGTTTCGAAGGCTCCTTATAGAATGAGTACGCCATAGCTGAAAGAGTTGCAATTATAGCTCGAAGAGATACTAAAGAAGGGATACATATGCCCCAACGTGTCACCATGGGGTGCCCCAATCCTATTCATGAAGAAGAAAGATGGGACGTTGAGGTTGTGCATTGATTTCCGGCAGTTGAATAAGGTAACTGTCAAGAACAAGTATCCTCTGCCAAGGATCGATGATCTTTTTGATCAGTTGAAGGATGCGAAAATATTTTCAAAAATAGATCTCCAATCAGGATATCACCAAATGAGAATAAATGATGAGTACATCAGCAAGACCGCATTTATAACAAGGTACAGTCATTATGAGTTCACGGTGGTGCCATTCGGGTTGTCCAACATGCATGTTGTTTTCATGTGCTTAATGAATGGAGTGTTCATAGATTATTTGGACAAGTTTGTCATAGTCTTCCTGGACGATATCTTGGTGTATTCCAAGACAGAGGAAGAACATGAGCAACACCTGAGAATGGTGCTGCAGGTGTNAGAAGAAAGATGGGACGTTGAGGTTGTGCATTGATTTCCGGCAGTTGAATAAGGTAACTGTCAAGAACAAGTATCCTCTGCCAAGGATCGATGATCTTTTTGATCAGTTGAAGGATGCGAAAATATTTTCAAAAATAGATCTCCAATCAGGATATCACCAAATGAGAATAAATGATGAGTACATCAGCAAGACCGCATTTATAACAAGGTACAGTCATTATGAGTTCACGGTGGTGCCATTCGGGTTGTCCAACATGCATGTTGTTTTCATGTGCTTAATGAATGGAGTGTTCATAGATTATTTGGACAAGTTTGTCATAGTCTTCCTGGACGATATCTTGGTGTATTCCAAGACAGAGGAAGAACATGAGCAACACCTGAGAATGGTGCTGCAGGTGTTGAGAGAACACCAACTGTACTCAAAACTGAGCAAGTGCTCATTTTATCAAAGGCAGATTCATTACTTGGGGCACATTATATCAAAGGAAGGGATCGTTGTGGATCCTGAAAAGGTTGAGGCTAGTCGAGAATGGTTAGCGCCAAGGAATGTGGTGGAAGTTAGATCTTTTATGGGTCTGGCAGGCTACTATAGAAGGTTTATAGCCGGATTTTCAAGGATAACTCATTCTATCACTTCCTTGCAAAGGAAGGAGAAGAAGTTCCAGTGGACTGAAGAATGTGAGAGAAGCTTTCAACGATTGAAGCAGCTGCTAACCAGTGCTCCAATCTTGAAGATTGTAGATCCAAATAAGGATTACATAGTGTGCACCTATGCGTGTAAGGAGGGACTGGGAGGAGTTCTCAGCCAAGAAGGATTTGTAGTTTGTTACGAGTCCTGAAAGTTGAAGGAGCATGAGAGGAATTATGCCACTCACAATTTAGAGCTGGCAACAATTGTCCACGCCTTGAGGAAATGGAGACATTACCTCATGGGAAAAAGATTCGAGTTGAGAACAGACCATAACGGTCTAAAGTATTTATTTGATCAACCGAATTTAAATGTCAGGCAAATCAGATGGCTAGAGTTTTTGTGCGAATATGACTTTGATATCAAGCATATCAAAGGGAAAGAAAATAAGGTGGCTGATGCACTCAGCAGAAAAGTGCACGAATTACATGCTACAAACATTAGCATGTACAGGACTGAGATTAAAGACAGAATTTTGGAAGCTGCAAATGATGATTTGCAGTACAGAGGTTTAGTAGCAAAGCTACAACAACGTGAGAGACCACAGACCAAGGAAAGTTACACCTTGGGAACTGATGGCTTAATTCTGTATAAAAATAGAGTGTATGTACCCAATGTCCGAGATTTGAAGCTAGCAATTCTGAAAGAAATGCATAATGTGGCTTATGATGGACATCCTGGATACCAAAAAACTGTGGCAGTAGTCAAAATCCATTACTTTTGGCCGGGTCTGAAGAAGGAAATCGTTGAATACATCGCCAGATGTATGGAGTGCTAGAAGGTTAAGGCTGAGCATAGGCACCTAGCAGGGTTGTTGCAGCCTTTACCCATTCCTGAATGGAAATGGGACATGGTAATAATGGATTTTATCACCGGACTACCTAGAACAAGAAAGCAACATGATTCAATCATGGTGGTGGTGGACAAGCTTACTAAAGCTGCCCATTTTATTCCACTGAAAACCACCCATAGGGCAGATGATGTTGTTGATATCTTTTTAAAAGAAGTTGCACGCTTGAACGGAATTCCTAAGACAATTGTGTCTGATAGGGACCCGAAATTCACCTCGAATTTATGGAAAGGACTGTTCAAGGGATTCAAAATGAATCTGAACTTTAGTACAGTGTATCATCCAGAGTCTAATGGTTAGACAGAGAGGGTGAACAAGGTAATAGAAGACATACTGAGAATGTATGTGATGGATAAACCATCAAGGTGGGAAGACTACCTGCATTTGGTAGAATTCACCTACAATAATAGGTATCATGCATCATTGAAGATGAGCCCATTCGAGTGAAACACTCCAGTGAGCTGGGATAATCCAGCTGACAGAGCAGTCGTCAATCCTGAACTGCTCAAAGAGATGGAAGATCAAATGATAAAAATTAAACGGAATTTAAAAGCTGCCCAAGATAGGCAGAAAAGTTACGCTGAGAGTAACAAAACCCATAGAGAATTCAAATTAGGTGACCATGTTTTCCTAAAAATGAGGACTAACAGGAGTTCCCTGAAGTTGGGAAGTTGTGCCAAATTGGCAACAAGATTTTGTGGGCCATTTGAGATCCTGGAAAGGATTGGGCCAGTTGCATACATGTTTGCATTACCTGCATCTATGACTGTACATAATGTGTTTCATGTTTCATTGCTTAAGAAATATGTACCTGATGCTAATCATGTTATCGATTGGAATGTGATTCAGGTGGAACCAGAAGGTTTCCTGCAAGTGCATCGTGTGCGCATATTGCATAGGGAAAGCAAACAACTCCAAAATCGAGCTATAGATCTTGTAAAGGTCCAGTGGGCCTGGTATGGTCCTGAGGACGCGACATGGGAGAATTCAGATTATATGTGGGCAGAGTACCTGCATCTTTTTGAAAATTTTGAAAGGCTTGTAGAGACAGTGTAAGTTGCACTGAGGTCAGTGCAGAAATAAGGGGAGGGGGATTGTAGTGTCCCCAAGGCCGAGCCCTGTTGTAAATCATGTTCTGAAATGAATTGTAATTATATTTTATAGGCTGCTGAACCAAGTTTTTATAAGCTGGTGGCTTATGTGTTTGTTAGGCCAGGGAGCCTAAGTGTTGAAGGCCAGGAGCCTGTTGTTGTATATGTAATCACGCAGAACAAATTAATAAAAATTTGTAAACACCTCTAGGTGCAGACTGGCCACTATGAATGAGTGAAGGGGGACTAAGATTCCATAGAGAAGGCAAGGGATTAGGGGCTGGAAGGTGGGAAAAGGGGCTAAGTGTTAAGCCTAGGGGGCTTCAGCCTTGGGAATAATATTTTAATATTATTCCAAAAAGGCATGAGCATTTCATGTTTTATCCTAAGTTCCTAACCATGAGGAAGGTGATGCGTGTTGGGTAAACACATGTAGTTTCCAGGGCGACAAGTGTCAGCCCCGACCCATGCACATAAAATGGAAAAGATGAGACGTGATGGGGGTTCTCCTCCATTCCACCCGACGGCCTGAGTGGATACGACCTCTGAGCGATACGACAGATCCAACCTCTACAGAAAAACCTCGTACATATTCTGAACTAAAAAACCTATGTTCGTCTGGAGAATCTGTGTGTATCCTCTACCTGAGATTGAGCCTGTGCGTGGGGTCTCTATCCCAAATTCGTGACCGTGAGCCATTCGACCATTGTTGAGCCTGTAGGAAAGCTGTGTTAGTTTTCCCTGTTGATTGTTGTGGCCACACAGTGTTGGACTGCATGTGGCTTGTTGGTCAATGGAGCAACACTCTCTCCAGGAGAGAGAGTGTACAGAGGAAGGAGAGAACTCCTGGAAGGAACCTTGTAGCTGCCACAGAGACTGAAGACTTCTGGTCCGACCTATTGGTGTAACCCAAGGCAAGGGAGGTTAGCAGCCAAAGGACTATCCAGGTGACAAAGAAGGTGTATACTCCTGGGGTGGAACAGGCATGTGGGGAATGAGGGTCTGTGGGTAGTGAGCATGAGAGGTTCCTAGGAGAGAATCCCATCCTTGTGGTTGTGTGTTGTTTCCCTGTAACCTCAGCCTAGCCTAGGATTCCTTGTCTTGGGGTGGAGCTTAGTCCCAGCTTGGGGGTGACCCACTGTTAAGCTGATGAGCAGTGCAGTCTAAGGCTAGGAGGTTTGTGGAAGGCCTGCACTTGGTTGGTGGAATCTACCACTGTTCAAAGATAAGTACCAGATGATGCTTTAATTATGTTTCTGTATCTTTGTGTATTATAATCATCATGTATTCTGTTGTGTATATGAATTGATGTTAAATAGTATTGATTGTTGATTATGGCAGTAAATCATATGATTACTCTGTGTTGAATGTGTTTAACTTGTTTTGAATTCATGTGATTAATTGTGAGTGAGAATGTTGTTATTCCAAGTAGTAACACCTACACAGTAGTGAGTGAAAAGTGCTGCTACACTAAGGAGGTGATGAACCCTAATCTATTATATCAAAAGTATCTCTCTCTTTGACTAGCATAAAGAAGAAAATCAACATTTCTAAAATAACAGCAAAATCTCACGAGCTCCATAGTGAAATAAGACGTTGGACAATTCCCAAAATGTTGTATGTTGAAAGAATTTGTTGTCTTTGTGACACTAAGAAGTTTGAAGATGAAAAACTCTTTCTCTTAGAATTAGATCACAATTTCAAAATATTTGTTACAATATCAAACTTCTTAACCTTTTGATGTTAGCCTAATAATCCTAAAGTTTATTTAAACATGTATTTTTCCTAGAATAATAAAGTTATTCTAGAAGTTGTGTATTTCCTAGGAGATAGATTGACCTTGTCACATCCTTTTCATAGTCATCATCCTTGAGTTATTGATCAAGGACACATGGCATTTTGAGATAAGGTAGATAGGTTATATATACACTATGCCTCTCACCTATTTCTCTGATTAATAAAATTATGTGTTTGAGGACACTTCTAGAAATTAACATGGTATTAGAGCCATGTTGATAAGAATGGTATAGTGATGAGAGACTCATGGTAATGATAAGGACATGATGGATCAATGAAGAAGAAGACTCCAAAGGTTAGGTTGTTTCTTCATCAAACAAAGGAACGTCTTCTAGGAGTCACTTTGTTATTTAAAATCAGGGAAATTATTTGCAATTATGAAATATTAATTTAGAAAAAGGTCATTTAACTATAGATTTGTTGTGATATAATCTAGATAAAATCTTCAATTTTTAAATTCGTAGATCTATTTCTATTTATTGTAAAATATGAAATTTATTTTATATAGATCTCACAAATCTGTGAAAGATATGAAAAATTTGGTATAAACACTATATATAAAAAAGGAAATTTTATTCAAGTGAATTATATATATATATTTAAGAATAATTCTAGCTAGAATAAGCTTGTAAGAGGCCAAAATTGAAGCTTTGTATACTAGATCTAAAATCTATACAAAGGAATTATTCCTCCACCATTGGCTTTCCGGTGTTGTTGCAAAGAAATCAATACTTTACAAAGCATCTCAATCTCACCTTGAAGGTGAATTTTGTTGTTGCATAGATCTTTCGAGGGAGATTTTGTAACACCCTATTTCCCCTAGTCTGTAAAAATAACTATACTGGCCAAGAACTATGGCAAACTCAAAGATGTGAATGTTTGATTTGATGGACCTTTGTATAAAAGGTCGATGAATGTAAATTGTGTTATGAATATGTGTTGCATGACTGTTGGGGAGGGGATGTGCTATAAGAGACCACGATGGATAATGAGAGGTGGTGGAAGGGACCTGGAATGGTTGCGTTAACTTCCACTGAGCCAGTACCATACTGGTTTTTACTTGCTCAAAGACCAAAGAAACTCTTTGACCCTGGAATGAATTTCTCGTTAGATTGGTAGGTGGGGAGGCTCCTCGAGAGTTAATGAGGGGATGGGGGTGAACCGCCCATCCGTAAAAGCTCCCACACCTGACCACGGATGGGAAAATCCGTGCCACACACAATCTTGCAGAAAAAAGGTAAGAAAGGAAGTGTGGGGGAACAAAGAGAGAAGAGAGCGCGCGCGACAGGGATCGCGAAAGAGAACTGGAGAAACTCTAGAAACACAGGGAGTTCTAAATAAAGGAGAAGGAGGGTAACCTTCATCCTGGATTATTTTCCTGTATCAGGAGAAGGAGAGTAACCTTAGTCCTTGACTTTCATTGAGTTGGAAGTAGGAAACTAAATCTCAAAGCATCGTGGTCTCGCTTGGGGGTGGCTAGTGGTAAATCTGTTTGGAGACACTGAGTCTACGGTTGGGTGGAAACAAGCACCCCTCTCAGCAGTCGCGTCACACCTGGTGTTTCTGATAAGTATTTTATGCCTTGTATTTTGAATTGTATATCATGAATACATGCTCATGTTTATATGCCCATAATGATTTCTGTGTGGAATGATTGCCTGGTGTTTTAGACTGGAAATAATGGATACATGTGTATACTTACATGCCATAGTTGGCTTCTGTACAAATGATTAAGCCTGGGGCATGGGTTCACTCCACCGAGAATCGTCTTGTTTGCTTGATTCTCGTAATATTATAGGAAGGCTCCTCGAGAGCACTCTTCCCCGGGAATTACCCCATAAACCTTGGAACCGTACCGAACCTTTACCCAGAGACTTGACTAAGATCAGGGACAATTTCCCAAGAACCGTCTGAAGGTTCATGCGATATGGGTTTGGAAACCTTATGCAAGAAAGAGTATCTCTCTAAGGTCTCGGAGTCATGGGAGTTTGCAGCTCTGAGAGGTTGAATTTCGTGATTCAAGCTCAGAAAGGATAGTGAGTCCAATTATCGAAAGAGATTACCCCATCGTTTGGTCGATGAACGGTCATAATCCTTTCAGAAATACCCTAGATCTATCAAGATCGATGGATCTAGAGCAGGAGCGCAGTTGTTCACACCTCGACCCCTTCATCCTTCACAAGTAGCAATGGGATCTAGGACCGTAGATCCAAGGATCTGTCAGAGCTCTATGGACCGTCGGATCAGGGGAGGCTCACATCCGTTAATCCCATACATAAATTCCCATATCGGGAATTTAGGGATTGGAGTTTAGAAAGGTAAGGAAACTCTCTGCTGTGGATTTTCATGAGTCGCGAAATCCTAGTATACGAAAGCTCGAATTGGTTTAGCGTGAATAGGTTTCGACGTTTTGACACCCGGGAAACCCAAGGGAAAGACCCCTTGTCTTTGCCAGTCATGAAATCTCGGTATATGAAGCCCTGAATTGGTTTAGCGTGAATGGGTTTCGACGTTTTGGCACCCAGTAAACCCAAGGGAAAGACCCCTCGTCTTTGCCAGTCGCGAAATCCTGGTATACGAAACCCCGAATCGGTTTAGCGTGAATGGGTTTTGGCGTTTCGACACTCAGGAAACCCAAGGGAAAGACCCCTCATCTTTGTCAGTCATGAAATCCCGATATATGAAACCTCGAATCGGTTTAGCATGAATAGGTTTCAGCGTTTCAGCACCCGGGAAACCCAAGGGAAAGACCCCTCATTTTCGCAAGACACAAAATCTCGGTACACGAAACCCCAATGCGCTCTGTGGAGGATCCCTAGGTCACCGGAAAGGGTCTTTTGGTAGGAAGGAATATTCCCGAAAGAATCTAGACTATCCATTTGTAGGGACGCGTGGCGAAGATCTAAAGCTATCAAGGTTCTGGAGATCGGGGAAATAGGAGTGAAGACCCCGCCAAAATCATGAAAGGTAGAATGCAGGGATTTAATCCGGGTTGTTGATCAAGTCGACGATTTGGACCATAGATTCAAATGATACCGGACTTTCAGGTTTCAGGGATTGAAGAAACAAGGGTTCCTTGCAACAAGAATTTCGAAAGTCGAGTTCTGGTAGCGCCATTTGGTGTTAGCGTGTGTTCACTGAGGTGGTCGCATGGAGTAGGAATAAGGGGAGCCAAGGATCTCATTAACCTCATTTCGGGTTTCAACACTTCAAGGGACAAGGAGATGGGGAGAGCTCGCACATAGAAATCCTGAAACGCAAAAGCTGCAAGCACCTTTTTGGTAAGGTCTGTGGTCATAGCCAACGATCACATGGAGGAGTATAAGGGAAGGGATGGTATGCGCTAAGCCCCCTTGAAGAAAAGATGAAAATAAAAGAAAAATCTAGGTTGTCGTAGTGGGTATGTGACAAAATTGGTATTAGAGCATGGTTACAACACTTGTCCTGCTTGGGCTTATGAACGAGTTGCACATAAACTCCATTTGAAGTACTCTTAAAAGGAGTAACTCTCTACCTTAACCCCCTTTATCAAAAGCCGAAGTTCAGAATGAAAATTTCCTATTGTTTGTATGCATTTGAAAAACATGAATTATGTGTTGATTGTGAATGAATATAATGTTGACTAACAACAAGTGTTTTTTCTTGCACAACAAGTGAACGATCAACCGCGGGAAACTACAGACGCATAGAATCGTTACGCACCACGAAGTAGGGGATGTCTCCCACAATAGAGACGAAGAGTCTAATGAAAGGAGAGCGATAGAGACCCCTCTATATCTAGCCGAGATTGTGAGAAGCCTCATGGTTGAACTACAGAGCTGCAAGTCTGAAAATGAGAGGTTGATAAAACAGCAAGAGAAGCAAATGGAAATTAATGCAATCTTGCTGTAGAGTTTATCCGACATACAAAGACAATTGCAGCATAGACCTGACACCAGTCATGTGGACCAATGACAGACAAAGAGAAGTCGAAGCCCACCTGGGATACAGAAATATGGTCTTTTAAGTGGCCACACAGGGAGGAGCACCTCAAGGAAGGTACACCCTAGAGATAAGGGACAAGTGTCGGACAATTCCTCTGGAAAGGAAACTGGCAACTCGGAGGGATCTTCTAGTAGCAGAATGAGTTCTTATTCCCAAAGAAAACGGAGGAAGCAAAATCATTCCAAAAATCATAATCTCGAAGAATTCAAGAAGGCCAAACCACCCTCTTTCGACGGTGAAATAAAGAAGGGAGAGGAAGCAGAGGCTTGGCTACTTGGACTAAAGAAGTATTTCAGAGTCCATGACTTCTCAGAAAACTTGAAGGCCCGAGTAGTCACTTTCAACCTGAATGGGAAGGATTCCATTTGGTGGGAATACCTTAAGAACGTAAAAGGGATTCACAAAGAAGACCTATCTTGGGAACAGTTTGTAAAATACTTCAGGAAGAAGTATCTATCGGAAAAGTATTTCGACGAAAAGACTAAATAATTCTATGAACTCAAGCTGGGGCAACTCACCATAGAGGAATATGTCAGCAGATTCCTCAATTTGCTGAGGTATGTACCCTATATAAAAGAAGAAAAGGCAAAGGTGCAATGATTCATCAGTGGACTACCTAAGGACTATCAGAACAGGATTGAGTTTGACGAGCCAAAGACCCTAGAAGCCATTATCCGAAAGGAAACATATTGTTATGAACAACTTGGGGATCAGACATAACCTCATGAAGGCTGGAAGCAGAAGAATAGTTCAAGATTCCAGAAAAAGGGGTTTAAATCCCCAAGATTTAAAAACTATAAAAAGGACTCAAGGATGAGCTTCCCAACCCGAAGTGTACAGCAGCAGAATTTCCCCTCCCAGAGTGGAAATAAACCAATTGGATCTACACCAGGAAAGATTGATAACCTGAAGAAAGAACCCTTGAAATGTTGGGGTTGTGGAGAAGAACATCTACTGAGGGACTGCCCGCACCGACAAAAGAACAGTCGGAGAATTTACAATGTTCAAGAAGCTACCACCATCAATGACGTGGCCAGGTTCGTGCCACAAATTTATGTAGCCTTGGATAATAAACAAGCTGACCACCAAGCTTCAGTGGTGGAGATGGAAGGTATGATCACCAACCATCTAGTGTCTATTCTAATTGATCCTGGTTCAAATTTGAGTTATATAGCCCCTAAGGTTGTTGATAAGTGTAAATTATAGCCACATAAACATGCCAAGCCATGGTTGGTATAGTTATCCACTGGCACCAAAAGAAAGGTAGCAGAGGTCATACCAGCTTGCAAATTCACTATGGGTGAATTCCCCACCCAAGAAACCCTTAACATATTACCCCTAGGATCATATGACCTGTTGATTGGTATGGACTGGATAGCCACATATAAAGATAGACTAGACTGTTACCATAAAACCTTAGAACGTGTAAGTGAAGAAGGAAGAAGGATAACCCTTCAAGGGATCCAAAAACCTGTCTCGGTGAGACGAATATCAACTCTTCAAATGAGAAAGTGTTGCATAAAGGGATTTCCACTATATGCGATACAGGTGTTGGAATCAGTTGAAGATGACAAACCGAGCCTCAAAGACCACCCCACACTAAGAGAATATAGAGATGTATTTCTGGAAGAGGTGTCGAGTCTACCTCTAAGAAGGGACATTGACTTCTCGATAGAACTTGCACCAGGAGTGGTGCCAATGTCTAGGACACCCTACAGGATGAGCACACCTGAGCTAGTTGATCTTAAATTACAACTAAAAGAAATGATGGACAAAGGCTATATTCGGCCTAGCGTGTCTCCATGGGGAGCACCAGTCCTGTTTGTGAAAAAGAAAGATGGTACCCTCCGACTATGCATAGATTATAGAAAACTCAATAAGGTAACCATAAAGAACAAGTACCCCTTACCCAGGATCGATGATCTGTTCGATAAATTGGGAGGTGCTTCCATCTTCTCAAAGATTGACTTGAGATCTCGATACCATCAAGTCCGAATCAAGGGTGAAAACATCCACAAAACTTCCTTCAGGACAAGATATGGTCACTATGAGTTTGTGGTAGTACCATTTGGATTGACCAATGCCCCTACCACTTTTATGTGCTTGATGAACAATGTGCTCAACAAATTCCTAGACAAATTTTTACTGGTTTTTATTGATGATATATTAATTTACTCCAAGAATAGAGAGGAACATGAGGAACATCTTAGACTTGTGCTTCAAGTGATAAGAGAACATCAGCTCTATGCCAAATTTAGCAAGTGCGACTTTTTCCAGAAGCAAATACATTACTTGGGCCATGTCATATCTGAAGAGGGAGTAGCAGTAGACCCTGACAAGATCAGGTCTATCATGGAATGTCCTACCCCAAAGGATGTTTCAGATATTAGATCCTTTATGGGCTTAGAAGGATACTATAGGAGATTTATAAAAGGATTCTCCAAGATTGGTTGTCCAATCATTTCCCTCCAGAAGAAGGGAGCTAAATTCACGTGGAAACAAGAATGTGAAGAAAGATTTCAATCCCTAAAACATCTACTGACCCACGTGTTGGTTGTGGAGCTTGATTATCTTCTTGATTCAGAGGTCCTTGTTTTCAGCCGTGTTTATACCCCATGAAGTATTTACACCCCAGAAGTATGTACACTCTTCCACGCAGTGGAGTGCAGAGGGGGGGTACCCCCTTTGAGGGGTCCAAGGGGGATATCCCCCCGGCTGGGGGGTCTGGGGGCAAGCGGGCCCCCAGCGGGGGTTCGGGGGCAATGTCCCCCAAAGAAAAAATTGCCTTGTAAAAGTATATTGTAATTTCATTGTAAATATGGACCATTCATTATAAGGTCGTAGATCTAATGGTAGATATTATGTTAGGGTTTTTTGCCCTAGAAGGAAACCCTCTTTTATGAGGGAAATGTATCATGGCTATGGATGATGGTGAATATTGTATTCTGAGAGAGGAGACTGTGAGAGAAAGAAGAGGAAGTTACAATAGGTTTTTTTGTAGGTTGTATCCCTTCATTTGCTGGATAATAATAAAGGAAGGATCTGGCAATTTCTCTGGTGGGCGTAGCCCACACTGGGTGAACCACGTAAATCCGTGTCTCTCTTGTATTGTGTGTCTTCTGTGTTTTGTTTCTGCATTTGTTTTATTTTATTTCTTCGCGGTCCTGTTTTTCTAACAACTGGTATCAGAGCGTAAGGTAACTCACAAGAAAAGAGGGTTCCTTATTCGAGTGGGAGCAATGTCAAAAGATGGAAAGTTTAGGGTCGAGAAATTTAACGGCCAAAACTACCAGTTATGGAAGATGCAGATGGAAGACTATTTATATCAGAAGGATCTATTCCTACCATTGAGTGGAGTAGCAAAGAAGCCAGAGGCCATGAAGGACGAAGAATGGGAGATTCTTGACAGAAAGGCTCTAGGAACGATACGGTTGATCCTGGCAACGTCGGTGGCTTTCAATATTGCGAAAGAAAAGACAATGAAGGGTTTGATGGATGCATTGGCCAAATTGTATGAAAAATCCTCGGCGTCGAATAAGGTATTTCTAATAAAGAGATTATTTAATCTGAAGATGTCAGAAGGTGGGTCTGTTGCAGATCATTTAAATGAATTTAATACGGTTACTAATCAACTAAGTTCTGTAAAAGTGGACTTTGATGATGACGTTAGGGATCTTCTAATCTTGTGCTCATTGCTAGAAAGCTGGAATGGCTTGGTCATGGCTGTAAGTAACTCTGTCTCTGGTTCAAATACTTTAAAATTTGATGATGTTGTTGGTGTTATCCTTAGTGAGGAAATGCGATGGAAAAGCACAG
>SNQJ01S0000073.1:631985-681009 GCA_010110895.2 Picea sitchensis | reverse complement strand
GGCAATTTCTCTGGTGGACGTAGCCCACACTGGGTGAACCACGTAAATCTGTGTCTCTCTTGTATTGTGTGTCTTCTGTGTTTTGTTTCTGCATTTGTTTTATTTTATTGCTCCGCGGTCCTGCTTTTCTAACACCACGCACCCGTGTTGACGATCACCGATCTCGAAGCTGACTTCCTCGTGTGCACAGATGTCTGCAAGGAAGGGCTCGAAGGAGTCCTTATGCAAGGAGGAAGTGTAGTCTGTTATGAATCTCGAAATTTGAATGAGCACGAAGTCAACTATGTGACCCATGATCTAGAGTTGGCTACCATAGTGCACGCCTTAAAAATGTGGAGGCATTACCTCCTAGGAAGGAAATTTGTACTTATGACAGACCACTATGGATTGTGATATCTGTTTGACCAACCAAAGCCCAATTCCAGACAAGCTAGGTGGATGGCCCTCCTTAGCGAGTTTGATTTTTAAATCAAACATGTTAAAGGAAAGGAAAATAAGGTGGCTAATTCCCTTAGAAAAAGTATGAAAACAATTCACCTGGCAGCGGTGAGCACCTACGAGATGAATGTCAAAGAAAGAGTCAGGAATGAACAAGAAACAGACACATTCTTCCAGACCGTGACCTCGTACCTGGAGCAAGAACCCACAAGGATAAAGTATGAAGGCTACCAGATGATAGGTGGAGGTCTGCTAACTTATAGAAACAGATTGTATATTCCAGATTGTGACAACTTGAAGAGGTTCATAATGGATGAACTACATAAAACACCATATACTAGTCACCCGGGATATCAGAAGATGATCATGGCCACTAGGAAACAATTCTATTGGATTGGCTTAAAGAAAGACATAGATAACTATTTAGCTAAGTGCCTAGAATGCCAACAGGTTAAAGCAGAACACCGACACCCAGAAGGATTATTACAACCTCTACCAATCCCGTAATGAAAATGGGAAACCATTTCCATGGATTTCATCACCGAATTACCAACCTCGACCAGGCAGAATGATGCCATCATGGTGGTGGTGGATAAATTGAGCAATTCCAACCATTTTATCCCCGTCAAATCGACTTGCAAGGCAATAGATATCACCAACATATTCATGAAGGAGATATTTAGACTACATGGTATGCCTAAAAAGATCGTGTCCGACAGAGACACAAAATTTACTTCCAACTTTTGGAAATCCTTGATGGCTGGTCTAGAGACCAAATTATTGTTTAGCACAACCTATCATCCTCAAACCGATGGACAGACGGAAAGAGTGAACCAAATATTATAATACATGCTAAGAATGCATGTAATGCATCAACCTAAAAAGTGGGAAGATTACCTGCCACTGCTGGAATTTGCCTACAATAACGACTACCAAGAATCTCTGAAGATGAGTCCTTTCGAAGTCCTCTATGGTAGACCGTGCAACACTCCAGTCAGTTGGAGTAACCTAGTAAACAGAGTTACTATTGGACCCGACATGTTGAAAGAAATGGAACAACAAGTGATTCAGATAAAAGAAAATCTAAAGGTCACTCGGAGAAGATAGAAAAGTTACGCCGACCGAAAGAGAACTCCAAGAAAATTCAAGACGAGAGACCACGTATATCTCAGAGTTAGGCCCAGGAAGAGTTCCCTAAGGATGGGAGCTTGTGCAAAGTTGGCACCTCGGTATTACGGACCCTTTGAAGTTCTATATAGAGTAGGACATGTAGCCTATAGGCTAGCACTTCCTCCCACAGTAAAAGAACATAATGTTTTCCATGTTTCATTATTGAAGAAATATGTACACGATTATAATCATATAATTGATTGGTCTGTGATCCAGGCAGAACTGGAGGGAGAATTCCTGCCATAACCTCAATGCATACTGGACAAAAAGGAAACCCCACTCAGGAACAGAACCATTGCATAGGTCAAGGTGCAGTGGAAACATTTTGGCCCAGATGAGGCTACATGGGAAATGGAAGATGCCATGAAACAGGCATATCCGATTTTGTTTACTTCTGTACATACACGTCATCTTTATAGATAGAACATCGAGGATGATTTTCCTTCAAGGGGGAGGGAATTGTAACACCCTATTTCCCCCAATCTGTAAAAATAACTATATTGGCCAAGAACTATGGTAAACTCAAAGATGTGAATGTTTGATTTGATGGACCTTTGTATAAAAGGTTGATGAATGTAAATTGTGTTATGAATATGTGTTGCATGACTGTTGGGGAGGGGATGTGCTAAACGAGACCACGATGGCTGATGAGAGGTGGTGGAAGGGACCTAAAATGGTTGTGTTAACTTCCACCGAGCCAGTATCGTATTGGTTTTTACTTGCTCAAAGACCAAAGAAAATCTCTGACCCTCGAATGGATTTCCCATCAGATTGGTAGGTGGGGAGGCTCCTCAAGATTTAATGAGGGGATGGGGGTGAACCGCCCATCCGTAAAATCTCGCAGACCTGACCACGGATGGGAAAATTTGTGCCACACACAATCTTGCAAAGAAAAGGCAAGAAAGGAAGTGTGGGGGAACAGAGAGAGAAGAGAGTGTGCGCGACAGGGATCGTGGAAGAGAACTGGAGAAACTATGGAAACATAGGGAGTTCTGAATATAGGAGAAGGAGAGTAACCTTCGTCCTGGATTATTTTTCTGTATCAAGAGAAGGAGAGTAACCTTCATCCTTGACTTTCGTTGAGCTGGAAGTAAGAGACTAAATCTCAAAGCATCGTGGTCTAGCTTGGGGCTGACTAGTGGTAAATCAGTTTGGAGTCACTGAGCCTATGGTTGGGTGGAAACGAGCACCCCTCTCAGCAGTCGCATCACACTTGGTGTTTCTGATAAGTATTTTATGCCTTGTATTTTGAATTGTATATCATGAATACATGCTCATGTTTATACACCCATAATGATTTCTGTGTGGAATGATTGCCTAGTGTTTTAGACTGGAAATAATGGATGCATGTGTATACTTACATGCCATAATTGGCTTTTGTACAAATGATTAAGTCTGGGGCATGGGTTTGCTCCACCAAGAATCATCTTGTTTGCTTGATTCTCGTAATATTCTAGGAAGGCTCCTCAAGAGTTCTCTTCCCTAGGAATTACCCCATAAACCTTGGAACCATACCGAACATTTACCCAGAGACTCGACTAAGATCAAAGACAATTGCCCAAGAACCGTCTGAAGGTTCATGCGATCTAGGTCTAGAAACCCTATGCAAGAAAGAGTAGCTCTCTAAGGTCTCAGAGTCATGGGAGTTTGAAGCTCCAAGAGGTTGAATTTTGTGATTCAAGCTCAGAAAGGATAGCGAGTCCAATTATCGAAAGATATTACCCCATTTTTTGGTCGACGAATGGTCGCAACCCTTTCGGAAATACCCCAGATCTATCAAGAACGATGGATCTAGAGGAGGAGCGCAGGCATTAACAACTCGACCCCTGTAACCTTTGCAAGTAGCGATGGGATGCAGGACTGTAGATCCAAGGATCTGTCGGAGCTCTATGGACTGTCTGATTAGGGGAGGCTCACAACCGTTAATCCCATACATAACTTCCCATATCAGAAATTCAGGGATCGGAGTTTTGAAAGGTAAGGAAACTCTCTACTATGGATTTTCACAAGTCATGAAATCCCAATATATGAAACCCCGAATCGGTTTAGCATGAATAGGTTTCGACGTTTTGGCACCCGGGAAACCCAAGGGAAAGACCCCTTGTCTTCGCTAGTCATGAAATCCCAGTATACGAAACCCCGAATTAGTTTAGCGTGAATGGGTTTTGGCGTTTCGGCACCCGAGAAACCCAAGGGCAAGACCCCTCGTCTTCACCAGTCGCGAAATCCAAGTATATGAAACCCCAAATTGGTTTAGCGTGAATGGGTTTCGGCATTTCGCCACCTGGGAAACCCAAGAGGAAGACCCCTCATCTTCTCTAGTAGTGAAATCCTGATATACGAAACCCCGAATCAGTTTAGCGTGAATAGGTTTCAGTGTTTCGGCACCCGCGAAACCCAAGGGCAAGACCCCTGATTTTTGTAAGTCATGAAATCCCGATACATGAAACCCTGGCGCGCTCTGTGGAGGATCCCTAGGTCACTGTACAAGGTCTTGTTGTAGGAAGGAAGAGTCCTGAAAGAATCTGGACCGTCCATTTGTAGGGACGCGTGGCGAATATCTAAAGTCGTCGGGATTCTGGAGATCGGGGAAATAGGAGTCAAGACCCTGCCAAAATCTCGAAAGGTAGAATTCCAGGATTTAATCTGGACCATTGATCAAGTCGATGATATGGACCGTAGATCCAGATGATACCGGACTTTCAGGTTTCGGGGATTGAAGGAACAAGGGTTCCTTGCAACAGGAATCTCGAAAGTTGAGTTCTGATAGCGCCATTTGGTGTTAGCGTGTGTTCACTGAGGTGGTTGCATGGAGTAGGAATAAGGGGAGCCAAGAGATCATTAACCCCATTTTGGGTTTGGGCACTTCAAGGGATAGGGATCTGGGGAGAGCTCGCACACAGAAATCCCAAAATGTGAAAGATGGAAGCAGCTTTTTGGTAAGGCCTGTGGTCATAGCCAATGATCACATGGAGGAGGATAAGGGAAGGGATGGTCTGTGTTAGGCCCCATAGAAATTAGGGGATTTTGTCTCTCAAAGAAAAGATGAAAATAAAAGAAAAATTTAGGTTGTCATAGCAGGTATGTGACAACTTTAGTCTGTATACAATTGTTGATAGGATTTACAGACTTTAGATACTTTTTCCTCCTCTTGCAAGGCCAAAATATTATATTCCAGTATATACACCAACTCAAATTCTACTTATTCTGATTAGTTTGCACACAATTTTGGATGGATTTACTGTAGAAGCTACTAAGTATCTAGTGCAGTGTGTATAAGTAAATATTGAAATAATGGCCATGTGGATACAACATTTTCATGGTCATAAATGTGCGGGCATTTATGATGTGAATTATTAGAGTCTCATGATGTTTTTACGAGACTCTTTCTCTCGATAGTTGTAGTAAGTTTCCATGAAATTGTGTTATGATGAAAAACATGAAATGATTATATGTTCATTCATTTTTTCATTACACCCTAAGGATATTGGGATAAGTTACAACACCCCACTTGAAGCCCTTTGGTATTAAAAAAAAAAAGAGGAGAAATGTCGAGTAGGCATCCATGCTGAAAACCCTAGTTTTGTGAGGCAATGACCTATGCCATATAAATGCCCTCGAGATAATTTTCTATGTGTTCATTGGTGATTGAGCTCTTCTAAGAACCATATAAATTTGGGTCCAAGTTGTTGTATGGTCGAAATGTTTTTCATCTTTGAAGATCCATCAGATTCATGCCAACAAACACTTGTCATGCAAATTATTTGTTGGTCTTCCACGTGTTCTCATTAGCTGCCAAGACTTGAGGGTGCACAATCCAAACATAATTTTTTTGTTGAAGAAGGATCATGTTGGAATTATTTGGGATTCAGTTTGTTTGAAAGTTCCCAATAGACCAAATATTGTAGGTGCAATCAAGTTCACAAAACCCATCATTGTTTGGACTACAAAATCCATTTCAAGATTCATTTTCATCTCAGGGACTGAATACCAAGAAGAGAACATGTTAAATTTTTCTTTTTCTTATTGTTTGAGTGGCACATTAAAAAAAGAAGAGGTTTCATCATAAATTTGAAATTTGATGTGCTTTGTGCAAGGAAACAAGATTTGAAAGTAGTTTTTAAAAGATTTGAATGATAAAAAAAGTTATGCTCTTTATGTAAAGTTGGAGATATAAGGAGTGATGTCTATTTTAGTTTAGGGGGGAACACTTATTCATTATAAATGGGGGTATGATCATATTTTATTATAACTAACAACAATACTGAAAGGAGAGGGGGTTGAATCAATATTGTATCAGATATCTAAATTTATTTCCCTTCAACAAATTAAAGTTATTTAGAAGTGCTTACTTAATAAAAAATACATCCAGAACACAAAAAAAAACACAGTAAATACAGTACACTGGAATTTTTACGTGGAAACCCAATGTGGGAGAAAACCACATAACGTATTTCTTTATGTTATTTTGCAAGAACCAGCTTACAATTTACAATTATTCATCTTGACAGGCACCCACCTGTTATAGATGAGGACATCAATCCTCTTAGGTACCAACCTGTCACAAACAATGAAGACACCAATACTCTCAGGACTGAACCTCTTGCAGATAATGAGGACACCAATCCTCTTAGGCACCAACCTGTAGCAAATAATTAGGACACCAATCCTCAGTGAGCTTCAACTCACACTAGCACCACCCTGCCACCCTAAATTCAATTTAAGAAATATTCTTAAAGAACTGAACCTTTCTCTACAAAAATAAATCTGATCTGGTTCAGTTTCATTGAACAGTTACAAACAATTTTTCTTCTATTTTTATCCTCACATACATCGAACAGAGTGCATCCTTATTTACAATTTTTTTTCTTGAGTTCCCCTTCCTATATATGGACACATAACAGTTACATTGTGGACATCTTTTGAACAAATCAAAGTCATGTCAGTTACACTTCTATCTAAATAAAGTATGTAGATGCATGACAATTACATTGTGGACAAATATTGACCAGATCAAAGTCTCGTTAGTTATACTTATTTCTAAATAAAGTATGTGGATACATGAAATTTATATTGTGGACAAATATTGACCAAATCAAGATCCAGTTATAGCTGAACATTTTTTGACTAAATCAAACAAACCAAATCTTCCAATGAATAAGCTCCAACTCATCTCCTAAAAATTGATTCAGCAATTAACATTCTGGATTACTCAATGTGCAGCTAAAATGGGAGCGGAAGACTCAAGTCACAAGTATTCATATCGTTGCACTTTCCTTCCAGTGCACTCACTCAATCGCTCCATTCATCATGTCGCATTCCAGTCTGTCGCTTGTCATACGGGCTTTGTTTCGTCACACTCCACTGTGCCATTCATTGCACTGGCTCAAGGCACCTTGCATATTTTCATCCACGCAACTTCCACATATTTCATCATAGTCCACTCCTTCACGCAACTTCCACATATTCCATCATAGTCCACTCCATCGCACTAGATTCATCTCGATCCAAGGGTCATTCAACTCTTCTTTCTTTGATTTCACTTCATACATTTATGTGGTCATATATGCACCTTCCAGTATTCTTCTACATTTATATTTACCTTTCATGCACTTCCACTGCTTGTGTGTCATAATTTCTTGTGCGCCATACTATAAGTGTGCCATGTAAACTAATTCTTTGACATCAATGACAACATATGTACAAAAAAATCCCCCTTTGTCATTGATGGCAACCAAAAGAGCCTTCCTCTGTGTTCTGAAAGGTGACTTCCAAAACAATGGACTTTATGCTAAGCTATTCCCTTTTGATGTGCACAACTATGGATTTATCCCCCTTTAAATGTGAGAAAATACAAGAAAATCCCCATTTCAATGTGTGCAACTGCGAGATATAATGGCCTTTATGCTAAGCTATTGTATTTCGATGTGTGCAAACGCAAACTTCTACCCCTTTCATTGTGCACAACTCAGTGCTAGATCAATGGATTTTATGGTGTTCTCCCCCTTTGAAAACAAGGACAAATAAGGACATGAGATATTCTCTCATCCATGCCTCTTTATGTGCATAGATCCATCCTTAAACAAAATACCATCGAAAGCCATAGAAAACTTCAACTATGTGCATTTCGAAGTAATGAATTGTGTTCTTTATTGAAGAAAGGAAGATGACATCACCCCCAACTTTGGTCTGAGATACTCAAAGGTTTATTTGGGTAATGGATTGTTAAAAATATATGCATTCTACTCTTTGGAAGCAACATACTCTAATTTGACCACCTGATCCTGAACTTGTTCTCCGAGAAAATTATATTTGATTGGTATATGCTTAGTCTTAGAGTGTTGAACGAGTTTTTTAGAGAGATTAATAACACTGGTATTGTCACACATGATGGAGACAGGTTGATCACAAGGAACTTGAATATCCTTGATATTGTTTTTAATCCACAACACTTGAGTGCAACAAGAAGTTGTGGCTGTATATTCAGCTTCAGTTGTAGAGAGATAAATGAAGGTGTGTTTCTTCTTGAGCGAGGACACTAAAGAACTACCAAACAAAAATGTGCCTCCAATAGTGATTTTTCTATCATCAATACTTCATGCCCAATATGCATGAGTACAATCTTTGAGAATGAGATTTGTGTATTTTGGATACCACAAGTCATAATCAACAGTGCCTTGTAAGTATCTAAATATTCTTTTAACTGCAAGAATATGAGTTTCCTTAGGATTTGCTTGAAATATTCCTACCAAACCAACTACTTGTATGATGTCAGGCCTTAAAGCTGTGAAATAGAGTAAGATGCCTATCATAGACCTATACATGGTTTGATATATTTCTGTAGCATCGTCATCTTTGCTGAGTTTGTAACTGGTAGTCATAGGAGTGCTCACTGGTGCACAATTTTCCATGCCAAACTTCTTCAGGATTTCCTTGAGATTTTTACTTTGAGAAATGAAAATTCCTCTTTCTGATTGATGAATTTATAGACCGAGAAAGAAGGAGAGTTATCCTAACATGGACATCTTAAACTCTTGTTCCATTGCAGTTGCAAACTTCTTACTCATTAGTTCAATGTTACTACCAAAAATAATATCATCAACATATAATACAATAATTAATAGGTCATTACCTTCAGCCTTGATGTATAAGTTGCTATCACTTTTTCCCCTTTTAAAACCTTGTTAGTGCAGATACTTGTTGAGTCTATAATAACAAACTCTTGGAGCCTGTTTTATCCCATAAAGGGATTTCGTTAATGGACATAAATAATCCTCTTTGCCAGTCAGCTGAAAACCCTTGGGTTTCTCTACATAAAATTCTTCCTCAAGATCACCATTCAAAAAGGATGATTTAACATGCCGGGTGAAATCATGAAGATGGGTGTCTATTTTACTTGTTTTATGAGAAAAAATTATATATTTTCACAAGTTATTCAACTTCCAGTATACAAAAGTATTTTTTTGTATTTAGAATTTCACTTTATAGTAAAAACAAAACATGTGAATAATTTTGTTAGGTTTCTACTGACTATTTTTCAAATTATTTTTATTGAGTTTTGATATGTCAATTTGGCAATTGTTTCACAATATGTTCCTTAAAAATGAAAGGAATGATAATGAGTTATGTTTTCCCCCAACAATGTATCTATTATTAAAATTTTGTTTTTGACAAACTAAATATACTGCAACAATCCACATAGACTCTATTTTCTTATGACTATAATTTTGAATCTAACAGATGAATGTTATAATTTCTATAATTTTTTCAAGTTGACCAAGCTGAAATAGTTGCAGTTTTTAAACATATGTTTTCCCTCACCTTGTATCTATCTTAATTTGTACTTAAAATTAAAATCTAAAAATACCCTTTTGAAGTGAAAGTTTAAGGATTGTGAATATAAATTTTTCTAAATTTTCCACTGTGTATTTTTAGAGATATGGATATTTCATTTCACTGAATCATAATGTCACCTGAAAATATTATGCAGTTCTTTTTTTATAAAATTAAAAAAAATTATATCAAAATAATGAAAATGAAAACAAATTATATCCATATAAAGTAGATTCAATTTTGCAAATACTGATATCAATTTTGAATCTAAAATATGAGTATTTGCAAGAGTCTACAACCTCCAAAGTTCAAGTAAGCTAGAGGGAATTATCAAGTTCTTGCAAACAGTCTCGTTCCCCGGTTTTCGTCCGAAAAGCATCTTTTTTTGGCCAAAATATGTTTTACTAACGGAATACGTAAAAAAAAAACGGATTCCTAGTTTTCCGGTTGAACATTTGTTTTTGGGTCAAAAGATGGGTGATAGAATTCTGTTGGTTGAAAAAAATGAAGGGACACATTATTTTGTTTCAATTGGCACCATATATTATAAATATGCTTCCGGCTGAACCAATTTAACACAATTCACACTCTCATTTCATGGTTTTGCATATGTGGAGCCCCTAAGAAAAACATTGAATCGTTTTTTTTATTTTTTCGTTGTTTTGAACAAGGTGGTTGATGCTTTGAATGCAATTTTTTTTTTATATATTCAAGGCATTGTTGAAAATTTTTTCAAGGCGAAGGAGTTGTTGAACATTTTTTCAAGGAGAAGGCGTTGTTGAACATAAAATTCTTGATAAATTATCTTTTAATAATTTTTGTGAGAATGAAGTTTTTCTGAGACTATTCTGAAATATTGATTTTTTTTTTATTTAACTTTTACAGATAACTACACTCATGGGAAACAAAAGTTTGTGCAAGAGAAAATTTGATCACACTTGAGACGAAACTTGCCATAATGAACAAAGGAAAGAGCATTATTGGAGAAATAAACAAGAACGTGAAAATATTGAAGAAAGAAACGATGATGTTGTAAATAGAGATTTTCAACAAGAAGAAGTCCAACCAGGTAAATGCATGTACACATATTGTCTATATTAAAAGTATAGAATCATTTATTTAAATTATTGTTTAAAATATTTAATTAATTGTAATTCAAATTTGATGTTTTCCAAAAAACATAAATAGATTTTCCTCATAACATCAATGAAGTCGTTGAAACCAAAATTGAAGTAGAAATTGAATCACCTATTGGTATGTACACAAATCTCTAGATAATATAAGATGAACACTTGCATATATAGTTTGGTGAATTTATGTTTGGGTTTTGTTTTTTAATATAAACTTTAAATTGAAATATGCAGAAGAATCTATCAAAATTGATGATGAAATATTAGAAAATGTTGATACTGACAAATTTGGGAAGAAAGAAGTTAATAATTATATAAGATATCCTGTTACAAATATTTATAATACTTTTTTCAAACATGAATCAATGATAGTACAATCTCAACTTTTACTCTGTCTAACAAAGTCAAGAAAGTTGAAAGAAGCTATATCATTATTGGGTATTCAAAAGTTGACAAAAGATACAAAGGTGAAATAGAATGTCTTGGAAAATATAACTAGTGTATTAAAAGCTTTTGGAAAATCTCGAAAAAAATATGTCAGTGTTGCACGTAGAGTGATACAAACATCAGTTGTTTCATCTAGCAATATAAAATATCATTTGACACAACACATGGAAAAAGTGATGGGACCGTCAAGAAAAACATTGTACAAACATAGAAAATTTCGATTGCAAATAGATGCAAATGATGAACTTGCTTGTTGAACAGTTATTTCTAGACAACCCTACAAAGATAGACTTGCAGAAAATGTTAAAGAATCGGCATGTAATTGTTGGTTGACAGAATCTCGTGTTTCACCACATAAAAGGGATGTGTTGCGACGAAGAATAACAGGAAAACAATATGAAGAACATCCAAAACATATATTTCCAATGAAACAAATAGAATTGTTCAATAAGTTCAAAGAAGAGCACAAAGAAGTTAAAATTTCATCAATACATTTGTGCAACAAAGACAATGGTTTGTTAGACCCATCACTGTTCGTGACACTTGTTGTTGTCGTTATCATGTGTAATTTGAGTTATATTATGACACTTTTCTTGATTTTGGTAAAACTTTATGGTCAAGTTCACCTCCTTCTTCCATATTCCGTGCTTTTATATCTGAAATTCTATGTGAAAAAAAAGGTGATGAATTATTTTACCAAAAAAAATTTGTTGGTGGAAAGAAATGTGATCCTTCTAAAAATCTAAGTTTGTTTCACTCAAAGTATCATATTGATATGAATGATCAATAATTTTCTAATATAACATTCAATTGGAAGAGATATGAATATATCAGCAACATGGCTCCACATTTTTCAAATGTTATTTCCAAAAGGATTGATTTGAAAGTAGATAAAATCCGTGTGATAGAATTGTTTTGAAGAAGTTTGAGGAAGAAATTTATAAATGCACCAAGCATTCACATAGAACTTGATGGAAAGACCTACAATTCAAACAATCTCTTGAAGCGTTTCCACCAGGGACAATTTTGTTTGTAGTTGATTTTGCAGAAGATTACACATTCACTGCACAAAAAGAAATATTGTAGAGTGAATATTATCATTCTGATCAAATCACTATATTTGACCATGTTCTATATATACATGCTCAATGGATTCTTGATAACATAGAAAGCACCAATGACAATCGAAATGTTATTAAAGAATAATACTTTTATATAAGTGATGATCGAGCACACGATACACATTATGTACAACATTGTTTTGATACATTTTATGATTCAATGAAAGAACGTGGGATCAAATTCGATCGACATTGGATATGGTCAGATACATGTGCGGGTTAGTTCAAATATTCACGATCATTATATTGGTTGTGTTGTCTTCATAATAAATCAAACATTACACATTGGAATTTTTTAGAGACTGGTCATGGAAAAGGAGAGCACGATGGTGCAGGGGCATGTGTAAAATGAGCACTTCGAAGGTATCAGATGAACCATCATGCCAATCAATTTGAATCCACTAATAAAGTTTTTGAATGGTGCAAAATGGCACTAAGCCATGAAAATAATCCCTCAAGAGATGTGCATAGGTGTGTACATATATAGATGTTACACATGTACACAAGATATTTCTATTCACATGTTGAAATTTATATGATATTCAATCATTTTCTTGGTATATTTCAAGTTAACAAGTTCTTGTCTTGTGCAGTTTTTTTTGGTATGTTGGAATCCAACATGTAAATAGATCAATATCACATGAAATCAGTACAATACATGGGACATGAAAAGTGCATTCAGTTAAAAAAAAAACACTATGAAAATGTGTTTGCATTTGATAGAGGAAATTGTAATAATGCCTCTCGTTTCGTACAACAACAAACCTCTGGTAACCAGTGATTTGTGTGTGTGTGTGTGTGTGTGTGTGTGTGCACGTGTGTACAAGGGTAATAAAGACATTCTGATTTGCGTCGCAACACTATGACGAACAAGATGCACGCAACTGCGACCACAACCTAACAACCTAAGACGCACATCAAGTATCTGCATGTGATGAATGTCAATCAATCAAAAAATAAATAAGACTAACTACCCACCCGACCTTCCCTGCAATGGTTAGGACCTCCAAGACACATAAGCAACACTCAAGCCCAGGTTCCCATCGATTTTAACCATTTAAGGTCTCAGGGCTGGTGACTGTTCTGAGTAACATGGAGGTGTCTACAACCCGCCCGACACAAGCAGACCAAGCCTTCTAAGCAAATGACAATAACATAACCATCAAGATTGCAAACAACAAGGTTATCTAGATTAAGGAATTTTACGATAGTGCGTCATTATTAACTCATTACTACTATCACAATATTGCATGGGAGGTGTATTTTAAATCAAATTACAAGACAATGACAAATAATATAACATGCAAGGTATTTAACACAGTCTATTCCGACGTCCATTACGAGCCCGACTTTGCAGTCTAGAGTGTATATTGACATCAAGGTATAATCTAATTTAGTCTTAAATCATGTTCATTGCGAAATTTTAAATTATAAAAGTCCTCATAACTCCATCTGAATCAATTTGTCTTAAATTATTATTATTGTTATAGGTATTTTATTTTATACTCACGATCTAATAATCAGGTAGTTATGTATATAAATCAATACAACAAGAAATAGATTATTCACCTCTTCACAATCCTTACACTAAAATCCTCATCCCACAAATAATATATAAGAATACCTGTAAATTATAATCATAGTATTATTTCGAAGAAAACCATGGTAATAGCTTATGGAATACTGAGAGGTCAAGGAATAAGTAGTCTTGGCACAAGTTATAAACATTAAAGTAAATAAACTATTTTATATAAAATGGAACTATTGCACAAGTTAAAAACATTAAAGTAAATAAACTAATTGATATCAAGATGAATCTATTGCACAAGTTAAAATCATTAAAGTAACTAAACTATTTTATATCAAGGTGAAACTATTGCTCAAGCTAAAAAATTAAAGTAACTAAACTATTTTATATCGAGATGAAACTATTGACCCATCAATAAAATCATATAGGGAAATACATAGTGCCAATACTTTAAAATAAAATAATTAAATATATGTATAGGTGATTACAATTCCCAGGTCACAATATTATGAAGTTCTTTACATTCATCAAAATTTAAATTTAAAGATTTGGTATTCTAACTATTTCCTTAGAAAAGAATAAATACAAGCTAAATACAAATTCCAAGAAGGTAACGCTTCCCAATAATAATTAGGAACCATCATACATATAAAATACTAGCTGACAATCCTTCTAACTTAAGGAGACTTGTGTAATCCATTTGCTTCATATGAACCTCGAATTAAATTAAGAAAAGGATTAACTTACATATAATTATACCTAAGGGCGCTGCCATAAAGAATCTAATGATTCCCGTAAGAATTTACATGGCACACAGGTGGAGAATCTGTCCACCTTTTCCAGTCACATAGGTGGGTACAGAGGTCTAAATGGCTACGGTTCAGATAATAAGTTACTGCCCGTTCGATTTTTAATACAAAAAAAAAACATGGCTGCCAATCGACATGTCCCTTAATTAGATTTTGTCAGATTTTAGAAACAAAATATTACAGTAACAAGAACTAACGGTTGTGCGTGCACGCCATAAGGTCAATTGAGCAACTGATGTGTGCATGCCAGGAAATCATGATTCAAATGGTAGTTTTATCCTGACATTATCATGATTCAAATCATGATTCCCTACCACAGCCGTGCATCACGCGACTCGTAGAGGTGGGAAAAAAATTTGTAATAATTTAACACCGGGCAGAGGCGAAAATGGTAAGAACTAGACACGGTTTGCAGGGGCGAAAGGGCATGGACTTACACAGTTTGCAAAGTAGCAAATTTCCAGATCTTAACCCAGTTTTGCAGGGGTGAAATTGGACGATTTTAAAATAGCTGCAGAGAAAAATTTATCCAACCATGATGTAAAACATTCGTAGAGGTAGTATTGTGTCTTTGCAAGTATTATTGCAACAAACACAGAGGCACGAATTGGTAGAAGAAAACGACTATACAACCATACCAAAAAAATGATTCGCAGATGCCATATTACACATCCATTGTAAGTACGATTTTGCAGAGGGTAGGTTTATGCAGCCAAACACAAAAGCAACTGCAGCAGTAATATAAATTCCCCAATTAGACGCAATGGTAAGGATAAAATAGTTATTTAATTGTTAATAAAATCCACGAATAAGGAATAATAAATCCATAGCTATTGGAAATGATTATCGTTATCCCATGATGTTTAACGATCAACATGCTATCAGAGATAAAAGCATTTAAGATTGTTAAATCATTCTGAATATCTATCATTCTCTTAATATTAAACACGTTATGCAATACATATAAATCATTGTCCAATAAATTGTTCTCAACAACAATGAACGCAGTCCATATTCTCGGTGCATAGTGTTCTAAAAATTTCCCTGTGTATTTCATGGAAGGAACACAAGCCTAAGTACATATTGCAGTTATAAGTAAAATCACAGCTATAACATCAAATTAAAGTAGTTATATAAAAAGAAAACAACGTAGAATGAGGTTAAAATCCTCACGCATCTTAGAATACCAATAAAAATGATGACTGCAGTGTGACAATGCTAGGGCCATAAGGGTAACTGATCGAAGGGATCGTAGGGATTCTATCAGTTAAGGCGTGGAAAATAACATCAAGGAAGCAAGATAATCCCAACGCCAAGGTCATACTTTGCCTTATCACCTGCTTCGATGACGACCACGCGCTCTGTGCCGCTCCCGCTCGTCGATCGTCAAGACCTCACCGATACCTCCCAGCCAATGCTAGGGGTACTCTTCTTCCCCCTTATCCCTTCGAGCCGCAAAGGGGCCACACACTATCTAGATGGTACGTCTAGCTCCCAGCTCGCCTCGCAAGGCCGAGCTACCACTCCTCTCCGAGCTGGGAAATCCCAACTCCCACAAGTAAATCAGTCAAGTCACTATTCCTGCAGCGTAACGTTACACTAACAGTCAATCCCCTTCTTCCTTCTCCTCCCTCTCTTTTATAGAGTTTTTGCACTTCCATTCTTTCCCTAAATCTCATTTAATTTAAGTTTTGATAAAAAAATTCTAAAAATTCTCCTTCGTATAAGTGTCACTCATCCCCCATGTTTCTCTATTAATTATTTTCTTTAATTAATTAATTGTCTTATTTCCCTCACCCACCTAGAGTTACTCCTAAAATCACTCCTAGGTGTCCCTAGATTCCCTTACAGGTTTTAAAGGCTTTCCCTAAAATGAAGTTGCTAAATCAGTTTAAAATTAGAAGGTTCTTAAATGCAGATTATTTACTAAGTTGGTTTCCCACTTTTTACCATGAGTTCCCCTCTTTCCCTCTTTAGGTTACCTCCTTTCCCTAATTTCCTAATTTTTATATTTCCCTCATTCCCCTTTCATTAGAGCTAAAAGCGACAGTTGTGCAATTAACCTCTTTTTCCCTTTATGATTAAATTAGTATCTTTTTTTTTTTTTTTTAAACTATCAAAAGTTAAAATAATTAAATTTCTTCTTTACATTTTATATACATAGATTTTATTTAATTTCTTACTCTCTTCATTTTACCCCAAAAATTTATGAAGACCAAAATTATTACTTAAGTGGTTTTTATTTTAAATTTTATTATTTTATTTTTTATGGATATTTTCTTAAGGGTAGACAAAGTTTTACCCCTAGCGAAGTTTTAGACTTAGAACTTAGATTATGAACTGGGCGACAATTAATTAGGGAAGTTGTTTTAAAATTTATTAATCTGTTGTTTGTCTTAGGGCCATCTAGGTTCATCCCTCTATCATCATCAACACGACATGACCTTCAGGACACACTAGGCGTTGCAACGGTGCCACTCACCTCATCTGTTCCTTTGCGCGACATTCCCTTTAGGATGCACTACGTGCTCCAAGGGTGCCACTTGCCTCTTGACTGATTGGTAGACATCAATAACCCCTGGAGTCAACACTCCACTAGGTGAACTTGTGGGAGACTAAGGGATTCTAAGGAATAAGGCCCCCTCCTTATTGCGTGCCCCTTAGAATCACCGCAAGCGACTATCGCAGTCTGCCCTCACGGCATCATGGGTCCTCTCGAACTAGGTAATCGTTAACCTACAGTTCGAGCCACAGCGGGAGTGCTAGTAGGCTGTGGCAGGGATGTTGTCCAAACCCCTCCCTCAACCTCTCTTGTAGTTGTGTGTGGCCCCTTTACTCCATATGTGAGTCTGGTCGGCAAGCTATCATCAGCCTGCATCATCAACAAATCATATCAGAATATGTCCACATCATATCATCTAATCAGATATACTAATATCACAGTAAAATAATCAAACCCCAATAGCACACTCCCTGACTCGATCCGGAGTCCAAGGGGTTCCATCGATGCCTCTACATCCTCAAGGTCCAAAACCCTGCACACTCAGTAAAACCAAGTCAATAGAACCTGTCTATGTCAATGCAGTAAAACAACATGTCATCTACCCATAACACATCATAATCAAAGTCAAATGTTTTAATAGCATAATAATCCGGATCACTTGCGAGCAAGTGTCCTCAAAGAATAAGTTCACTCAGTCCAGCAAAGCGGGATGTTACATACACCCTCTCTTGGTCTAAACTTCGTCCCGAAGTTTCTCAGTATAAATGCCGAAATAAGTGTACCATAGTATCATATGTCTATCTATCAAACAAAAATGGAAACTGTTGGTGCATATCATATGCATCCTCCCAGGTCATCGAGTGTGGACTATAATTGTCCCACTGGACCTTGACCTGATCTATCGTTCGACGTTGTAACTGTCGAACGCGATGATCTAAGGTGCGGAACGGCTCAGTCGTGAGAACTCCCTCGTCCGATACCTGCAAGGAACTCATGTCAATAACATCTGTAGGATCACTAATATAATGTCTCAAAACATATACATGAAAAACATAGTGCATACACCTCAAAGAATCAGGCAAGGCTAGTCGATAGGCCATGGGCCCCTTTCTCTCCACAATCTCGAAGGGTCCCACAAACCTAGGAGAGAGTTTAGCTCCCTTCCCAAACTTGATCGAACTCTTATGTAGTTTAACCCGCAAGAAGACTCGATTGTCGACCTTGTAACTACGGTCGACTCGGTGCACATCGACATAACTCTTCTGTCGATCCTGCGCTTCTTTAATCCTTTGTCTTATGGTTTGCATTTGTTCTTCCATTTCTTGGATCGCTTCTGGTCCCACCAGGACCCTATCTGCAATACTATCCCAACTCAAGGGCATCCGACATGGTCGCCCGTAAAGAAACTCGAAAGGTGCCATCTTAATGGTTCTCTGTTAACTGTTGTTGTAAGCGAACTCCACCAGTGGCAAGAATTCTTCCCAACACTTTTGTTGGTCCATCACATACATGTGCAACATGTCCTCCAAGTTTTGGTTAGTTCGTTCAGTTTTCCCATCAGTCTCTGGGTGATACGCAATACTAAAGTTAAGTTGGGTTCCCAAGGCCTCTTGGAAACTCATCCAAAATCGTCCAGTAAACATCAATCCTCGATCGGATATAATCTTCTTAGGCATGCCATGCAGCATCACAATCTCACTAATGAAAAATCTAGCTATGTCAGGTGCTTGATACGTCGTATGCACAGAAATAAAGTGAGCACTCTTCGTCAGAGTGTCTACTACTACGAAAACTGAGTCATGCCTCCTTGCTATCAGTGGAAATCCAACAATAAAATCCATCGAAATAACCTCCCATTTCGATTCCGGAATGGCATGTGGTTGTAGTAATCCTGCTGGGTGTCTATGTTCAGCCTTTACCTGCTGACACTCCAAACATCTGGCCACATAGTTGACTATGTCGGCCTTCATTCCCCTCCATAAGAATAAGGGTTTAAGGTCTGCCCTCATCTTTGTGACTCCCGGATGAGCCATGTAAACTGCTCTATGATCCTCGGTCAGGATCAACATCCTCAATTCGTCATTTGACAACACATAAATCCGACTTTTAAACCTCAATAAACCATCGCTATCAAATGAAAATCCCTCATATCATGGTACCATCATTGTGTTTTGTCCGATAAAACCCTCTACCTCCTTGTACCAGTCATCATCACGCTGTAAAGTTAGAATCCTTTCACGTAAATTCGTCTGAAGAGGCAACACCGAAAATATGCGTGGCCTCCGACTCAAAGCATCCGCCACTCGGTTCACTGTTCCCTTTATGCAAGTAATCTCAAAGTCGTACTCGCTAAGCAATTTCGACCAACGTCGTTGTCATGTGTTCAGGTCGCTTTGCGTAAAAATGTGTTGTAGTCCACAATGATCAGTCTTTAGTTCAAATTTTTGTCCAACAAGGTAGTGTCTCCAAACCTTCAAGGCATATACGATGGCTAATAAATCCAAATCGTGTGTCGCGTAGTTCTCCTCATGCCTTCTCAGTTTCCTAAATTTGTTGTAGTCCACAATGATCAATCTTTAGTTCAATTTTTTTTCCAACAAGGTAGTGTCTCCAAACCTTCAAGGCATATACGATGGATAATAACTCCAAATCGTGTGTCGCATAGTTCTCCTCATGTCTTCTCAGTTTCCTCAAAATGTAAGCAATCACTTATCCGTCTTGCATCAAGACTCTACCTAAACCTTCCTTGGATGTGTCAGTGCATACCAAGAAGTCTGTTTCCATGTCAGGGACCTTTAGTATCGGTGTTGTTGTCAACAACTCTTTAAGCCTCTGAAATGTTTCCGCGCATTTCTCAGTCCAAACAAACTTCTTGTTTTTCTTCTGCAATTTCGTGATCAGATTTGCTATCTTTGAAAATCCCTCGAAAAACCGTCGATAGTATCCTGCTAAACCCATAAAGCTACGCACTTCCGTGACATTTGTCAGCGCAGGACATTCCATAATAGCCTCGAACTTGGTTGGATCCACGGCGATGCCTTTGCCAGAGATGACATGTCCTAAGTAGTGAATCCTCGATTGATAAAAAGAGCATTTGGAAAATTTTCCATACAATTTGTGCTCTCACAGACACTGTAGTACCAAGCGCAAGCGCTCATCATGCTCCTCCATCATACGAGAGTAAATCAAAATATCATCAATGAACACTTGGACGAACTTGTCCAAGTACTCGCGGAACACCCCTTTCATCAAACTCATAAATACCCCTGGGGCGTTTGTCAGTCCAAACGATGAAACAATAAACTCATAATGTCCAAACCTCGTCTTAAAGGTGGTCTTAGGGATTTCATCCTCCTTGATCCATAACTAGTGATACCCTGATCGCAAATTGATCTTGGAGAACACCATCGCCCCCTTCATTTGATCGAACAGATCATCAATCCTCGGCAATGGATGTTGATTCTTAATCGTAGCCTTGTTCATTTGATGGTAGTCAATGAAAATACTCCATGATCTGTCCTTCTTCCGTATGAAAATAACAGGTGCACCCCACGGTGACACGCTAGGACGTATCAGTCCCAGGTCCAACAACTCCTTCAGTTGCATTTTTAACTCTTGTAACTCTGGGGTCGACATCCGATAAGGCGTTATTTATATCGGTTCAGTCTCCGGTTTTAGTTCTATGGTAAACTCTAATTCCCTCTCCGGTGACATCCCAGGTAACTCCTTCGGAAACACATCCACAAACTCTCTCACCACCGGAAGGTGTTCTAGACCTTCCGCGACTCCCTTCTCGTTTAGTGCAAGGATCGCATAAATCTTGCACCCCTTGCGCATGCTCTTCCAAAGTTGCAAGGAAGAGATGAACCTCAGGGAAACTCCCTGGTTCCTTCCTACAATCACACATCTTTGTCCCTTGTCATCGACCAAGCTTAATCGTTTTGTCTTACAATTGAGTATTGCCTCATGTGATTCCAACCAATCCATACCAATCACGACATCATAAGATCCTAGGATTGTGACGTATAGGTTGGCCCTTGTGACAAACTCTCCCAGGTTAAGGGCACATCCCGTAACGTTTCCTCCAACCTTTTGTTTGGCTCTAGAAGCCATCTCTACGAAGCTAAACTTGTCATGTTCGACTGCCTTTACCTTAATCCTTTTTAGTGTTGCACCAGAAATGAAACTCTCGGTAGCACCAGGATCTATCAAAATACTAAGGGTCTGGTCAACGACGGTACCTGTCATCTCGAGCATAGTCAACTAATGCTTTGCCTGGCAGTTATTCATAGCTGCATGAATCTGATGGGCCTTGCCCATATCTCCCACAATAGTGGGTCCGGCTGATCCGGACACTCTGGTCCTCTCCACAGGGCAGTTGCGCTAGTAGTGTGGTTCCCCACACGTCCAACACCCCTTCTTCGGCCCAGTAGTCCTGGTACCCAAAGTAGAAGATGACGGCCCACTGGCCTGGAACCCTTATCTATTCTACTGAAAAGGCCTAAACTATTGTTGCTGTGGGCGACGTTGTTGTTGATGCTGTGGTCCCCGATAAGGTGTTCGTTGTTGAGGCGTCAGTTTCCAGGGTGTAGTGAAAGTGGATCCCCTATGAAAGCCACGATATCCCGGCATAGGTCTCGCTAGTGTTTGGTGTTTTTGTGTTCCAGATGGAACCTGCCCTGCTGGTCTCGCTGGAGTCCTTGTCTGACCCCAACTGATAAGCTCCTCCTCTTCTATGAGGGCCTTCTGGACGGCATCGTGCAAGGTTTGGGGCATCAAAATCCTAACCTTTGCATGTAGATTGTCGTTAAGGCCGAATACGAACCTGTTGACCTTAAGTTTCTCCATGTTAAGGTGCGGAGCATACCAGAGCAGCTCCATAAAACGGGCCTCGTACTCAGGCACTGTACGACCTCCCTGTCATAAGGTGTTGAACTCATTGAGCTGATGCTCAATGAATTCCTCTGAAAGGTACCTCTCTCGGAACCGTTCCTCAAACAGTTTCCATGACACATCTTCGACGACCATGTTCAACTGTGGTAGGAGCATATTCCACCATAGAAAAGCGCTCCCCTTTAGTTGAAAGACCGCCATGCGAACCTTCATGTTGGAGGTATAATCGTGAAGTGCGAAGCACATCGCCATGTTATCCAACCATGCCTCAGTGGCTGCGCCATCCGGGGCACCCAAGAACTTGGGAAATTTGACCTTCCCGAGGTCACGGTGAATGCTACCAATACCAACCGAAGCGCGTGGTGGAACCTCAGCGCGTGTCAGCGCTCTGGCCTCATCTCTGTCCAAATGGTTGATCAGTGCCTCGGACATGCGCTGAAAAGATCTCATCATTCCGACTACATCACCAACTGCTATATGCTCCTGTCCGAGAACCTGCTCGTCTCCCTAGGGGTTAGACCCCTCAGGTATGGATGCTACTAGGGGCATCGCGCCTCCTCCCCTAGAACCCCGTCATCTACCTCTACGGCGTCCTCTAACCATGATTTCCTGCATGCACACAATCAACTCGATTAGAAATAGTATAATCAAATAATTCACATCAACATAAGCCGTAGCGATCCCAAGTCGCGGGTTGAACCCACTCTAATACCATATGTAACAATACCTCTCATTTCTTACAACAACAAACCTCTGGTAACCAGTGATTTTTTTTTTTTTGTGTGTGTGCATGTGTGTACAAGGGTAATAAAGACATTCTGCTCTGCCTCGCAACACTACGATGAACAAGATGCATGCAACTGTAACCACAACCAAATGACCTAAGACACACATCAAGTATCTGCATGCGATGAACGACAATCAATCGACAAATAAATAAGACTAACTACCCGCCCGTCCTGCCCTGCAATGGTTAGGACCTCCAAGACACATAAGCAACGCTCAAGCCCAGGTTCCCATCAATTTTAACCATTTAAGGTCTCAGGGTTGGCGACTATTCTGAGGAACATGGAGGTGTCTACAACCCGCCCGACACAAGCAGACCAAGCCTTCTAAGCAAATGACAATAACATAACCATCAAGATTGCAAACAACAAGGTTATCTACATTAAGGCATTTTACGATAGTGCGTCATTATTAACTCATTACTACTATTACAGTATTGCATGGGAGGTGTCTTTTAAATCAAATTACAAGACAATGACAAATAATATAGCATGCAAGGTATTTAACACAATCTATTTCGACCTCCATTACGAGCCTGACTTCGCAGTCTAGAGTGCATATTGACATCAAGGTATAATCTAATTTAGTCTTAAATCATGTTCATTGCGAAATTTTAAATTATAAAAGTCCTCAAAACTCCATCTGAATCAATTTGTCTTAAATTATTATTATTGTTATAGGTATTTTATTTTATACTCACGATCTAATAATCAGGTAGTTATGTATATAAATCAATACAACAAGAAATATATTATTCACCTCTTGACAATCCTTACACTAAAATCCTCATCCCACAAATAATATATAAGAATACCTGTAAATTATAATCATAGTATTATTTCGAAGAAAATCATGGTAATAGCTTATGGAATACTGAGAGGTCAAGGAATAAGTAGTCTTGGCACAAGTTATAAACATTAAAGTAAATACACTATTTTATATCAAATGGAACTATAGCACAAGTTAAAAACATTAAAGTAAATAAACTAATTGATATCAAGATGAATCTATTGCACAAGTTAAAATCATTAAAGTAACTAAACTATTTTATATCAAGGTGAAACTATTGCTCAAGCTAAAACATTAAAGTAACTAAACTATTTTATATCAAGATGAAACTATTGACCCATCAATAAAATCATATAGGAAAATACATAGTGCCAATACTTTAAAAGAAAATAATTAAATATATGTATAGGTGATTACAATTCCCAGGTCACAATATTATGAAGTTCTTTACATTCATCAAAATTTAAATTTAAAGATTTGGTATTCTAACTATTTCCTTAGAAAAGAATAAATACAAACTAAATACGAATTCCAAGAAGGTAACGCTTCCCAGTAATAATTAGGAACCATCATACATATAAAATACTAGCTGACAATCCTTCTAACTTAAGGAGACTTGTGTAAGCCATTTGCTTTGTATGGACCTCGAATTAAATTAAGCAAAGGATTAACTTACATATAATTATACCTAAGGGCACTTCCATAAAGAATCTAATGATTCCCGTAAGAATTTACATGGCACACAGGTGGAGAATCTGTCCACCTTTTCCAGTCGCACAGGTGGGTACATAGGTCTAAATGGATACGGTTTAGATAATAAGTTACTGCCCATTCGATTTTTAATACCAAAAAAAAACTTGGCTGCCAATCGACCTGTCCCTTAATTAGATTTCGTCAGATTTTAGAAACAAAATATTACAGTAACAAGAAATAACGACTGTGCGTGCATTCCATAAGGTCCATTGGACAACTGATGCACGCTTGCCAGGAAATCATGATTCAAATGGCAGTTTTATCCTGACAGTCTCAAGAGATTCCCTGCCACAGTCGTGCATCACGCGGCTCGTAGAGGTGGGAAAAAAATTGTAAGAATTTAACACTGAGCAGAGGCGAAAATGGTAAGAACTGGACACGGTTTGCAGGGGCGAAAGGACATGGAATTACACAGTTTGCAGAGTAGAAAATTTCCATATCTTAACCCAACTTTGCAGGGGTGAAATTAGACAATTTTAAAATAGTTGCAAAGAAAAATTTATCCAACCATGATGTAAAACATTTGCAGAGGTATTATTGTGGCTTTGCGAGTATTATTGCGGCCAACATAGAGGTACGAATTGGCAGAAGAAAATGGCTATACAACCATACCAAAAAAATGATTCGCAGATGCCATATTACATAGCCATTGCAAGTACGATTTTGCAGAGGGTAGGTTTATGCAGCCAAACACAAAAGCAACCGCAGGGGTAAAATAAATTCCCCAATCAGACGCAACAGTAAGGATAAAATCTTTATTTAATTGTCAATAAAATCCACGAATAAGGAATAATAAATCCATAGCTATTGGAAATGATTATCGTTATCCCATGATGTTTAACGATCAACATGTTATCAGAGATAAAATCATTTAAGACTGTTAAATCGTTCTGAATATCTATCATTCTCTGAATATTAAATGCGTTATGCAATACATATAAATCGTTGTCCATTAAATTGTTCTCAACAACAATGAACGCAGTCCAGATTCTCGGTGCATAGTGTTCTAAGAATTTCCCTGTGTATTTCATGGAAGGAACGCATGCCTAAGTACATATTGCAGTTATAAGTAAACTCACAGCTATAACATCAAATTAAAGCAATTATATAAAAAGAAAACAATGTAGAATGAGGTTAAAAGCCTCAGGCATCTTAGAATACCAATAAAAATGATGACTGCAGTGTGAGAATGTCGGGGCCATAAGGATAACTGATCGAAGGGATCTTAGGGATTCTATCAGTCAAGGCGCAGAAAATAACATCAAGGAAGCAAGATAATCCTAATTCCAAGGTCGTACTTTGCCTTATCGCCCGCTTCGATGATGACCGCGCGCTCTATGCCACTCCCAATCGTCGACCGTCGAGACCTCACCGGTACCTCCCAGCCAATGCTAGGGGTACTCTTCTTCCCCCTTAGCCCCCGGAGCTGTAAAGGGGCCACACACTATCCATATGGTACGTCTAGCTCCTAGCTTGCCTCGCAAGGCCGAGCTACCACTCCTCTCCGAGATGGGAAATCCTAACTCCCACAAGTAAATTAGTCAAGTCAATATTCTTGCAACGTAACGTTACTCTAATAGTTGATCCCCTTCTTCCTTCTCCTCCCTCTCTTTTATAGAGTTTTCGCACTTCCATTGTTTCCCTAAATCTCATTTAATTTAAGTTTTGATAAAAAAAATCTAAAAATTCTCCTTCATACAAGTGTCACTCATCCCCCATGTTTCTCCATTAAATATTTTCCTTAATTAATTAATTTTACTTATTTCCCTCACCCACCTATACTTACTCCTAAAATCACTCCTAGGTGTCCCTAGATTCCCTTACAGGTTTTAAAGGCTTTCCCTAAAATGAAATTGCTAAATCAGTTTAAAATTAGAAGGTTCTTAAATGCAGATTCTTTACTAAGTTGGTTTCCCGCTTTTTACCATGAGTTCCCCTCTTTCCCTCTTTAGGTTACCTCATTTCCCTAATTTCCTAATTTTTATATTTCCCTCATTCCCCTTTCATTAGAGATAAAAACAACAGTTGTGCAATTAACCTCTTTTTCCCTTTATGATTAAATTAATATCTTTTTTTTTTTTTTTTAACTATCAAAAGTTAAAATAATTAAATTTCTTCTTTACATTTTATATCCATAAATTTTATTTAATTTCTTACTCTCTTCATTTTACCCCAAAAATTTATGAAGACCAAAATTATTACTAAAGTGGTTTTTATTTTAAATTTTTTTATTTTATTTTTTTATGGATATTTTCTTAAGGGTGGACAAAATTTTACCCCTAGCGAAGTTTTAGACTTAGAACTTAGATTCTGAACTAGGTGACGTTTAATTAGGGAAGTTGTTTTAAAATTTCTTAATGTGTTGTTTGTCATAGGGCCATCTAGGTTCATCCCTCTATCATCATCAACGTGACGTGCCCTTCAGGACGCACTAGGTGCTCCAAGGGTGCCACTCGCCTCATCTGTTCCTTTGCGTGACGTGCCCTTCAGGATGCACTACGTGCTCCAAGGGTGTCACTCTTCTCTTGACTGATTGGTAGACATCAATAACCCCTGGAGTCAACACTACGCTTGGTGAACTTGTGGGAGACTAAGGGCTTCTAAGGAATAAGGCCCCCGCCTTACTGCGTGCCCCTTAGAATCATCGCGAGCGACTGTCGTAGTTTGCCCTCACGGCATCATGGGTCCTCTCAAACTAGGTAATCGTTAACCTACAGTTCAAGCCACACCGGGAGTGCTAGTAGGTTGTGGCAAGGCTGTTGTCCACACCTCTCCCTCAACCTCTATAGTAGTTGTGTGTGGCCCCTTTACTCCATATGTGAGTCTAGTTGGAACGTTATCATCAGCCTGCATCATCAACAAATCATGTCAGAATATGTCCACATCATATCATCTAATCAGATATACTAATATCACAGTAAAACAATCAAACCCCAATAGCACACTCCCTGACTCGATCCGGAGTCCAAGGAGTTCCATCGATGCCTCTGCATCCTCAAGGTCCAAAACCCTGCACACTCAGTAAAACCGAGTCAATAGCACCTGTCTATGTGAATACAGTAAAACAACATGTAATCTACCCATAATGCATCATAATCAAAGTCAAATGTTTTAATAGCATAATAATCTGAATCACTTGCAAGCAAGTGTCCTCAAATAATAAGTTCGCTCAGTGCACCAGAGTGGGATGTTACAGAAATGAATCTTGTTTTTGTTCAGTTTGCATAAAGGACACATAATCCATAGAGATTTGCGAAAACAAAAATGTGAAATATGTTAAAGCTTGGAGACATACTGAAATTAATATAAAATGGAAAATGCCACTTACAAGCTCAAAGGAGATGGAATCAAATGAAACTATAGTGTTAGTTGATTGTGATAGAGTTTCTAATCTTCTTAGAGAAGGTATTTTTTATGTTTAAATATTTAAACAACTTGTAGATGTACTTGTGTGATAATATAACACGAACTACTTGTTGGAACATATCGAATTATTTGCAGGAGATGTCGTTTCCATGGTTGCATCTGCAGACAACACTGAAAACGTGAAATATTATTTGATGTGATGCATAGAACAAAAGATGAGGTTATTAGAAGATTTTGATGATAACAGTTTATATATGAAAGAGAATCCATCGTATTGAAAGGAATTTTTTTTCAAGAAACCTATCAAAACAATACTCATGTTCACTTTCAAGACTACCAGTCGAATGTCATAAGTTTTCAATATAGTCATTTGGTATGTGCAACACACATAAAGTTAATAGAAGTTCAATCAAGAAAAAAAACAAAATTTAGAAAATGGAAAATGTCCAAAGCCGATCATGAATGAATAATTGAAGATGGCATACCATTATGATTTTTTTAAACAAATGACAATGGACATATACATTCCATAATTTTGTATTTTGCATTGAAAGTACATGTATTTATGAATATGTAGGATTCTAGAATCATTTGGTTTAGTTTACTTTCATGGTCCATTCAAATAAGGAAAGTTATATTTTTGATGAATTATAAAGTTTACCGAGCCTTATTTACAATTTGAGGGAAGAACCTATAGATTATATAGGAAACCTAAAATGACCTATACTTTGGGTGATTATACTAATCCTAGAAATTATCCATCCTATACACAAATCCTTTAATGCATAACCAATTTACTACATAAAGGATTTGTATTCATTATTTCAAATGATTGAAATGTTTTTTTCATATGAAGATGCTAACTTCATATCAAAACTAGGACCCATTTCCATGTCATTATAAGGGACTATTGATGTCTTAGAAAAACTTTCACTAAATGTAGTACCTTTCATAAAATCACCCCCTCTCTCTATTAATATCTCTAGGAATAATGTCATACTACAAATAAAAAATAACACCATCTACTAAGGCTTGGTTTGTTGCATTTAGATTTTCATTTTTTTAATTGAATTTGGAGTATATTGAGAATTCAAGGTAGTGTATCATTAACATCCTAATTAAAAAAATTTAAGACATATTAAAATGTATCAATTTTAATTATGAAATTGTGAATTTTGATTCCAAAAGTGTCGATATATTAATTTGCTACAATGTGCATTTAGATTTCAATATCTTGAAGCAAATCAAACAAAATTGAAATTATGAGATACTTGAAAAATGTTTATGATGAACCTAACACTACTTATATTCTACACATTAAACAAAGTTTTCATTAAGTTTGATTGAAAAAAAAAAATTTGAAAAAGAATTTGATTTTGTGACTTGATAATAAAAAATAAAAAATAACACCATCTACTAAGGCTTGGTTTGTTGCATTTAGATTTTCATTGTTTTAATTGAATTTGGAGTATATTGAGAATTCAAGGTAGTGTATGATTAACATCCTAATTAAAAATTTTAAAGACATCCTAAAATGTATCAATTTTAATTATGAAATTGTGAATTTTATATTAAATTGCTTTGTAATGTGCATTTAGATTTCAATATCTTGAAGTAAATCAAACAGAATTGAAATTATGAGCTACTTGAAAAATGTGTATGATGTTACCCAACACACATTTTAAACACAGTTTTCATTAAGTTTGATTGAAAAAACTTAATTTGAAAAAAAAAAATGTGATTTGTGTCATGATAACAAAGTTAGAAGTTTACTCATCCATCTAGTAGACTTTGAATTTTTGGTAGCATGCAAAAGCCAAAAACATCTTGATAGCTTTAATTCTTGCAACATGGGAAAATGTTTCTTCAAAGTCCACTCCTACTTAAGCATACCCTTTGCATACTAATATGGCTTGTTTCTAACTATTTGTTCATCTTCATTCAACTTGTTTCTGTATACCCATTTAGTTCCAATTACATTCTTGTTTTTGGGTCTTGGTACAAGATCCCAAGTTTTGTTTTTCTATATTTGATATAGTTCATCATTCATGGATTTAACCCAGTGACAATCTTGATTGGCTTGCCCAAATTTTTGGGGTTCACTCATGGATAACAATGAAAAAATTGTAGAGCTAGATGTATCTACAACTTTTCTTCTTATTAGTACACCTTTTTTCTTGTTTCCAAGAATCTGAATTTTTTGATGATTTTTTTTAACATACGTTGATGGGGTATTTGGTTTTATTGTATCTATTCTCTCTTCTTTCTCGAAATCCTCTTTTTCTTGATACTCGTTCATTCCATCATCTCGTGGTTCATTTCTGATTGGTTCATAATATGAATCATTGTGATATTGATGTCTCACTGGATGAAGAGGCCCCTCATCTACTTTTACGTCTATACTTTCAACTATCTTATGGAGTATTTTGTTGTAGCACTTGTATCATTTACTTATGGAGGAGTATCCTAACATAATACCCTCCTCAGCTCTATAATCGAACTTACCCAAGTTGTCTTCATTTCTTTTTATGTAGAATTTTATTCCAAAAATTTTTAAGTGCTTTATTGATGTTGGTCTACCATGCCATAGATCGTAAGGAGTTTTGTCATTGTTTACTCTTATGTGTGCTTTATTGAGAATGTTAAAAACAATTTGAAAAACTTCTCCCCAAAAGGTTTTAAGTACTTATGATTCATCAAGCATGCCCTAGCCATTTCTTGAACTGTTATGTTCATCCTTTCTACTAATCCATTATGTTGAGGGGTTCTGGAAATAAAAAATTGTCTCTTGATCCCATGATTTTCACAATAAATGTTGAATTCATCAGATGTGAATTATCCTCCTTTGTCTCATCTTAGGCACTTTATTTTTAAATCCATTTCATTTTCTACCTGTGCTTTGAATATTTTGAATTTTTCAAAAGCCTCAAACTTATGCTTCAACAATCCAACCCAAGTAATTCAGGTATAGTCATCAATCAAAAATATGAAATATATTTCACCTTGAGTTGATTCTGTACTAGTATGGCCACAAAGATCTGTATGAATCAACTCAAAAGGTCGAGTGGTGGAGTGTTCTCTTTCCTTGAATTGAACTCTTGACTTCTTTCCAAACTCACATGACTTACAGACAATATTCTAGGGTTTGGAAATTTTGGGCATATCTCTCACAACATCTTTTCTTCCTAGCTTGAAAAGCTGATTAAAGATAATATGGTCTAGTATTTTGTGCCAAAGCCAACTCTCATCAGTTTTACCAATGCAAAATTTTTCTTTTCCTTCTTCTAGAACATACACATTTCTTGAAGTTCTAGCTTCCTTGACAACATTCTTTCCTATGTTTGCATCCATTAATTTACAACCTTTTGAATGAAACAGAACATTGTGTCCTTGGTCACACATTTACTTACACTCAACAAGTTATGTTTTAGACCATATACATACAACACATTTTGTGCTTTGGTCTTTCCCTTCTTATCTTCATTTAGTACAAAAATCCATTTTCCTCTAATTCTAGTTGGAGCACTGTTTCCAAAAGTAATATTACCACCTTTTTCTTTAGTTAGGAATTCAAACTTACTCTTGTCTCTTGTCATGTGCTTGGAGCATCCACTGTCAATGTACCATTGATTTTCTTGATTTTTGGTATATATAGCCAATCCACATTTTTTTATTTTTTTTCTTTCTCCAAACCTTGATAAAATGTTCTTGTATGTCTTACTTATAGATAGGCAACATCTTGCTTATGCATTCACTTTCCTTGTGTCCAAAATTATTTCATATGTGGCATTCAAGATCATTTAGTAGAGGGCAGAAGGCATTTTGATACATAGCCATTCAAGGTTTATTGAATCTCATTCCTATATTTATGTTATGTCTAAAATTCTTGCAGCTCACAACCTTATGTCCAAAGTTTCCACATGAAAAAAAATATCCACAGAAAAAATTTGGATACCTTGGAATGAAAAACTTACTTGTAGGAATTGTTCTTTGTCTGCTGGCTTGATAGGATTCAGGAACATGTTTCTTCCTTGCTTCATATTTTTTTACATAGTTGGGGTGATCCAATTCTGACTTCTTCCTCTTATAATTTTTTGATTTGTTGGGTTGAATGTCGTTTCCCTTGAGAGCATTTTCCACTACAAGGAAAAGACCCTCTAGTGGAGGTTTTTGTGAACGCCCCTATAAAAATAGCCCAAAAATATGTTTATAACTGATGATACTAGCGGAGGTGAGTGGGCGGAGGTTTTAACAGATGTTTTACACCAATGTTTTTATAAGTACAAAACACATCGATGTGTTTTATACAACAGGCACGTCGGTGCCCTCAAAACTAGCGCATCGTAGCAGGGTTATTTCAAATAAAGAAAAATATTGTCCGGTGCGCTATGGAAATAATGATGCATTGTAATAGCGTTCTTTAAAAAATATGTGGTATGCAACGTAACAATGGAAGCACTAGTGCGCTATTAGTAGAGAGTATCATTATATGGTTAAATAAAAAACATTTACGCACCTATGTAGGATTGTGTCAAAAAATATATTCTGGTGCACTCCATTGTATCATGAGCATCGGTGTGCACTAGTGCTCCAATATGGAGCACCGTTTTAGGGTTAATTTCCAAATTTACATGGTGCTCTATGTAAATCCGGATGCACTAGGGTGTCTATTATTATACCTCATTGTGTCATGCTTAAACAAAAAAATTCGCACCATTGTATTTTTTCAAAAAATGTACGATGGTGCGCTATGTAGTAGTAAACACATCGGTGCACATGTGTGCCCAAAAACACGCACACCATGATAAGACTATTTTTTAAAAAATAAATAACCTTTGCACTCAGTAAACATGTATTCCTCGATGTGGTTGGTCATCAGGCGCACTAGAACATGGTTTTATAAAAAAAATTACCGACGGTAAATATCATTTTTACCATTTTCGATGTTGTAGAGCTCAAAAGCACATGTGAAACCTTTGGCTATCTGAACCACCCTTCCATCAGTGCTTTCCTTGCTCGCCTTCTTTTTGTTTATTGCTCGGTGCGTGAGTTTCAAAATTTACCAAAGGATGGGAAAATTTAGTTTTTTTAGTATGTAGCAACCATGCTTCCCCGATGAAAAATTGTCTAGGTAATGTCCTTATTTCTTTATAACTTAAGTTTTCACCGAATTAAAATTTAAAATTGAGTGAAATTTTAAGTGTAAAAAAAATCAAAAATAAAAAAAATTGTGCAGTGTGTTCGAAGCGCTCACCTCGCACCACCTACAGTGTGACCTGTTAATTTACAGGGTGCACCACATAGCTTGTTACATTTTTCAGTGGTGCATTGGTAAACATAAATGCGTTGGCGCATTTGTTTAAAAATGCACCGAAGAAAAATATATAATTGGTAGGGCGGTGCGTCAAAGTACATATAACACATCGGGCCGATAAAATACATGGTGCACCACCCTTATCAGATATATTTTTACACAGTGCATTCATAAACATGCACATCGGGGCATTCATATTTACCAAATGCACCACTAAGAGATGTAAAATTGTGTTGCAGTGCACCCCGTAATTCTTTTGGTGGCACCATACGCGGTGCGATAGTAACAACTAGAACGCACCACAAATATTTCCGTACTCGGAAATTTGGAAAAGTTTATGTGACGGTGCATTGACGTTTGTTACACGCACCGGTACATGTAGTGAATGTATACACACCGTGTTTTTGCTAATTTCTAAATAATTGTTTACCTACGTTAAGATTTTAATTTGTTTTTTGGTTTAAGCAGTGCGTAGGATAAATGTAACGCACTGGGGTGTATGAGTTGTAGTGTAGCACCCCAGTGCAATACCATTTTCCAACACATTGCATAACATAGTAGAACATATTTTTCTCAGTGTGTTACTTTACACTGACGCACTGTGGACGGTGCTCACAATATATAGCACCGCTGACGGTGCGTGACTATTTTTGGGCACACCAGTAATGCAATTAACTTTTTTTTTGAAGGATGTTATTTTTCCATATTTATATATAAATTTACCATTCAATAGATTCTTTTTATGTTTTATGTATGAGTGAGGCTGATGTATTTCATATGTTAATCATGGAGATATATGAGCGGAGAGAGAAACAACAACAGTAGGAGCTGATGGTGGACCTATACAATGTTGTACGAGAATGGGAGGTGAGGGAGAGGGAGAGGGATTTGTACCCTTGCCCTATTACTGCAATGACTCATGTTCTCTTGAGGAATGTAGGCATCCTTAAGTACTATGAGGATGCTACATCTCTTAAAGGGAAATCCGGGTTGTATGTGCATCTGATCCATCGATGGGATGTCCATCAACAATCTTTTTGTGTGGGTCTGGATCATTGGTACCATCCCACTATGGAGGATATATAATTTATCACTGGGCTATCCAGGAGAGGGGAGGATTTTCCCTAGTTCCCAGATGTCCCATTAGGTGTTGCAGTTGAGATTCAACTCATGTACTCTCAGCGATATATTGGGGTTGATGTACTATCCCCGACTGATTTTCAGGTGTCTGGTGGACATCTGAAATTTTCCTCTTTCGGTGCAGAGGAGGTTAGGTTCCTCTCATTGTTAGTGACTACCATAGCCCACTTTACCAATGATGGGAAGCACATTAGTTGCCCTCTTTTGTATTATGTTGATTCGTTGGTACAAAGGCTATGGTGTATCAGATGGCATGCCATTTGTTTTGCATCATTTTTGCATAGATCTAGACAAATTTTGTGCTATGATACATGGGAGGTCGAACTTCCCTTTTTCCTTAGAGTTGTTTTGCTTATTTTTTGAGAGGTTTCCAGAGACGAGGCTGACTTTTTTCCATCATCCCTCTAGGCCGAGAACTCATGTGTGGATGCCCATGTGGGGGGAGATGATGCCCAAGAGGGTTCAGTTGGAGTTTGAGGCACTAGGGCCACTAGTAACTGCGGTAGATCACATGTTCATCATGGTGTTGTGTCCTTATGTAGGTTTGGATTGGCGAGGATTTCCGAACATCCTATTCACACCAGATGATAGAGGTAATATTAGTGTCTTTTTTAAATTAATCTAGTTTCATTTTATTGTCTTACATAATTAGAATAAAATTAATTTTAACACGTTCTTTAACATGTTTTATTAAATTTTTTAATGAATTAACTCTGTAATTGTTGTTATGTACTATATATTTTGCAGATATTGGAACTTTCATTGGGGATGTGCCTTGATCTGAAATTGAAGATTTGTACAACATGCAAGTGAAATTTTATGTGTCTTGGTAAATGGATCAATTTGCAAGCACACGTATTTTTAATGAGTTTTGGACTTAATTGTAGAAATAACATAGATAAACAACCATCAAATAACACACATAACAAAACAAATGATAAAGGAGTTCACCCATCTCTTGGGCTACATCTCCTACTCTAAATTCCAATGGTCATCTTTCATTAAGTGTTCAATATGTGAAAAACAAAAATTTACAATGCTCAAATGGAAAAAATAACAGCTCCAATGGCTCTAGAATTGTCAAAAACCCCTGTTTAGGATTTTTCTGCACCTGATTTGGTCAAAAAATGAAGAATTTATCTCTCCTAAAAGTTTTTCCTTCTCTTACAGCGAAATCATCCTCCAAAACACACACACAGTGTCCAAAACCTGGCTCACGTGCTCATAACCTAGCTCCAACGTGATTCTCGTTGCGTGGGTGAAATTGGCACATTGTTAGTGTGATTTTAGCACATAACTCTAGAGGTCTTGGTCGCATGGGGCATGTGTCCAAGGCCTAGGGATAACCATCTACAACTGTCATCCAACACCCCCGCATTTTCCCATGCGCTTGGTCACATGGCATGTATTGCAGGTTCTGTCCACGGGTTGGTGCTAAGCCCCGACCCATTTTCCGCCAAATGCACTGCCATTTCAATTTAAATAATATTTTTTCCATTACAGAGTAAGAAACACCCCGCAGGAAGACTAGTGAGTCTAGCCTATGCGCGTCCATTCATCCCAGAGATCACATCATCTTGTACGAATTTCACAGTTAGCAAAAATTTTCCCTGTTTGGGAAAACGGATAGAGCACCATAACTTTTCCATACATACTCTGTTTGAGCCCGTTCAATTTTCATTGGGATCGTGAGGATGATATCTTCACAATGAAACCATTTTTTTTTATCAATTTTGAACACTTTGATTTTTGAACACTTTTTGATCTTTTGTATCACTCTCCCCATTAGGAAGCTTTTGGACCTCCAAAAGACTATTTTCAGTCAACCTGTAGATGAGGGTACAGTTCCCTCACTCTTCCAACCTTAATCCATTTATATTTTCTTGGATTTTTTCCTTTGATACCAATACAAAGGTATGCCACATTCCCTCGTTTTGAAGTTCTTGTCTTTCTGTCAAGGATGGTATCATGTTGTAATTCTGAAAGATATTCTGTAGATAATTCATCTATTGGAGGAATCTGAACATGCTCTCATTGATCATCAATCAAAGGAGGCTCATACAATCTCAAATTATCAACATTAACAACTGCATACATTTGCATATAAGGAGGCAAATTCAAATGGAAGTCATTGTTACCAATTTTTTCAAGAATCTTAAAAGGTCCATATCTGATTGGTTTCATCTTTTTACCTTCCCCTTTAATCTTTTCTTTGCTAATGTAAAGACAAACTTCATATCCAACTTGGAAGTTTTTATCAACACTATGCTTGTAATGTGTTTTCTTATACTTGGCATGGCTCTTTTCCAACTACTCTTGTACCATTTGATGCACCAATTGAACTTGTTCAATGAAATTCTTTGCTCTATCAATGCCATAATGACCATTAATAGCAACATCCTTCACAAAGATAAAATCTAAAGGAGATTTTTGCAAATAACCAAAACATGCCTCAAATGGAGATGTTTGAGTTGATGAATGCTTGGCCCAGTTATAAGCATGTTGAATTTAGTGTAGGTGCTCATCCCAAAGATTAGGATGCTTGCTGCAATAACCACAAAGAATATGTACTATTGTTCTATTCACCATTTCTATCTGACCATTAGTTTGTGGATGAAATGTTGTGATTTTTTTCAACTTGGTGTCCATGAGTTCCCATAAGCTTGACCAAAAGTTCCCAATAAATTGAGAATCTCGATCAGAAATAATGGATTTGGGAAAACCAAAAATGTACCCATACATGTTGGAAGAACATATGTGCAGTTTGTTCAGCTATAACCTGCTTCTTACAAGGCATTAAAATACAAATTTTTTTGAAACAATCAACCACAACATAAACATAATCATGATTCTTGTTAGACATAGGTAATCCTCCTACAAAGTCCATGGAAATGATTTCCCAAGGACGGGAAGGAACTAGAAGCAGATTATACAATCCTAACCTTTTGTTTCTAGGATTACTTATAGCACATAAATAACATCCTCTTACATATCGTGGTACACTTTCATTCATTTTAGGCCAATAGAAATACCTTTATGCCAATAGGACAACCTCATACAAATTAGATTTTAACTTTGCATCACATCCTTGGAAAGCTTCTTTTTCAACATTGTCTTTGGGTTTGATCATCAAGAGTACAATGTTCTTACTAGCATTGACTAACCTCTTCATTTGTCCATCATTCACAAGTGATAAATTCAACTTCTTTCTATGTTCTCTAACAATGTACTCAACTCCATTTTAAGCAAATGATATTTTTTCTCATTACGATGAAAGATGGATCTCCTATCATATAAATATGGGCTTCCCAAAAAAATACCACAAATATCCAATGGAATGACATCAAGCTCTACCTCATCTATGAAGTTTGCAGTAATAGAAAATATTAGTTTACATCTTTTAGTCACATGCAATTTTGCATTGTCACATATCCAACATAAAGGATATGGTTTAGGATGAGGAGTAGTTTCTGATTTTAGTTTCTTGACGGTGTCTTCAGAAATGAGGTTTTCTTGTGTACCAATATCAAATAGAGTATGTATCTTGGTATGCTTTGAAATAACCCTTATGTGGAAAAGCTCTATTATTTATTTTTCATGTTGAGTTTCATTGAGGCTACTTCTTGAAGAACTAGTACTGGCAATAGAGTCCTTACCTTGAAAACCCATGGCTGTGATCTTAGTTTCATCTCCAAAATCAGATCTTAAATCATGTTGTGTAGTTGCAATAGTATTTGGTTTCCCTTTGTTGTTCAACTTTTTGGGTCTCTTTTCAAGATGAATTTTCCAACAATGGTCTTCATCATGGCCTTCTTTTGAATAGTGCTTACATGAGATTTTTTCTCCCTCTTTCTTGACTGAAGCATTATTCTTTCCTTTTCCTTTGAATTTTCCCTTTCCTTTGTCTCCATTATAAAATGGCTTCTTGCTACCCTCTTGAGGAGTATTCTTCCCTCTTTCTTATAAATGAGTTGTCTTTACACAAACTTCATCTATATTTGTAGGGTTAAAAATATTAATTGTGTGTCTCAAGTAGCTATGCAAGCCTCCATTGTATTTGAGTAAAGTTTTTTGAAAAGATAAATCTATACCCAAAATCAAAGCTCTTCTCCTAAATTCTTGAGTGCAGCTTTGCACATTTTTCCCTTTAGCTTTCATAAAGTTTTTCCAATCCATGATAGCTTTCTTCATGTATGCTAATGGATAAAATTTTCTTCTTATTGCAACAAAAAAATCATTCCAAGAGGATAAAATGTTACCATATTTCTTCATGTCCTCTTTAGTTTTGGCTTCCCACCAAATGAGTGTTGCACCTTCCAATCTAAGAGAAGCAAGTTGAATCTATCATATTATATTATTTGTATCCTGCAATACACTTCAATATGACAAATCCAATTATCCAATTTCTCAGCATTTACCTCTCCATTGTACATAGGAAATTCAAACTTAATATCAAGCTTAAGAAAAGGAGTTTGTGGAGGAGTTTTACCATGTTCTTTTGGAGAATTTGGAGATGGTTTTGAAATAGTAGTAGAAGTAGAAGATGGAGGTGAAGGAGTTGTAGTTTCACCATTTTATCCATTTCATTTTGGTTTTTTATCATTACCTTCATTACCTCTTGGAGGATTTGATCTTTCTCCTTGTAACCTTGAATTCCTCTCTTCATATAAAAATTTCACAATTTTTGTCATATCAAAGAAGGATTTTCTGAAAGTTTCTTCATCTGAAGTGAGGGTTTCATGAATCTCCTCATGAGCCATACTTGGTGAATTTCTCCTTGAAACTTGAGGTGAATGATTTTTTCTCCTTCTTGAAAGTTGAGAACTTGGCTCCACAAGCTATCATTACCTCTTGTAAGCTTCAACCTTGTAAGCATCAGAAAAACACTTGCAAACAAATCAAACCTTCACCATAAAATATGCTCTGATACCAACTCGATTTGAAATTGAAGGTTTGTACAACATGCAAGTGAAATTTTATGTGTCTTGGGAAATGGATCAATTTGAAAGAACATAGATTTTTAATGAGTTTTGGACTTAAAATTGCAGAAATAATAGAGATAAGCAACCATCAAATAACACACATAACACAAGAAATGATAAAGGATTTCACCCCTCTCTTGGGCTACATCTCCTGGTCCAACTTCCAATGGTCCTCTTTCATTAAGTGTTTAATATGTGAAAAACAACAATTTACAATGCTCAAATGGAAAAAATAATAGCTCCAATGGCTCCAGAACTTTAAAAAACCCATGTCTAGGATTTTTTTGCATCCGATTTGGTCAAAAATTGAAAATTTTATCTCTCCTGGAAATTTTTCCTTCTCCTACAACCAAATTGTCCTCCAAAACGCACACACAGTGCCCAAAACCTGGCTCATGTGCTCAGAACCTAGCTCTGATGTGATTCCCGCTGCGTGGGTGAAATTGGTGCATTGTTAGCGCGATTTTAGTGCCTAACTATGGAGTTATTGGACGCATGGGGCATGTGTCCAAGGCCTGGGGCTAATCGTCTGCACCCATCGACCAACAACCCCGCCTTTTACCACGTGCTTGGTCACATGGCATGTGTTGCAGGTTGTGTCCATGGGATGGGGCTAAGCCCCAACCCTTTTTCCACCAAATGCACCACCATTTCAAATTAAATAATATTTTTTCCATTACAGAGTAAGAAACACCTCGTAGGAAGATTGGTGAGTTCATCCTGCATGCATCCATTCGTCTCGGAGGTCACGCGATCGAAGCTGGTGGATTCTAACCCAAAATTTCAATGGTCGATGGGGTGCCATGTGCCAGCCCCTGATTGGGCCACATGGCACCTTGTCATTGGTCCAACTCAACACCCACATGCCCAATCACCTTCCACACGTCCTTTCCATGTCAGTGACATTTCAGCACCACATCATCTATACGACTATATGGTCTTCACAATCAGCTACCATGTCAGACTGTACAGATTGCACAGTTAGCAAAAGCATTTCCTGTTTGGGAAAACAAACAGAACACCATAATGTTTCCATACGGATGCCATTTTTTCCCATTCAAGTTGTGTTGGGATCATGAGGACAAGATCTACGTAATGAAACCATTTTCAATCAATTTTCAACACTTTTATTTTTGAGCAATTTTTGATCCCCTAGATCATGCCTCCTCCCCTAGCAGATGAGGAGATGATTCTTGAGGCCACATCAGGTTAGGTTCCTCGAGTGCAGATACCCGAAGGCATGCATTGTAGGCCCGATACCAGATTCAGTTTGGATTTTGGTGACCGACTTTCTGCACTTTTGACTTAGGTGGGAGTCTTCCCTGCCCTGATGCGAGACATCAAGGAAGATATTATGCTCTTGGATATTTGGAGGGAGATTCTGCATGATTTGATTCCTCTTATGCATCATATCGTCGAAGATGCTAGCCTACTCACAATGAGGAGGGCTCCCAATGATAGGCACAACTCTTCTTACAGTACGACACATTTGTCTAGTAGCCCATCGATTAATGAGGATGGTCATAATCCTCCTCCTCCTTTACCTCACCCAGATCATGAGGAGGAAACACATATTCCTCCTCCTCCTCTTTCACCTCACCTAGAAGAGCATGTTGAACCTATTCCTCATCCTCCTCTTTCACCTCACCTAGATGATCAAGCAAGACCTATTCATCATCCATCATCTTCCACTACAAACCAAGCCTCCATTATTGTTATAGATATGCATATTATCCCACCAGCTGGACCAGATACGTTATAACGGTTATTTGATATATTTATTTAGTAATCTTTTTCCATTATATATATATATATATATATATATATATATATATATATATATATATATATATATGGTGTTTTTTCTATTTATCATGTTGATGATGTACTTAATAATTTATATGTTGATGTGTATATTGTTAGGTCATGTTAGATATGTTCATTAATGGTGTTTTTTTTTCTATTTATCATGTTGATGATGTACTTAATTTATATGTTGATGTGTATATTGTTAGGTCATGTTAGATATGTTCATTAAATGTGATTGATAGATGTGTATGTTAAATGATTCTTGTTAGATGTGTGTGATGATGATGTTAGAAAATGTTTGTCTTTTGTTAGATGTGATCACAATGATGATTCCCTGTTAAATTATTAGATATGTGTGCTAGCTAATTAATGACGTTTATATGTTCTAGAGGTATATATAATTAGATGATGTTAGCTAGTGAATATAAATGTGTATTTTAGATGTTGTTTATGTTTGTTATAAGATGGTTATCATCATCATGTTTATTTTTATAAATTACAAAGTTAAATATGGTTGAAACTACAATTATAAAATTGAAACTATAATTGCATAGATAGTTTATTATACATATGAATAAATATTATTTTCCATTGTACTAATTACTCTTTTTGAATAGACTCTTCTACACTAAAAATTGTTATTATAAAAAGTTATGATCTCCAATGATAAGCATTCTATTGGCTTTAAAATTTTATGGATGTCAATCTTCCTATTGTTATTTTTGTCATTATTTTGTAAGTTGATTGCTATCAAATTTTAAATTACTTCATTAATTGTGGTTTTACTCAACATTAGGGGCATCATTTTATAAATATTTTCAAAATCAATGATAAAAGTATGTAAAATAACAAACACTACTTTATTTAAAAACCAAATTATCACAAAATCATGTTATAAATTTAATTTTTTAATTATAAACCACATTTTTTGGTTAATCTTACTTTTAAATCTACAAATAAAATGAACATAAACTTTAGTTTTGAATAATCATGTTAACATATCCTCAAAAATGTTGTACTATTAAACATGCATATCAACCATATCATTACATCTAATTATATCAACATAAAAAGTAGAATTTCATATCCCATTAAAAGTTCAACTAGACATTTAACATTTTTTAGGATTTCACAGTTGGAAATACTTAAAGAAGATGAAACATTTTTTAATTATATGCAAAGAAATATAAATATGTTCAAATAACAATCATTCCATGCAATCAGTAATAATTTGAAAGACAAACACATTACACATCAAACTGACTATTAACCAACTAAATTTTTTCAAAGATTTGTTATAATTAACTTAACATTTCCTATGTCAGGAGATGAATAAAAAACAATATAATTAGCGAAATAAAGAATATAACAAAAATATACAACAATAGTATTAAAGATGAAATAAAACATGTACATATCACTCTCTTTTTTCATCACCCTCATTATCTTTCTCGCTTGGCATGATAACGTTATTGTTCTCAAAAATATGTTTTGATCTAGGGTCATATCTTAATACAAACCACCAATCTCTATCCAACACATCTGGTTAAAACAACCCTTGGTTGCAATGTTTTGGGAAAACATAAGGCTACTTAGCTTCATCCCACATCTTTTTAGAGTTGATACATATCATCCCACTATCACAATATTCCTTTATATTATTCCAATCAAAGGTGTCCCACCACTTGCACCTAAAAATAACACATTGGAAAGAAGAGAAGTCCACTCGAATGATATCTTGTATCTTTCTAACATAACCTCACTTTCTGTGTATGGTGTTTTGATCATGGTGGCTAGCACGACTAGATTGGTCAAACTCGACTTCCACTCCACATTCTTGTGTCATGTGTCCTTCATTGACATCCTCTGTGCGAAAATGATGTCAATATGCCCACATAGATGGGAACAAATGCACCTATGAAAAAATGAATAAATCACAGTGTTAATATGTGTCTAATTAATAACCAGACCATTAAAATATAAAATAATATAGATGTACTTACAATTCAAATGTGCATTGCGAAGTTAAAAATTATGTACACAAAAAAATTATTCCCAAGTTTTTGCAACCAATCCCTATGTTTAGTTCATCCTATTCTTCACACGGGTAACAACCGGATGCACCATATTTCTCTCTGACTTGGTCAATAACCCAAATATTGTGGCATATCATTGGCATATTTTATTTTAAATGATTAGGATAAGACATGCTTATACCATTCAATCGTTTGAATTATTTCCTATCACTTTTCCATTTCCTCCTCTTCTTTTCGTATAATTCGACCCACAACTATGTTGCCTCTAAATTATGAAGAATAAATTTATTGATGACATCAATTTTTGAATTCGTTGATGAATTCATGAAATCAAACTAACAGATAGTACACATGATATCATGAAAATATACATTATGAAGTTCAGTGTGAATAGTTACTGTGTAGAAATTTGATAAACAACAAGTCACTTACTATTTATCAAGTTCATTTTTCCATTCATTTGGAGAAGCCCCCCTTCTCTTTTTTCTTCATCCCTTTCATCGTCCCAAATAACTACACCTATTGTCTTGTCGATCTTCTTGATGTACTCACTGACATAATATAAAGACTCATATGATATGTACCCCCCTACCATAGACCCCTCAGGTATTTCAATTTCTTCATGTACCTCTCTAAAAAAAACATCCAACGATAGGATACCACCCCAACTAATTCAACCTCATATACTAGGTGAATTAGAATATGAACATGCCAGTCCATGAAACTCGACAATAGTTCCTTCTCAAACATACAAACAATCTCAGCTATCTCTTGACGACACCATGAAATGTTATCCATATGAATCTCCTTTGATGTGATCCAATGTACAAATGCAAATAATTTAGATATGGAATGCCTTAGGTCATGGGGGAAGTCATGGTTCACACACCAACACACGAGCAGAGAATAATGACACTACAAAGTAAACACATAAAAACTTAATTTTGTTTTATCCCATGGCATAAAAATAAAAATTACAAATAATAAAATCATATTTTTGATATATTTCATAACTTTATAAGGTTCAAAGGGTCATGTGATTTCAACCCCAAAAAATGTTGTTGATGCACTGTGAAGAAATGTCGTAGGGAAGACCCATATAAAGAAGGCACCTTCATACCCAATATAACTTCATTTGCCAAAGAAATATCTTCTTTCCTCAAAATCCACGGGACATCACCTTCTTTGAAAGACCAAGAGGGACCAGCCTATCCTCTACTTTCTTGTCTCATCCAATGTTTCTTTTTAGTTTTTGAATAAATAAGATCTCTCCTCACAACTAATGTATCACTTTATTTCAATGATATGTGCCTCCCTAAAGAATGTGAAACATTTTTAAATATATGCATGGGATATAGTAAGTGGGCAATCTTAATATTCTCCCAATAGGGAAGCTCATAAATGATAGATTTCCTTTTCATCCCAATGGAAAATTTATCAACATAGGTGTCGAAGAATTATGGATCATAGAACATAGGATCCCCATTTGAATCAAATATTTCTATAATATCCTCACCTTCTCTCTCTCATATGCTCTAAGACATTATGTTGGTGTCATTATTGCAGGCCTTTGGGTTCTCTCTGGTTTACCATTGAAAGTGGATGTTTCTCTTCTATAAGGGTATTCTTCTGGGAGGAATACCCTCGATCAGTCATACACTGGATTTAGTAGGTGGTTGGACCACCTAGCCTTCAGAGAAGGTCCACAACATTTACATCCATGATATCCTTTAGTTACAAGACCTACGAAATTATTGTATATATAGCATGTTAGTGTTTAAGAATATAATGTCAATCACAACGAATTAAATATGAAAATAAATATTGTTACGTATATAAAAAAATCAATAAAAATGTTAATAACGAGAGCAAACTCCTAAGTCTGGATAATCATGTGTGGTGTAAGCACATATGCCATACAACATAAAAATCCTCTATGTTGTGATGGGTCTTGATACATCGTATACATGTATCCATTCCCATAATTCCATCAATTCATCTGCCAATGGTTGTAGGTAGACATCCATATTCTTCACTTGTCTTCTACCAAGGACTATAAGAGCCAACATAAGATGTTCATTCTTCATGGAAAACCATGGGGGATATTTTTATTGATCACTACTACAAGCCAAACAAAATAGTTGATGTTTTGGAGGGAATATGGGTTCACACCATCCATTTCTATGCTGCGTCATAGAATTCGTATGTCATCCTTGAATTTTTATGGCTATGTATTCTCTATATGCTTCATGGTTATTGAATATGTTGGGATTTTCATAACTCCCGACTCACTTCTGTGCGAGGCATGCCATCCCTGTAACATAGATTATTCTTTGCAATGAAAGAGCCTTTGAATCTTTGGGATTATAGGCATGTGCCTCAATATATTATGAGGAGGACCATGTGATTTACCAATTTTACTTGATTTATGGTACCTTTCATGCCCACATTTTGGATATATCTATTTTTCTGCATATTCTCCTCTACATAGAATACAATCATTCATAAATGCATGATATGATATATACTCAACACCCAACATTTTCAACAACTGTTTTGCCTCTTCGTAGCTATCGGGAAAAACATTATCACTAGGAAGAACCTTATCTTTCAATATCTGTTAGTGGGAAATAGAAATGTACAAGGTCGTTTAATGTTTATAAAAGCAACAATTTCTAATGTTGATTGTGTGACAAGATTTCTCAAAATTAATATAAGGCACTTGCTGGTCAATTACCTCAAAATTTTCGAGAAACATGTGTTTGACATGCCAAACTTTGCTTTCACATTGTACAGTAACATTGTTGTACCAAGTTGGGTAGACTTTGACCAAGCACTAAGTCCAAAGAGAGGGGTGGTGGAAGCAAATTTCAGGCTTTCAAAAATGGTATCACTAATATGAGAATCATCCCCTAACTCATTGTTCAAGAATGCTTCTAACAACATTGTCTCCTTGACAGTCGTATCCCCTAAGTAATCATCCATACCAACCTCTTTTTGATTGTCTCCATTTCCAACTTTTGAAGAACTACTATTGTTGTAGTCATTCATAATTGGTGAATCTAGACATAGTGGGAATTGAATAGGTGGTTGATTCAACCATTCTTGGTATGCTTCCTCTCCAAGTTGTTCTCTCATTGCAACCTTATCTCTGGTTGACATTGTTGTGGGGTGCAATGAAATATGGTACGTAGGTCGCTCATCATTAGAAGAATCCTAATTTCAAAAATATTGAACATTAGTACATCGATGATATTAGTAAGCACAATGCAATAATTTGTTTCTTCAAATTACATTATACCAAACAATTATTACCATTTTCAACCCATGATTGCGGCTGGAATATGGAATTTCACAATTGGTAGGGTAAAGCGATTGTCCATTTTCATCTATCAATTGCTTGCGGTATGTTGCTCCTGATAAGACTTTCCAATGTTTTTGAATCGGTACTGGAATATTTTCTGCATCTGAACTCGATTCTGAATCAAGATCCTACAAATTTCAATACATTTTTATTTAGATTGAATGGATAAAAAAAATTCAATGAGATAATTGAAACATAAATAAAATAAGTTAAACTTACTGGAGATGGAAAGGGAGAACTCCGCGATGGACTTTGAGCAATATGGAATGCAATGGAATTTGAAGAATTGACCATTTGATCAAATAATAAGGTTTCTCCCTGAATTTCAACAAAATTAGCAATAAAGTTTCATGTGCATGTCTAAAATAAATTTCTAGGACCATACCACAATCCGAGTTTGAATATAGTTTTGAAACCATTTTTTAAGAATAAGGCGACATAAAACGTAAAATGTATATTGAAGTATTCTAAATCATGTGAATTCATCATAAAAGATAATTTGAGATGAATATATTATTTTAAGTGCAAATAAAATTTCAGATAACTTTAAAAGAATCGTGGTGCGCTTATAAACCACAAACACACCGATGCACATATCAATAATAAGCATCGGTGCGTTGAAAAGTTAACCACACTGTGTTTCGAGGTTTTGTTAATAAAAAACAATTATATGTTATTGGTGCGTCAATTAATATGGACGCACTGGTATGTAATGTAAAATGGTCACACAGGTGCTTCTTACATAAATGCACCATGCCGAAAAAGTAAAAAAAAAAACTCGATTTTTTTAAACACTTAAAAAAAGAACGAGAATTGAATTTCATAAAGTCATTTAAATACTAAAAGGCTATTCACTATTTCATTATTTTGCAAAGTTTTGTAGGGGAGAGACTTGCAAGAGAGACATACGAAGGAACAATGTGGAGGAGAAGAATACTTTGGAACCAGAATATTATTCAGAATATAAGAATTTGAAGGGTATAGTGATTCACTCTAAACATTTTTCATAAAGTTTTATTAATATTAAGAAGGTATTCAATATTTTCATTATTTTGCCAAAATTTACAGGAGACGGATTTGGAAGAGAGACATAATAGGGAGCACTATGGAGCAGAAGAATACGTTGGAATAACATAAATATTTAGAAAATTAGGATTTGAAGGGTATGGTGATTCACTCAAAACCCTACATAGTAAAAATTTTAAACTTTACTATTCATTTTGATAATAAAAAATTTTACAAACTCTGTTCCTATTTGGATTTTAATTAAAATTCAGAAAAAAAATAATAAAAAAATAAAAACCATACTTGCCAAGTAAACGCTTTTTTTTTTTGCTTACATGAATGCAAAGTTTCACCAAAGTGTTTAACTCCCTCTATCACTTCAGAATTAGGGATTTTCATTTATGTATTTTAAATCTAATTGGTTTGTTTCGCTATATATAAGTGTTTGGCATGTGATGCAAAGATACCACTTTTTTCATCAGATCCCAAATGCATTCAACCCTCTAACCTTTTTTTTTTAATTTTAAACGGTTTTTGATTTGACGTTTTTCTTAAAAAAAACGTTTTCCGATTTTTCGATGTGCCATTTCGACAAAAACGCATCGGTGCGTTTATGTCTAAGGAGCACTGATAAATCCATGTTTTTTTTTTTTTTTTAATTTAGAAAAAATGGTGCATAAAAACATATTGTCGATGTTTTATCATCTAAACAACATAGAAAACACTGTCACATTTATTTTTTAATTTTTTAATTTTTTCTTCTCATCAGTGTGTAATTTTTCTATTTTTTTTTTTATGAATGCTTATTTTTTTGCTTATTTTTTTGTTTTCTACTGTAGTCGTTGTGATGTCTTTCATATAAACCGCACTGTTGTAACTCACAATATTTTAAAAAAGAAATTAAATTGTTCGATGTGTTTTGTTGTATGGAACACACCGGTGCATTTTATGTAATAAACACATCGGTGTTTTGTATATAAAAGGCGCAGCGGTTACAATGATTTTTTTTCGCCGAAAATTATGTGATTTATTTATAAAATATATTTAATAATTTATGTATTGAATGGTAAAAGTTGTATATTGATAAAAATATGAGTGAGAAGAGTTCAAATAAGAAAAAAATTGGTCGGCACAATGATGACACATCCGGAAAAAAAAAAAAGGTCAGTCCTCTATAAATTCTATACAAAATTAATATGGTTGAACTATATGTAAGTTTAACTAATATGTATTGGTTAGTGTGTGTCATGCAGGGCCACAAAATGATGAAGCTCGATAAGATTATTTCTGATCTAAGTGCATAAGAGCGTAAAATCTTGATGGAAAAATTGCAGAGGGATGAATCAGGTGAATGAAAAAATACTATTCAATATGATTTTTTTTTTAATTTTCATTAATAATGTATTTAGGAATATTAGATAACATGTTTCAAACAATCTATTAATTCACATATGTTTAATGTTCTACATGAACCAACAATGAGGGAATAAAATGTCATCATAACAAAACAAAATTAATTAATATAGAATATGTAAATGATGATGAATTGGTCCTTAGCTCATCTAGAGTGTTGTTGGAGATTAATCAAAGGGAGGGGAACTTTTACAAAACTATGAGGGATATAGTGGAACAAATTTATAGACATACTTTCCACTTACAATATAGAAATCAATCCAATGATTCCAAGAACTAGGTTATATTTAAACTACAAGAAGCATTTCCAGAGCAATGGTCAATGAGACCTATTAGACTTGCAATAGAAAAAACATACAACAAGAAAAAAGAATCATTCAAAAAGTAATATTCCT
>SNQJ01S0000073.1:559706-627531 GCA_010110895.2 Picea sitchensis | reverse complement strand
TTTCTTCTAGTCTCAACTCCTGCATCTTTGTTTCCAATAATCTGATCTGAAGGATGATTCTTCTGTACTCGTTTGCTAGGTGTCTTTGGAGATACTTGTTGAACTTGCTCTTCTACTTCTGTCGGATTCTCTTCATCTTCATCACCATTCTACTTATATTTCAGGGTGATTGGACGGGGCAAGGATAGGTGGTTGTAGCCACCTTCCAGTTGTAACCAGAGAACATATGGGGTTGTAGCCACCTTCCAGTTGTAACCAGAGAACATATGGGGTTGTAGCCTCCTTCTAGTTGTAGCCAGAGAATTGGGGAGTTGTAGCTTCCCTCAGGTTGTAGCCTGAGAAACTAGGGGGTCAGAGCCTCCTTCCATTTGTAGCTAGAGAATTGGAAGTTGGTGCTTCTTGAATGTAATTCTTGACATATAAGAAAATCATTATGTGGTTTTCTCTCGCATTAGGTTTCCACGTAAATATTGGTGCACTGTGCATTGTGTGGATGTGCTTGTTATTGTTTATTATGCACTGATGAATGTTAATGCTTATGATACAGTAAGATATTGATGATGAATAAATGAACATGGTTGAATAAGTAAAATAATATACATTGTGGTTTAAAGGATTAATAATTGGTAGATTTGCTCATTACTGATTCAACCCTGCGCTGCCCCCGCCCTCCTCTCCCGCCTCTCGGTAATCCTATAGATTTTGACTGGTTATAATGGGTCCAATTAACCATTTAAAAGGTTTTGCTCCAATAAATGGAGACTTAACTTGGAGTTCTGCTAAATTGTACTTTTAGGAAAGAAAATAATTAATCTATCTCTATTCTAAGTCTAAACTATCCTAATAGGGACATAGAAGAAGTTATTGATGTCCTAATTAGGAGAAAGAAAAATAACAAAAACTTGAGAATGAGATAAAAGTAAGCTATTAAGCTATAGAAGTAGTTTGTATAACCTAATAATGATTAAAAAAAATACACATCAATCTTTACTCAGTAAATAGTTACTAAGGGAAGATTAGATATGTATACTCACACTCAATATGGAGGATTACAAGATATTGAACATGAGATAATAAAGTTGTCCAACTAAGGAAATAGTGCACATAGAAAGACAAAGATTAAAGCAAATGTATATCAGTAATGAATCTAGTAAACAGTTACTAAGAAACTATAGATACACATACTCATATCCAAAGGCTAATTGACAAATTCAAACTAAGCATGAAAAATAGCTTATCAATCATTTTAAATAAACATGAATTCACATAACTGACAACAGTGCACATGATACGAACTCATACTCATCGAGAATGGAACTTATCAAATGGAATGTCTTTTATTGAACTCAAAACATGATAATAGTATCAAATTATAAATACAATGAAAGGACTTGAGAGTCTTCTATCAGTTTAAAAAACTCGACAATTGTGCACCAGTTCTATAACTGATTTCTAACTCAAAATACAAAAGATTTCAAGAAAGAGAGTGTGATAGCATAAATCTCCCCTTACCTAAGACTACCCTTTTGTCATCTATTGTTTCATCCTCCAACCCCCCACTCTTTGAAGCTCATTCTCCTTTTATATCCCTTTTGAGTTTGTTTGTCTTCATGATTTAATGCCTCCAAAATTTACGATCAAAACCATAAAATATTTTTAAAAAAATATGATCTTAAAATAAAATGTAATTATAAAAACTAAAATAAAATGTAATATAAAAACTAAATCTAAGTAATCAAATAAAACTATATAAATTATAACAATAAAAAACGAAACTAAAAAACTCTTAAGTATAAACTAAAATCCAATAATAATTAAGACTAGACTAAACTAAAAGTAATAAAATGAAATTGAAATCATACTAAAATATAGTTAAAAATAAACTATAAGAGAGATAAAACCAAACTAAAACTACACTAGTAAAATTAGACTAAAACAAAATAAAAGTAAATTGATCAACAAGAACAATTTTAAATAAAACTAAAAACTAATTTGAAATAAAAAAGAAAAGTAACATAATATAACTAAACTAGAAAAAGGGTAATAAAGTAAAAACTAAATTAATTTAAAATGAGACTAAAACTAAATTAAAATAAAATAATAAAGTAAAACTAAACTAAAACTATCATAAATATTTTTATGTCGAAAGGCATATATTTATTGGTAATGGGCACGATTATTGACCTTTTAATCTAAAATTATAATCTGATGGTTAACAATTGAAGATGCTGACATATTCTTAGTCGTCTTCCCAAATCAATGAATGTGATTTACTCTTCATAATTTCTTTATATTTTTGAATGCATCCGTTAACCTGTTTACTTTTTAACATTTACCTAATCATATTAAGAAATTACTGTACCACAATATAATTGCCACGTTTGAATTATTAACGGACACTACTTCAACTTCTTCATCACCATACTTCAAACTTCGAACGTGGATTTCATTTCATTTATGACTGTAGTATTACTCCTCCCAACCTGTGGACCGATGCAACTACCATTCTATGATCATTTGAGATTCCATAGGATTCTATGATTATAACCTTGTGTCATTTCTGATGTCGCGATCATCAATATCTGGTGATATGTGAGTGATTCGGTATCTTGCTTCATATTTTCAAGGAAATATGGTAATATTTTCCATGATTTAATGGTATACAATCCCATCCAATTAGCACTTCATTTCTTCTTTATCTTCATTAATTATCTTATGCAATGACCTTTGATCTTGGCGTATGGGACAAAACCCTCTCCACATGATTGTTGGACTTGGTGATGTGGCGATCAAGTGTGATGTTCCTGCACCTTATAAATACATACAAACCTTTAATATTTCTTTTCAATAAATACAACGTCTAAATTTGAGGTTTATTAAAGTAAAATTTGGGAGTTTTCATAATATTGCTTAACTATGCAATTTGTAAAGTTCAACCTTCTCTCTTTTTGTTGTTTTCAATGTACAATGTCATTATTCAATTCAATTTTTTCTAGAGTTTATCTTAGGAGTTATGTCAAAAGAACCTTTTTTTTGGTTGCTTCCAATTGTACTAGAAACATTTGTTTGTTCTATAATGTTTGAATTTCATTTTCATTTTCATGTGTATTAATAATGAGAAAAATTTATTATTAATCAAAAATATTTACATTTTAATAGAAGTTCTCAATAAAAATTGTTTATGTTTTTCTCATTTAATTTAAGATTTTTGTATTTGAATCCAATCTTTGAGATACACTCTTTTAAAACGTAAATTGAATTCAAATACGGAAAAAAAAGTTGATTGAATTAATTTTGTCTTACTAAAGAGTACAAAGGTGCAAAAAGGCATTGATTTTTGACAAAACTAATGTAAGATGACAACTCAAATTTGTGCAAATGGAGGCATGGAACATTCAAATGATGTTGAATAAGTGAAGAGAAAAAAATCAAATGAGGCAATTAACCAAATCACCAAATCCTTATCTCATAAAGATAAACCCAAGAGAAATGAGGATATGAGAAATTGATCACCAAAGAAAGAGAACCATCAAAACATCCTTTCAAATCAAGCTAGAAAACACCAAATTATGATTGAAAGTAGTGTTTTCTAAAATTCAAATTGGGGGCCCCTCTAATTTTAAAAAAGTAAGGGGGGGTTGTTGTTTTCCACAACACAAGGTCGAATGCAATTCAGGTAAATAGAACATTACAGTAGTAAATCAAACAATTTTCCATGAAAAAATTGGATTTTGAAGATCGGCATCTTATGGAGGCATTTTGAAGACCTAAACAACATTTTCAGGTAATCAAAATCAAGATAATTTTGTGTAGCTTAGGTATACACAGCCTCTATAGCTAGGATGAAAGAAATCAATGAGATATTTCCAACAAGATATTTTGAGCGTAAAAAGGAGCTTGTATGAGGAAGTTACAACCGAAACACTACAGGGTATATTTTCAACACCATTTTACTATGAGAGGGCATAACACCTTGATATGAAGTCAGTTTGGGACATAGGACCAGTCTGTGGAAACCTCATGGACCATAGAAGATAGCCATTAAACCAGATTTGGAATCTAAGTACCTGAATTTGCACAGGATGAAAGAGAAGACACCTATAGAATAGAGGGATAAACACTAGAAAACAGTCTAAACTTCTGCAAACCATAACTTTATTCTTAGAGCTCATATTTGGGTAAGTGAGTAGTCAATGGAAAGATAATGAAGAATAGAATCATATTGTGCACCTAGAAAATTGATTTGACTAGTAGAAATTGCATCCAACTCAAACGAATATAATTGGTGGCCTAAAGAGAAGAAAAATCATGCATTCTTTTTCCAAAAATGTGTGTGTGTGTGTGTGTGTCTAATATGAATTTCATTTCATCCAAATTTTCATACATAATTTAGAGGTTCAAGAGGGGACTTTGGTTCCTGTATGAGAATTGTAGTCATGGAAGAGAGGTATTATGGCTATGAAGAATAATTTATTATATTGGGTGACATCATGGTAAATGTTGAGACAAAGTCCAATGGAAGAAGAGGCAAGGAAGAGCATGTAGATATATATCAAACTATGATAGGCCTGCAAAGAGGAGTGCATATCTATAGGGAAGATAATGAAAGTATAATGAAATATCAGGAAGAGATAATTCAGAGTCTGGATATGTTGCATAGGAAAGACAATAAAGTCTCTAGCACAAAGAAAGAGGCTAGTTTTAGACAAGTGGAAACATCAGGATCCCATAGAAGAAGGGATGATCATGGGAATGACAAGAGTTCAAGAAGCATGAGATGGTGCCATAATTCTCCAAGGAAATCTACTAGGAGGTCTCATGCAAGCCTAGGGATAAGGATCATCCCAAGTGTGTCTCCTATCAGGAGAAAGAGAAGAAGGCATGGGCCAGACATCTTGCAAGGTGAACTCAATAATATCAAGCCACTAGCTTTCAATGGTGAGTATCGAAAGGGAGAAGAGGTTAAAGCATGGATGTTGGAAATGAAGAAATATTTCCAATTACATGATTATCTCTCAAGGGTAGAAACTAGAATTGCAACCTACCACTTGCAAGGAAAGGCAACCATGTGGTGGGATCAGCTTAAGAAAACCAAGCACCTTGATGATAAGAAAGCCTCATGGAGGTAGTTCAAAGGATATTTCCAAGGGAAATATTTTTCCAAGCATTATTGTTAAAGGAAGATGAAAGCGTTCTTTGAAATCAAGCTAGGAATCATGACAATGGATGAATATGGAAAGAGATTCTTTGAATTGTTGGATTATTTTGGCTTCATAAAGGATGAGAAAGTAAAAATCCAAAGGTTCCTTAGTAGGTCACCTTCCTTCTAGAGTGACAAGATACAATATGATAACCCTAGGACTTTGGAGGAGGCCATAAGGAGAGAAAAACATCTTTGCGAGCAGAGCAGAGGAAGGCCAGTCTTACGAAAATCTTGGAAGGACAAGATTAAGGGTAAAATGGAGTAGAGGTAGAAATTTTTTAAGCCACCCTTTTTCAAGAATAGCTCACAAGCTACTCATCCAGGTCGGTCAGCCTAGAATGAGCCCAAGATGGTAGACTCTTTTGAGAAAAGGCCATGAAAGCAGCCTATAAAATGTTGGGGATGTGATGGAGATCACTACTATAAGGACTTCCCTCAGAAAGGATAAAGAATGAAAATTGCTCATAAAATTCAAGAGGCTGAAATAGTGGAAGACATGGGTGGAAACATGAAAAAGATTTATGTAGCCTTGGACAACAAGCAAGAATATTATCAGTCCCCTATGATTGAAGTGGAAGGTAATATTGAAAACCAACCCATAGCAATTTTAGTTGATTCTTGAGATATCCATAGTTACATAAACTCTAATTTTGTTGAAATATTTCACTTGCATAGTAAGCACAAGAAATATTAGTTAGTTCAATTAGCCACACAAACTAAGATGAAAATTAGTGAGTTGGTTAAAAATTGTCTAATAGACATTAATATACTCAACACAAAGGTAGATGTGAGCACCATACCCTTAGGATCTTATGATTGTCTAATTGGTATGGATTGGTTGGAAAAACACCATGTTGTCTGGGTCCCAGATTGTTACAACAAGACAATCACTTGTCTTTATGAAGAGGGGCAGCAAGGCAAGGTTCAAGGGATTCCAAGGGTTGTATCTATTAGAGAAGTTTCATCTATGCAGCTGAAAAGGAGTTGTAGGGAGGGATGCCAGATTTTTGCAGCCTATATGGAAGAGTTATCTAGATATAAAGTGGTGAGTATTGAAGACCATCCTATATTGAAGGATTTTGAAGATGTTTTGGGGGAATCCTAGGACTTCCACCAAAAAGAGACAATGATTTATCTATTTATTTGGTGCCAGGAGTTTCCCCAGTTTCTAAGACACCATATAGAATGGGCACGCCAAAATTGAAAAAGTTGTAGATGCAACTTGAATAATTCTTAAGGGCTATATACACCCAAGTGTGTCACCTTATGGGTGCCCCGATGTTGTTTGTAAAGAAGAAATATAGAAGCTGAAGGTTGTGTATCGATTTTAGATATATGGATAAGGTCACCATAAAGAAACATTATCCCTTGGCAAGGATTGATGATTTGTTCGATCAACTGAAAGGTCCAAGGATATTTTCCAAGATTGACTTAAGATCAAGTTATCACCAAGTGAGGATAAAATAGGAAGACATTAGCAAGACAACATTCCAGACAAGAGATGGGCATTATGAATTTGTAGTATTGTTATTTGGACTATCAAATGCCCCAGTTGTTTTTATGTTCCTAATGAATGGAGTGTTTAGGCAATACCCAAACAAATTTTCGATTGCGTTCCTGGATGACATACTCATATACTCAAATATAGAAGAGGAACATGAGAAACATTTGACAATGGTGTTGCAAAATTTAAGAGAGAATAAGTTGTATGCCAAGCTAAGTGCATATTTTATCAAAAGGAGATTCATTACTTGGGTCATATTACTTTAGCAGATGGGACAATAGTTGATCCCAAGAAGACATAATCCATTATAATATGGCTACCGCTAATAAATATTATATAGGTCATATCATTCATGAGTCTTGCAAGTTATTACTGAAGATTTATAAAAGGTTTTTGAAATATTGCAAGCCCCATCACTTCTTTGCAAAAGAAATGAGTGAAATTTAAATGGACTCTTGAATGTGATGAAAGATTTCAATAGATAAAACATGTATTGACCAGTACACCAATATTGAATATTACAGACCCCAATGAAGACTTTGTTGTGTGCATGGATGCATGAAAGGAAGGGCTTGGTGGATTCCTCACACAAAACGATCATGTGGTATGCTATGAGTCCAAAAAATTAAAATACCATGAGAGGAATTATGCTACCCATGATCTAGAATTAGTATCCACTATTCATGTGTTGAAAATGTAGAGGCATTACCTCATGGGGAGAAAATTTGAGCTAAGGACAGACCATTGTGGTTTGAAACATTTGTTTGGACAACCCACATTAAATATCAAACAAACTAGATGGTTGAAATTCCTTAGTGAATATGACTTTGAAATTAAACACATCAAAGGAAAAGAAAATTAGGAGGTTGATGCACCTTAGCAGAAAGGAGCATGAGATGCAAATGGAAACCATCAGCATATACAAGACTGATTTGAAAGACAAAGTTTTAGAGGCTGCAAATTTATCTTAACACTATTTGCAAATCAAAGAAACATTACATCAAGGCAATTTACAGTAGAAATTTAAAGAGTTTAATTTGAAAGAGGATGAAATCCTCATGTACCGATGAAAGGTATGTGTGCTAAATTCTGGAGAGCTGAAAAATATAGTTTTGAGAGAAATGCACAATATTTTGTATGTTGGGAAACCAGGATATCATAAGTCAATTGAAATTATGAGGAGCCAATTGCAATTATGAGGAGTCAATACTTTTGGCCCTGAATGAGTAAAGAAGAGGTTGATTACACAACCTTGTGCCTAAAATGTCAAAAGGTAAAGGTTGAGCATAGACACTCGGCTAGACTACTACATCCATTACCCATTCCTGAGTAGAAATGGGAAGTGATTATAGTTTATTTTATTACAAAACTTCCCAAAAAAGTGAAGTAGCATGATTCATCATGGTAGTGGTGGATAAATTTACTAAATCTGCACATTTTATCGTAGTAAAGACTACTCACAAAGTAGAAAACATTGCAGAGATATACATGAAACATGTTTCCAGACTAGATGGAGTGCCCAAGGAAATAGTTTTGAGATAGAAATCCCAATTTTACATCCAATTTTTGGAATGGTTTGTTCAAAGGAATTGGGACAAATTTAAATCTCAATACAACATATCATCCGAAGTCTGATGGGAAAATAGAGAGGACCAACAGAATAATTGTAATAACCCTAGGTTGAATTGCATATTGTAAATGTACATGTCTGCATAGGTTGGTGAGATAGGATGTTATGGGACAAACTGCCTATGTGTATGTGTTTTAGACTGAAGTTCATGTTTGATTATTAGGACAAAGAGCCTATATGCTAAAAGGTTAGTCATCATATCATTGTAATATGTAGTCACTCATATTAATAATAAAATACATCATTGTTGTAGACCAAGTCAGGTTAAATAGTATGGGGGGATAGGACTCCACAAGACGGAAAGTGGGGCTAATGGATTAAGGAAAAAGGGCTTAAGCCTAGGATTAAAATAATATTATTCCTAAAGTCTTAAGTCTTATATTATTATGTTATCCTAAGTTCCTAAGGGAATGGGAATGAATTAAAAGTGGGGGGAAAGTGAGTTCCTTGAGTGTCAAGCATCAAAAAGGGCACATTCATATATAACTTTTGGAATTAGTGCAATTCTCATTCATTCACTTATTATTCATCCATACTTTTCCTGGAGAGAGATGGAGTGATGGAGATTTGGGTGACCATGTAAATCTTTGGTGGTTTGGGTTTGAAGAGGTAGGTTGTTAGGCCTGTGGACCAATTCTCTTGGGTGAGAGAATTTCTCGGAATAGGTTTCCTTATGTGTTGGCCTAGTGGTTCCATAATTCTTTGAGAGAATCCATGTGTTCCAAGTGCCATGGCACTCTGAGACTTCTTGGTCAGCATGTTTTTGAAGCCCTAGAAGGGAAGTGGGACAACCAAAGGACTGTTGAGCAAAGAAGGGGTACACTTCCTAGGGTGGGACGGGTTGTGGGGAATGAGAGGTTGTGAGGTGGAACTGTTGCTAGATTTCATGCCATTGGAATTTCCTATTTTTATTTAGTGTTGTAAGAACTTAATGGGACTGGTGAGAGTATCATTTTACCTGGTGGAGTCATAGCCATGTCTCAGGGGTGACCTACTATAGAGAGCATATGAACAACAGAGTCTATGGTCGGGAGGAATGTTTAAGGTCTGCATGCAGTTGGTGATTTACCATTAAAATAAAAGTGTTATTTTTATGTTTTTATGTTCCAATTATTGTATGTTTAAGTTAATTTTGTATGCCTAATTGTACATATTTATGCATAACCGGTATGTTGTTAGAACTGCATATTTGTAGCATGTGAAAGGCATTTTAGGTAATGAATGGAATCAGAGCTAATTTTTTATTTGTTGGTAAAGAGAAACATTACATTGTGGTATCAGAGAAGATATTTTTTTTGTGGCATGGCCCAGCTTGGGGCTGGGGACGTTATATTGTGGTATCAGAGTGACAGGTTCAACACTGAGCCTACATGGGCTAGAGACATAGTGTTGAATCTATGTTTGCAGAAATTAAATCTATGAGGATGTTTGCAACAAGTTTGCAAAAATTGTTTCCATTGAATTTGAAGAATCTCATGAGGAATTTGAAGGAATGAAATGAAGGGATTAAAAATCCTCAGTTTAAATCTCAGTTTGGGTATTTTTAGGCCTAGAATAGGTTGAATTACGAATTTTAGAGTTACAATGATTGTTGGATTACTGAGAGGGGGTTGAATCAGTAATAGAGAAATTTAATTCCCTTTAACCATAAAATGCAAGTGTTAAATCAATGTAGCATTATCATCCAATAGTTGTTGAGTAAATAAACAATGAACAAATGATCAATCATACACATACACAGTACACTAGTGTTTTTACGTGGAAACCCAAAGTGGGAGAAAACCACAGAATGCTTTTTCTTATATGTCTTTAAGAATTACATTCAGTGGAAGCACCAACTTCCTTTGTTTTCCAGGTGCAACTGGAAGGAGGCTCCAACCCCCTAGTTTCTCAGGCTACAACCTGAGGGAAGATCCAACTCCCCTATTCTCTAGCTACAACCATAAGGAGGATACAACCCTCTATGTTCTATGGATACAACCGGAAGGTGGCTACAACCACATGTCCTTGCCCCGTCCAACCGCCTTGACGTATAAGTAGAATGATGGAACCATTGTCACACTATCATTATGAGATATGTTGTTGTAAACCTTTACCAATCAACCTGCACCAAACAACCTATACCAATAGCCTGAACCATGCATCAATCATGCATCAACCTGTACCTCAACCTGTAATCAACCTGTACCATAAATAAGTGCATCAACCATGAACCAACCTGTACCAAACAACCTGTAATCAACTTGTACCATAAACAAGTGCATCAACCATGCACCAACTTGTACTATGAATAAGTGCATCAACCATGAACCAAACCTATACAAATAACATGTCACAACAACCTATCCAAACAACATGTTGCCACAGGGGCATATCCAGGGTTCAACGCTACAACAACGCACCAACAAAACCCTAACTATCGGCCCTTTTGGCAACACCTGTGAAGCAGATGAAGTCTCACCCGAGGTAGAGGCAGGGGTGGTTGCAGGGCTCCAGTTTCTACAACCTTAGCTTGGACACAAAGCTATGATTCTAACACTTAACAGAGCACTTAGTAGTTAACATTCATCAATATCCAGTTCTTAGTTACATTGAAGTTAAACCCTAATTACAGAGCATCACATTAGTCAACCAGATCTAGCATCTAACATTACTTATCATGATGAACTGATTAGATCCTAATAGATTCCAACACTAATCATATATAATTCATATCTAGCATCCATATACCTCATTAAGCACAAAGCATCATAAGATCTATATATATATATATATATATATATATCAAAACACTAAGCATATTAACATATAATCACATCAACACATTGCACAAAGCATAGAAACACAACATGTATGTTGTTCACCCCCACCCTGGGGCTACGTCCACCAACTCTTCTTCTTTATTATCTTCGGTCAAGCTTCTTACAAGCACATAGCATCAGAATCCCACTCTGCAGAAGACATGAGATTTGCGTGCACTCTGCCAGATCCTCCTTCTTCGAGCTAGGGTACAGCACCAAGCCTTCTTACAATGACTTGCACGTAGTTCTGCAAGTCTCACATAGTATGCACAAAGAAATTAATTATCACTTAGCACTCTTAAAATCCCTTGATCACACAGATCAGATCTCTAGCACTTAGCACTACTTACCACTTCGTCCCCTTATTACATCACCTAGTCTTCTATATATACATTACAAAAGTGGGCCTAAGCATGGGTAAACCCATGGGCCGACATTCCATACCCGTTACATAATCCCAAAACCCAAATATACCTAAAAAGGGGCCGAGATCCCGCGATCTCTAGTTCATCTTGTGCTCTACCTTCAACATCCTATCGAAGTCCCAAAATAGGTCAAACTTGACCAAGGATCTCCCAAAACTTGGTCAAGGGATAACAGGCCCCCAACATTCACCTGTGACTCATCCCAAGTCACTCTGGGCTGACTAGTTCTGCTTCCAAATTCTTGAGCTTGGCTCGAGCTTCTTGGACTTGTTGTTGTGCCACGACCTCATGTTCAAAGAACTCTTGGATGACTACATCATTGATAGGTTCTTCTAGGCATTGTTCAGCTGCAGTGAAAACCTATTCCAGCTCTGCTCCTCGGCCTTCAATCTCTGTGAACAGTTGGTATGCTTCATCCTGTACAGGTTGGAGTCTCTGAGTCACTTCCATAACTCTGCTCTAGATAGTGTGGATCTATTGTTGGGTAGTGCGCTACTCCTAGGATTTCTTCATTCTTTCCACAGCTGATAGGGGCTTCAACTTCACCTATATTGTCTCTACTTGATACTTCGCTTCCTGGAGCTATGACTCCAGTGCCTTCAGTTATGGATTCTCTGTGAGTTTCTCATATGTCTGGGCACTGCAATCACTTAGTTTCTTGCATTCCATCGCAAGGGCCTTTATCCTTTCAATTTTTCTCCTGGTAGTTGCTTCTCTTTGGTCCCTTACATCCTGTGGGGTGTCAGGTATAGTGCGGAGATCTAAATCTACTATTCATTTTTGAGGATGTTGGATGGCTTCCACGAGATTCTCTACTTGATACTCAACCTGTTCTCCTGCTTGTGGCTCTAAGCATGTCATAGAGAGAAGTTTTATGTTGACTGCTTCTTTTACCTCGAGTTTTCCTATGAGAAATTGTTCCTTTTCTTTCTGCATTTGCGCTTTATCCTCATCGAACTTCGCTTGGAGAGAAATCTTTTCATGTTCTGCAGTGCTGCGTTGTTCTACAAGTATGACTTGCACTTACTTCAAGGCCTGGGTGGCTTCTTCTGTTTCTTCTTGTGTGCATCTATGGCAAGCTTCGACCGCATCAGCTACTCGGTGGAGTTGGGCCAGCTCATCCCCCAACTCTAGTTCTCCTGATGGCAGGAGCGCAGTGGAGATTGCACGACTGGACTGAAGAGCCTGTTGTACTCCTTGGAGTTCGACTTCAATTATATCATACATTTGTTCCTGCTTGGCTTCTTGTTTCTCTGCTATTTCCAGTGAAGCATCGTTCAGGGCTACTATGATGAAGTCAAAATCGTCAGAGGTGAGAACAGTCTGCATCTTGGTCATGGAGGTTTTCAATTTATTTCGGGAAGAAGGTTTTGGGGGAGAAACCTTCCTCTTCTTCAGGGGATCAACCTCATCTCTGGGTGGTGTTACTTCGCCTGGCTTCTTTCCAGCTTCTAATTTGTCATCAACACCTCGGTCAGGTGACACTCACGCAATCTTTCCTGAGACGCTGCTCAAATCTTGGACATCTTCAGTCTTCTTCCGTCTGCTATTTCCGTGTGTATTTTTTTCTTTATGAGTGTCCTGTGGGATGTCTAGGTTAGAAATATCTATAGGGTTGGTGGGGATAAGGAGTTCAGTGGACCATTCCTTAGTGATCTCCTCGAGGTCTTCTTCCATAAGTTTATAATATGACTGGAGTTGCTCTTTATGTTCATTTTCTCACTCTGTAATGTAGATGAAGTGTCGATTTGCATTGAACTTCATCAGAGGCCGGAATCTCTGTAAGGTGTTTGGATTCATGCGAGGCTCATCTTCGATGGCCCTCTTTAGCTGGAGTTAATTGGTATGAAAAACAATGTTCAACTGCCATTGTTTGTTCATATCACTCAAATACCAAAGGGTAGCGAACTTCGCAGAAAGCGGCTCAAAAGGTTCAATATCCAGGAAGGTCGCACCTTCCAACATCTCCCAGGCAACAAAGGTGATGAGGATCAGGAGCCAGCTGAAATGAAATCCGTAGCCCTGGTCATGTGCTTCGCGGCAATCTAGTTCGAGATGATTGACTAGGTACTTCACCTAGTTCATCTGTAATCCCTCTACACACTTCCCCGCGAGGTCAACGATGAAGCCCGTGACCTGTGTGGGTTGGTTCTTACATACCATCTTCCCAGCTATTAACTGACATGCCAGGCACACTGCGTCATTTTGGATGGAGGATACCTTGTATCCTCATGTCCCCTTCCTGACATTATCGTATGTGTCCTTAATCTTCTGTGCTAGCGCGCGATCTGTGGCTTTTCCTGGGTAGAACTTATGCGGGCCAGGTCCTTACATACTCAAGCCTATGATCCTATGGATCAACATCGGTTCAAGTTTAATATGGCGGTCTAGCTACAAGTAGACACCATGGAAGCATGTCAGCAGGAGCTTAATGCACACGTTAACCTCCTAGTTCCTTCCAAAGTGTGGTATCTTCATTACATTTAAGAGGGTGGACTGCACGAGGTCCATATTCCACTGTTGAGGGATTATCTTTGAATTCTTCCCCTTCGTTCTAGTCAGGTATCTAAATGGGGCAAGTGCATTATGGTTCTTGCGATATCCAAGGTTGAAGTCACTGAACTTCAACGCTTCGATCTTGTCTTGTTGCACTCAAAATGCGTGTATCCCCTTCGGGAGGTACGCAGTGACCATGGTGTACTCGAAATGTATGGGTACACTGTCATGACTTACCACACCGGCTAGAGGTGGGATATAGTCGGGTAATATAGATGGAATCAACTTCGCGTTGGCTAGATCATCTATGTGTTTGGTTCTCTTCTCTGTTGATGGACGGGATGGCCCTGCTCCACGAGCAGTTGACAGAGAGACTTGCACTGTTCTCATTGATGAAGATTGTAGACCTGCAGACATCGACATTACTCTTTCAGTCATGAGGTTGATGATAACTTCTTTGAAAAAATCCTCTGAAGCAGTGAACTCATTTGACATACACGCTCAGGGTTGGAAATCTTAGGTTCGAAAAGTAACTTAGACACTACAATGGGATAGAGGGCAATAGTGCAATGATCACTGTGAAAAATCAATCAAGTCTATGGGCTCAAATTCACGGTTACAAAAAGTGTTCTCAGTGCATGGCGCGACGAGAAAAATAGATAACTTGGCAACGAATCTCTTGCAACAGGTGAGAAGCCTTCATCAACTTTGTCCTGTTCATTACGGTGCGGTCCAACGGTCTGGTGGCGAACCATAAATTCATTTCTACCCATTCGGGGGAGGTCATCCTAATGGTTATATTGTTCCCAACAGTTATCTTGCTTTGCCCTGGCAAAGTGCCATGTGACGATGCTCTGATATCCCGACAAAGTTCCAATTTTTCACATTTTCCTTCTGCGAAGTTCCTTCTGGATCCTTCTGTAACTTAGCTCTATTCTTACTTATCTTTCTGGCCTTATTTCCAATCATCTTCATCTCGGTATTCCTTTTTCCATTCTGATTCCTATCTCCTCTTGGTAGAGTAACTTCACATTGTTGAGATTCTTTCCTTGACATCAGGGGTAATATTGTATCTGGAATAGGTACCGCAAACTTCTGTGAGTCCTTTGGTTTTCTTGTAACTTCGACATCCAATTCTTTGGTTTCAAATGGCTTCGATCTGTTCTCATGTTCTTTAATCAAGTGTGCGATCTTCCTAGTCATGAATTTTTTTAACTCTTGCTTCTTATGCTCTAATACTTCTTTTTCTTTCCTTCTTGCCTGGTCTCTTTCAATCCAAGGTTTTATGAGCAACATAGGAAATGGAGTGTTGTCCTCAATAAATTTAACAAGTTCAAATTCTTCCTCTATCGAAGTTCCATTAGCACTCATAGATATATGGGTAAGCTTTCCACATAGGTTTATCAACTTTCCTCTGAATAATCCTATTCCTCCTAATGAAGAAATCATAGCAGGCTCCCCTAAAGTTTCCCAAGTTCATTCTATCATAATATTCACATGTGTTTCTTCATCTAGAACACAGTCGATGTCGAAGTCTCCTATTCTTGCTTCTATGCATTCTTTTTCTTTGAATATATTTGATAAGGTGACATGTCGGTGGTCATTCAAGGTTTCTTTCATCTGTAGCAATACTTTCTCTGATTATTTCTAGGGTTCTACCATAATCTTAGTTTCTGGACCTGCCTCGTGGTCTTCTTGTCTCATATTCATCCTTTCCATCTTGGCTATCATTCTAGGGAAATACAATACTTCATGGTCCATAGCTTTGCAACAAAGACAACCAGATCCTCTGCCAGGGCATTCCTTAGCAAGATGTCACGGCGTTCTGCAATTGTAACAGAGGGTTAATCCTCTATTTCTTTTAAATGATCCCTAGCTCTTCCTGTACTTCACACTAGGATCATAGTAGCTAACCTGCAAAAAAATCTTTCTAGGATCCTGCATCCATTTGTTACTCCTAACATTCTATCTATGCATAGGTATAACATATCTTTCACTATTTTTACCAGATCTACTCATATCAAATCTTCTTTCATCTATAAGTGCCCTAGTTTTCAATCTAGGACAAATCTTATCAAACATACCTAGATCCATAGTTTAGAAAAGAATTTCCACTTATCTTACTTCTACAGAGCACAAATATTTCAGATCTAAAACTTTTTCACTATTCTTACCTTTATCAAAGCACAGAGCTTGCATATCTTACCTCTTTAACCAAAAATTCTCACTTTTACCTTTCTCAGAGAACAGAGCTTGTAGATATTACCTCTTTTCTTCAGATCTGACCCTTCTTCTTGGCATAGAGCTTTCACAGATCAAGTGGAATGTTGTGCACTAGGGAAACATATCTACGGATGAAGATTTCACAGTTTCAGATCGGATCTTTTCACAAAGATTCTTCTTCCTCAGTTCCTAACAATCATAGTTTCAAGTCCCGACAATGGAAGCATTTGTTGGCACAGGGGTAGACCCAAGGTTCAACGCTAAAACAATGCACCAACAAAACCCTAACTACCAACCCTTTCAACAACATATGCGAAGCAGATGAAGTCTCACCCGAGGTAGAGGCAAGGGTGGTTGTAGGACTCCAGTATCTGCAACCTTAGCTGGGACACAGATCTGTGATTCTAACACTTAACAGAGCACTTAGCAATTAACATTCATCAATATCCAGTTCTTAGTTACAACATAGTTAAACCCTAATTACAGAGCATCATAGTAGTCAACCATATCTAGCATCTAACAACACTTAGCATGAAGAATTGATCAGATCCTAACAGATTCCATCACTAAGCATATATAAGTCAGATCTAGCCTCCATATACCTCATTAAGCACAAATCATCATCATATCTATCTATCTATATCAAAGCACTAAGCACATTAACATATAAGCACATCAACACATTGCACAAAGCATAGAAACACAACATGTACATGGTTCACCCCCACCCTGGGGCTACTTCCACCAATTCTTCTTCTTTATTATCTTCGGTCAAGCTTCTTACAGGCACATAGCATTAGAATCCCACTCTACAGAATACAGGAGATCTGCACGCACTCCGCTAGATCCTCCTTCTTCGAGCTAGGGTATAGCACCAATCCTTCTTACAATGACTTGCATGTAGTTATGAAAGTCTCACATAGTATGCACAAAGAAAGTACTTAGCACTTAGCACTCTTACAATCCCCTGATCACATAGATCAGATATCTAGCACTTAGCACTACTTACCACTTCGTCCCCTTATTACATCACCTAGTCTTCTATATATACATTACAAAAGTGGGCCTAAGCATGGATAAACCCATGGGCCGACATTACCATACCCGTTACATAATCCCAAAACCCAAAAATCCCTAAAAAGGGGCCTAGATCCTACGATCTCTTCTTCGTCTTGTGCTCCATCTTCGAGATCCTGTCAAAGTCCCAAAATAGGTCAAACTTGACCAAGGATCTCCCAAAATTTGTTCAAGGGCCAACACAACCTGTCTCATCTATCTTATCAACCAAATTATATCTACTCACCAAGATCAATCACCAAGACAACTCTCAAAGATGTGCATCAACCAAGAATAACACAACAATTCATAATCATCACAAAGATCAATATGTGATTCTAATCATATACCAAGACAAGTTTTCTACATCATACATAAACCATGTGTCAAAAATACTACTAACAAGTGTCTCCAAACATGTACCAAGTATGTACCAATCATGTATCAACTACTCATCAACTATGACTCATCAAGATGTACCAACATCATCAACTATACACCTCATGTATGTGCCAACTCATCAACTACATGTCTCAACCATGTACCTCAACCAAAATCCCTCATCAATTTCATCATCCAAATCCGATTTGTAACTCTATAATAGACCTGGTGTATATGATCACATACCTGCAAACCTTCCTTAACTTTAAGAACAAGATACTAGCATTTTCATCAATTTTCATCAAAAATACAATGACCCACAAGCTGAAATGTTTATCACAACTACTTGGATATGTTTCCTCAATGACCTCCCAATTTCACGGTCTGAAGCATTATAGAAAAAACTTTATTGCAAAAATGTTAAGATGACCTGTAAATAACATACCTTAGAAAGCATCATCAAAAGAATTTATCCTCCCTTGAATTTTGGCCTTCTTTATTTCACCTTCCATCTTAAATTAGGCTTAGATATCCTTTGGTTACCTCAGTCACTTGTAGATATTCAATATGCTCAAGTGTGATTAAAATGAGAGAGCCTTGCCTCTTATTTATACTTTCATGTATCTTCCTCAAGGGATTACCTTTTAACCATCTTAACCCACTTTCCTTATTTTAGGGTTAACCCACTTCTAACCACTTATCCACTTAGTAATTTCTCCATTAACTTTATTATTTAAATAATTTATTTTGTATCCACTTTGACTTATAGTACACTCATCAATTCACTTTATTATTTAAATTACCTTCTAATCATCTTAACCCACTTTCCTTATTTTAGGGTTAACCCACTTCTAACCACTTGTCCACTTAGTAATTTCTCCATTAACTTTATTATTTAAATAATTTCTTTTGTATCCACTTTCATTTATAGTACAATCATCACTTTACTTTTTTATTTAAATAATTTATTCGTTGCAACCACTTTGACTACTTTGACCTTTTGGGGCTTCTAGATGACTCATGAAGGTTCTCCAACTTCACATGGCCATAACTCTCTAACTGTGAGGAGTTATGTGACATTCCACATACCACCGGAAATGGCATGACATGTACTATCCATCCATAATATTCTTACCTTCAAATATATTAAAAATCATACCATTATACATCAAACAAACTTAGGTCCATTACCCAAACCTTTGTGCTACCATAATTCACTACCGAGCTTTCTTCAAGGGTTGACATCAATGACCACCAACCCAAATAATCAACAGTGATGCCATCACGAAATTGGATAAATATCCCAAATTTTTGAGTAAATTCAAGTGAAATTTGTGCCCATAAATGTTGACCAGTCGTGTGTGGAGGTAATTGGTTGGTTGCAAGGTTGAAATTAGCTACAACAAGCTTAATTGCAGAGTTTCATGGTGGTCGATGTGAAAAATTGGAAATTATGTAATTCTGGAAAAAATTGAAATTGGGGGGAATTTTGGGTATTTTTACATACATTACATCAACATGATGTGGTGATGAAATAGCGGGGATGTGGTAGGGATGACATGGACTACCACAGTGGCAGGTCCATGGTGGCAATTGATGGCACGGTGGAAGGTGTCATGGAAGTTAAGTGCATAGGGTGGTTTAGTCGATACCATAAACCATTGTCACATGGGGGCGAAGTAGTTTTGGATCTCGACCCTTTACCATGTGACATAAATAATATCGTGCCACATAACATAGGGAAACCATTGTCTCACCCAAAAACCATATTAATGCACGTTCATGTTTGGTATGCAACATGGCCTCTTCATAGTTGATCTCGCTCAATCTCAGCCATCAAATTTGGGAGACGTGCAAGTTTGTGCATGCCAAGGAAAAAGGTGCAGAATGGGACCCACCCATCCCCATGACCAATGAATGGATGCCACAAGGAACTTTGATAGTCAAGGTGGGACCTTTGTCCCATCATGGATTAAAAGTGTGCCAGCCAGGCAGGTGGGACCATAGAATATTAATATTTTATTAATATCTAATGCCAACATAAAGGGAAAGAACTAAGAGAAGGTGTTGAATATTGATGAGGCAGGGCCAGGAATATCAGGAATCTAACATGGAATCACCTCAGAGTAACACATGTACCCAGAATTCCACATCAACAACCACGTCAACAAAGATGCCAGATAGGAAAAATCATGCATTAGTCTCAAAACAATAGTTTGGAGCCAAAATTGTATTTTGGACATAGCTAGAGAAGATTAATTCTGATTGAGATGAAACGTCTGGGGTTTTTCTGTAAATATAAGACCTAGAGAAATTCTAGATAGGGACATCAGTCAATTATGCTCTAAGTTTTTCAGAAAATGCAGATTACTTATTTTTGAAGATCAAGGTCAAGCTCATTGGTAGGAGCATAGTTATTGTTGAAACTTATACATAGTATTAGAAATGAAAACATAAAAATATTGTGTGAAGCGATTGGTCACATTCTGAGTTGGAGTGCAGGTGCCAAAATAGGGAAAAATCCACTATTTCATGCCACTTTTGGGAATTTTTGGGATTTTCCGAGGAAAAAGGTCCCCAAATGGAAAATATGGAAAAATTTATTTACTCAACATTTTGAATACTCATCAAACCAGACAACTTTGGTTTAGTGAAGTGTTTCCATAAGTGCACAGTTTGGGAGATAACACAAAGTTGTAATTTCCCTATTGTTGTAGTTTTTTACTCGAACATTAGATTGAAAATATGAGAGTTTCTATGGATTCCCTGTAATATGTATTAACTATATATCATACAAATGTTTCTTCAGTTCCCAACTGATTTACTTCTACAAGTGGTAGAAGTTGGTGTACGGGAATTAATTGCACTAGAATGAAAAGTGTATAAAAGGAGTAAATGGGTAATGTTCAGATGACTATAACTTGTTGCTCAAAACTCTAAATGGAGCAATAATATAGTCATTGGAAATGTATTGGATAGAGGAATCCATCTATTCAACTAGAATTGTGAATAGGGAAATAGGATTCACAAGCAATCAAAAAGAAAATTTCTGGAACTTGAGGTTGCATATGGAAAATAACAGGTTTAAATTGAGGACTATATATGTGGAAAATGCAAGGAAAATCTACATGTATGAGGAACAAGGCGAGGACATTTCTTCAAAAAGTGCATTTGGTTTCTTATGAAGCTACAAGGATCAAACATCTTGCTGCAGTGATAATTTTGGGAAGACTTCCAATGGAATTTTAAGTGGGAAAAATAATTACAGATGAAAAATATGTCGATTTTCACATGCAAATCTATGTGACTAATTTCATATCTAAAAAATTGCTTCCTAGTGATCTAACTATCACTGAAAAAATTTACACTGAAATTATTGACTGAAAAAAAATATGCAACGAAAACAACAAGATCATAGATGAATCATCAATATACAAGAGACACAATATTTATGGTTTGTAACTTTATCTAATTCTCCAAATCTGAGGACCAAAACCAATCCTCTCAAAGTCACCAAAACTGAGGACAGAACTAGTCCTCTCAAAATCACCAAATCCGAGGACAACCTTGTCCTCCAATATACAAACAAGAAAACCAAACCTCAACAATATCTTGAAATATTCTCTTCCCAAGAATCTATTGTAGATCATCTGTATGGCCTACTAGCATCACCTGTCATCCTGTATGGATCTGTTCCTACCCAGAAAACTAGATATGTGATTCACCAACTAGAAACCCATGGACATACGTTGTTTGCTCCATTATAAATCATGTATACCCTATACGCGATTTTTCCTTCTGCAATATGCATATATACATGCTTTTTCCTCTTGCAAACCTCTTATGGCACAAAAAAATTTCTCCACACGTGCAACCTTCTTCGCCTCTCTCTTGTTGGGTTGTTATATTCTTTGTAGTGAAAGTCTAGTTGAGGTGAATCGACTAACGGTCCAAGTCAAGGTGGATTGAAAGCAAGTCAAAGGTCGAGGTGAATCGACTGGGTAAAGTTGAAATCGAAGGTCAAGGAAGTTAGATATGGTAAAGGTGTCTACAGCAAGTCGAAGAGGTAAACCAACATGAGGTCGACATACAGACATGTGGCAACCGACTGAAGACTGAATGAAGGTCAATTGGTAGTTGATTGGTAATACAACTCGGAGTCAACTGTAACAGAATCCTGAGATTTGCGGGGTTTGTAGCCAATGGTCTTCATGGATCTGTAACTATTTTTGGGCACTAAGTATTTAGGTTTTTTCCCATAGTAAATCCTATAAAGAGGCGTGTTGTAAGGCCGTAAAGGATAATGTAAAATATGTAAATGAGTAAATCGTAGGTTGTTGGTCATGTAGATGTAATCCATATTGGCTACAAGGTTGTTCTTATGTAGGAAAGAGGTTATAATGTCAATTGTGTCTTAGGTGTCAACCAATGTTAGACATGTAACCTTTTTTTAGATTGAATAAGACAACAAGAGAGTAGAACGCTCAAGGAATGTTGGTGTAACACCCTATTTCCCCCAGTTTGTAAAAATAACTATACTGGCCAAGAACTGTGGCAAACTCAAAAATGTGAATGTGTGATGTGAATGGACCTTGTGAAAAAGGTTGATGAATGTGAATAATATTATGAATATATATTGCAGGACTGCTGAGAGGGGATATGTTGAAAAAGAGACCACGATGGCTGAAGAAAGGTGGTGGAAGGCACCTGGAAAGGTGGCGTTAACTTCCACCAAAACCAATACCGTATTTGGACTTCACTGGCCCAGAGAACCAAGAGCGGCTCGCTATCCCGAAATAAATTACTCGCAGGTTGGTAGGTAGATGGCTCCTCAGGAATTAATGAGGGATGGGGGAAGTGAACCGCCCATCTGTAGGAGCCTCGGGCCTGATCACCATGAGGGAAATCGCACCACACACAACCTCGCAAGAGGGAAATGCGTGAGGAAGAAGTGCGGAGGGGGCAGACGCGAGGGGAGGAAGAGAACTCTGGAAAATACAGAGTGAGTGATAGAAGAGAAGGGGGAGAGTAACCCTCATTCTCGGTCACTAGCAAATAGAGATGCAGTCTCGCAGCATCGTGGTCTCAGCTCGGAGGTGGCTAGTGGGAAATCCTATCGGAATCGCTGAGCCTACGGTTGGGTGGAAACGAGCACCCCTCTCAGCAGTTGCACTCACTTCTGGTTTTGTTTCTGATAAGTGTTTTACATCTTGCATCGTGAAATTTATATACTGACATATATGCTCTTAGTTTGTGCAGTTTTATGAATGGTTTGAATATAAGACTGCTTGTGTAGTGTTTTATTCAGAAATGGTGGTTGCATGCTTATAATGGAAGGGCCATGTATGGCTTACATTTATAAATAGATTTATATGTATATATGCACATTAAATCAATTCAGAATTCAAGTCGTTTCTCGGGAAATCTACACCCTTATCCATCTCAGGTGATGCCCTGGATAAACCTCCCCATAGAGACACCTTTTTGAAAAGATCTGAAGAGGTAACACTTTTCGTGCAAAGACTCTGCAGAGGTGCAGAGGTCACAAAATCCCTTTAGGATTCAAAGAATAAGTATCGATCAATGGATGAGATCATGTCGGAAGATCTGCGGTCATTCACGACCGTTAGATTGGAAGAATACATGAGGGCGTTAAATTCCTTAACCCCTTTTTCCTTTATCTTCGTGAGTAGCGAAGGAATTAGGACCGTAGATCCCCAAGGTCTGTGGGAGTATCTGGACTGTTGGTTTTTCCATGTCCAGGGAGCAATGGGAGAGGGCACAGCGTGGGACAGATCTGAGCCGTCAGATCTTAGTTAGAAAACCCGACAGCCGTTGGATCTATCGAGAGTTGCACGAGGTTTAAAACCTCACGCGAAGAGCAGCAGAGTGAAAGTCCTGAAGGGGTTGTATGAGGATATCGATGATTCAGAAGTTCGGGAGTCCAGAGGACGAAGGTCGGGACACTCAACATCAGAAGTTTCGAATTTGTGAAAGGATCGGAACCGTCCGTCTGTCGGAGGAAGCATTTCATTAGATCCTCTCTATCGGGGATTCAGACATCGAGAGTCAAAGGAGGAAGTCTCTTGGCGAGTGGCGAAGTCGCGAGAGGATCCAGACCATCCATGTAAGAGGGTAGGTGGCCGATATTTGACCATTTTGCATATCGGGGATTCGTGAGTTTGGAGGTGGAAGACCTGACTCTTTGAGTCACAAAGTCCCGAGTCGCAAGATCGCGATGTGATCTGGGTCGTTGATCAAAGAGGACAGCTGGCTAATATCTAAACATTTCACGTATCGGGGATTCGAGAGTTTGGAGGTGGAATACCTGACTCTTGGAGTCATGAAGTCCTGAGTCGTGAGAATGCGATATGATCTGGGTCGTTGATCAAAGAGGAAGGATAGTCATGGGATCTGGCGTCTCGATACATCGCGTATCGGGGGTTCATGAGTTTGGAGGTGGAAGACCAAACCCTTGGAGTCATGAAGTCTTGACTAGCGAGAAGTAGGAGCAACCATTGATTCAAGGCCTCCTCGCCATATCGCATATCGGGGTCTCGGAGGTTGAGGGGAATCAGCTTCGACTGTATAAGTCACGAGCTTGCGAGTTGCAAGAGCTTGTGCAACACATGGAACAACTACTTGGTGGGACCCACGTGATTAACAGGTGGTGTGACGATAAGATTCCCGGAGAGAGGGAGAAGTGTGATAGGTGGTGGACACGTGTCGTTAGAAATGGGAGTCAACATCCTGGTGAATTTTCGTACTTTGGGTTCTCGTAAGAAGGGGAGCTAGTGATTTATCATTAAGCAGTGGGTAGATCTGGACGGCCAGAATCTGTGCACCCAGATCTACGGCTGAGGTTTCATTCTGGAGCTCCCTTTCCATTATGCCTTTAATAGGGGTGGGGGTCTGGAATTGGGCATGCATCTCTCAAACGGTCGAGATCGAGGTGCCTAGATCAACGACGCTCGAGCGATTCTGGACCCCCTCTTCCATTCTACCTTTAATAAGGGGGGCGGGGGTTTGGAATGGTGTGGTATTGATGTGGGGGGGTTCATGCAATCCGGGTCTAGAACCCTTATGCAAGAAAGAGGAGCTTTCTAAGGTCTCAGTTTCATGGGAGCCTAAAGCTCCGAGAGTTTTAACTTTGTGATTCAAGATCAGAAGGGATAGTGAGTTCAAATATAGAAAGAAAATTTCATTATGTCGTAGTGGGTGTGTTACAGTTGGTTTTCCTGATTGGGTTTCCAGGGTAAAATCTCTATGTACTATGTGATTTCTTTGTCATTTATGTTCTTTATTAAATTCTTCTTCTATTATACTAGTTTTAGTGTGGAATTGTATCTCATTTCCTGAAAAGTGGTATCAAAGCAAAGTTCATCTCTAACAAGTGGTACCAAAGTTGTGTTATGCTTTGACAAGTGTATCCGATATTTATTTTCCAATATTGAATCTAAGAACCAAACCCTAGGTATAGTAAGAGTTGTAAGTCAAAAATTGTGTTAAAGATCGTGCTAAATAATGGAAAGCAGTTCAAGAATAGAGATAGAAAAATTCATTGGTTGGAATTTTGAGCTTTGGAAGCTTAAAATGGAAGATCTTCTTGTAGATTGAGAAAAATGGACATCATTTTGTCCAAGTACCCAGCCGACATGCATGTTGACAAAATAATGGGAGAAACTCGAAAGAAGAGAAAGAAGTATGATTTAGCTTTGTCTTCCAGATCCGGTACTGTTAAATGTCTTAGGTGAAGATTCAACCAAGAAACTGTGGGAAAAGTTGGGAAGCGTATACCAGTTGAAATCTCTGGTAAAAAAGTTGTTTCTCAGAAAGAAATTGTATCTTCTAAGAATGAGTGATGGTAGTTTGGTGATTGAGAATTTAAATGCATTTAACACCATTTTAAATTAGTTATCATTTGTGGATATTAAAAACACTGCGGAGGAGAAGTGTATAATCCTATTATGTTCTTTTCCAAAATCCTAGGATAGCTTAGTTGTGGCTATAGGGAGTAATACAACCACACTAGCGCTAGAAAACATGGTTGATTCTCTGTCATCAGAATAAATGAGAAGAAAGAATGTGAAAGGATCAACCAAATATGCTTCGGTGGTGAGAGGTCGATCAGTTGAAAGAGATAAAGGAAAACTCTCCAGTAGAAATTCTAAGTAAAAGGGTAGATATAAATCCTCGGTTCATTTGACAAGAAGATGTTGGAAATGCGATAAAGTTGGGAATTACAAAAAGGACTATAATTCGAGGGCGATGGAAGTCAGTACGAGATCTGATGAGAAACATTCGATTGAGAGAAAGACAACCCTGGATAAGGGAGGTGATGTGTACCTGGCGTCGACGAGCACACGGTCGAATCAAAGTATTTGGTTGATTAAATTAGGAGAATCTTATCATATGACACCACATAGAGAATGGTTTTGTGAATATGAATGATATTATGGAGGTGATGTGTTCTTGGGGGATGACTCGACAACCAAAATTTCCGGACGAGGAAGAGTTTGACTAATACTACAAGATGGGAGGAAAATAACCCTTCCAGGTGTGCTACACATACCAAGTTTGGAAAGAAACCTAATATATGTCAGTAAGATGAGTGATGTTGGAATGTATACTCTGTTTCATAATGATTCATACAAGATGGGCAAAGGTGCAATGGTCTTAATGAAACGAGTTCGGATTGGAACCCTATATAAGTTATTAGGGAATGTCGACTCGATTAGATGAAACAACATTTTTTCTTCTAAAGATGACTTGAATTCGACTCAACTCGACCTGACTCGGGCTGAGTCGATACAAATCGACTCAAAAAGACATGATAAAGTTGACCCAACCATGATATGGCATGAGAGGATGGGACACATTGGAGAAAAGGGACTTTTAGCTATGCACAACAAACGTATGGTCAAAGGTTTTCCTGAATATGGTTTAAAAGTCAACTTTTTTTAACATAGCATATATGGAAAACAAAGTCAAGTGAGGTTCTCATATTGAGAGACAAGGGAAAATGGGATTCTAGAATTGGTTCATAGTAATGTGTTCGGCCCGGTTACAGTGCCTTCAATTGGTGGATCCCTATATTATGTATCCTTCATAGATGATTTTTCTAGGAAGACATGGATATATTTCCTAAGGAAGAAATTATAGGTTTTCGAGAAATTTAAAGAGTTTAAAACTCTTGTAGAAAACCAGATAGATAAGAAGATTAAGGTATCGAGAAATGAAAATGGTGGTGAATTCTATGGAAAAGAATTTGATCAGTTTTGTAAGCATTGTGTCATATCATGCCAAAATACCATACCATATACCCGAAAACAAAATGGATTTGTCGAGACACTGAATACAGTGTTGATGGATAAGGCAAGGAGCATGCTTAGTGGTGTTTGGCTCGCACAAGAATTATGGATGAAGGTAGTCGACACTGCAATATATATGGTGAATATGTCTCCTTTGTCGACACTATTTGACATGACTCCACATGAGGTATGGTCAGGTAAGAATCCTTTGGTTGCACATCTCATAGTATTTGGCTATGATGCATTTGTGCATGTTCCCAAGGAAAAGAGGATCAAGTTGGACAAGAAGGAAGTCAAATGTATTTTCATTGGATATAAATAAGGAATGAAAGGATATAAGTGATGGGATCCTACATCAAGGAGAATAGTGTATAGTCGAGATGTGGTATTCATAGGATTTGGAGGTAAGTCCGATCTTGAGGAATTTTTTCATACCGAGAATAATCCTGAGATGGTGCAGTTTGAACTAAGGAATGAATAATATGATTCAGATGAGTCGACTGAATATAAGGAAGAGGTGGAACAACAAACTTTGGTGGTAAGGAGGTCAAAAATAATAAGAAAACTAGTTGAAAGGTATAGTCCACCTGACTTCCACTCTGCATTCCTTTTAACTCCCATTGACAATGAGCCCAAGTTGGTCGGTGAGGCAGTTGACTTAGTAGAGGGTAAAATATGGAAGGACACCATGGTCGAAGAGATGGAATCCTAACAGAAGAATGAGACATGGGATTTAGTCAAGTTACCGAGTGGAAGAAAGCCCGTCAGTAGAAACTGGGTATTCAAGAAAAATATGAATGTCACAAGACAAGTCGAGAAGTTCAAAGCTCGACTGGTAGTGAAAGGTTATTCCCAATTCGAGGGAGTCGACTTCAGTGAGATTTTTTCCCTTGTTGAAAACATAAATTCCATTAGAGTAATAATGTCTTTGGTTGGAGCATTCGATTTGGAAATAGAAAAAATGGATGTGAAGACAATGTTCTTACATGGGGACTTGGAATAAGAAATCTACATGAAACAGCCTGAAGGATTTGTACTAAAGGGCAAGCAAGAGTTGGTGTGCAAATTGAAAAAATCTCTTTATGTTCTAAAGAAATCGCCAAGGATGTGGTACCAAAATTTCGACACATACATCCTTAGTTTGGGATTTGTGAGAAGCAAATATGATCACTGCGTATATTCCAAGGAAGAAGGTGGGTGTTTCATATATGTAGTTTTATATGTCGATGACATGTTTCCGATTGGAAACAACATCGACGTAATAAAGGAGGTGAAGAAGCAGTGATCCTCTAAGTTCAAAATGAAAGTCTCAACACAAATAACTTCATTCTAGGAATGTATATTAAGAGAGATCGATCCACTAGAAAGATCTAGTTGAATCAAACAAAGTATATTGAAACAGTTCTAAAACGATTCAACATGTAGGATTGCAAACCAGTGAAGGTGGAAATTTCTTTGGGATAAAGGCTTACTATTGAATAGTGTCCAAAGACATAGGAAAAAATAGAGGACATGTCATGTGCTCCCTATGCAAGTGTTGTTGGTATTCTAATGTATGCGATGGTATGCACTCAACCAGAAATTTCCCATGCAGTGGGAGGGTTGAGCATGTACATGTCGACACCTGGAAAGGAGCACTGGATAGTTATCAAGAGAGTATTCATGTATTTGTGTGGCATGAAGGACTATGCTATATGCTACCAAGGAAGACCTCGAGGTGATAATAGTAAATTAAATGTACATGGCTTTGTCGACGTTGACTGGGCTTGAGATCTGGACCAACGAAGGTCGACCAGTGGATATGTATTCAAGATGTTCAGTGGAGGTTGTAGCCTTGTCAACAATAGAACTTGAATACATGGCAGCCACTCATGGAAGAAAATAAGTGGCATGGTTGCAAAGGTTGTGTTCAAGAATCGAGTTTGAGCAGATAGATATGAAGGTAAGTTGCAACAGTCAAAGCACAATATCTATGGAAAATAACCCTTCTTAACATTTGAAGACTAAGGACATTGATGTACAATACCATTTCATAATATACGTGGTGTAAATTAACAAGGTTCTACTAGAGAAAGTAGACACGTTGGAAAACATAGTAGACTCGTTGACCAAGTCTATGAGTGTTGTGAAGTTATCTTGGTATAGAGAGGCAATGGGAATTGTTTCCCTAGGTCTTTGAATGAAAGTTCAGGAATCTCTTGTTTTATCAAAGAATACAACAAGTGGGATAATGTTGGGTTGTTATATTCTTTTCAGTGAAAGTCTAGTCAAGGTGAATAGACTGGTGGTCAAAGTTGAGGTGGATCGATAGCAAGTCAAAGGTCGAGGTGAATCGACTAGGTAAAGTCAAATTTGAACATCGAGGTAGTTAAACATGGTAAATGCATCGACATCAAGTAAAAGAGGTCAAACAACATGAGGTCAATAGGAAAACGTGTGGTGGCTGACTAAAGACCGAATAAAGTTCGACTGGTAATATGACTTGGATTCGAGTGTAACAGAATCCCAAGATTTATGGGATTTGTAGCCAATGATCTTCATGGATATGTAATCATTTTTGGGAACCAAGTATTTATGGTTTTCCTGTTGTAAATGTTATAAATAGGTGTGTTGTAAGGCCGTAAAGGATAATGAAAAATATGTAAATGAGTAAATCGTAGGTTGTTGGTCATGTAGATGTAAAACAAATTGGATATAGGGTTGTACTTGCACAGGAAAGAGGGTATAATGTCTATTTTTTCTTAGGTTTGGACCAAGGTTAGACATGTAACCTTTTATTCATATTGAATAAGACAATAAGCGAGAATAACACTCAAGGAATGTTGGTTTTTTTGGTTTGGATTTCCAAGATAAAATATTTGTGTACTCTGTGATTTCTTTGTCATTTACGTTCTTGATTAAATTTTTCTTCTCTTTTGCTAGGTTTAGTGTGGAAGTGTATCTCATTTTCTGACATCTCTTCAGGGCCAGATTCACAACCTTGCACATTTCCCTTGTTGATATCACCAATCCTCATAGGCACAAGTGCAGACTCACTTATGCCATTTGCATTCTTTCACAATGTTGATCTAATGTCATAATGACATCTCTCTTTTATATAGGAGTCGAATGAGTGTGTTTATGATCCCTTTATAAACTCAACAATTAATTAGAATATTTGTATCCTTTTTGTGGGTGTGGCACCCCCACACAAAGCCACAAACCCCATCAACTTATCCATGAGGCCATAGCCTCATTTCTAAGCCGATTTCACTGAAATGAATGTCAAAATTGGTGCCAATAAAAATTCCCACATTCCTGGAACCTTGGCCTCTAGTGGGAATACCTCCTGAAGCTACACAAAAATAAAAAAAAATATGCATATCAAGTGTGGATGTTGAGTAAGAAATACCATCTAGAATTTGTGATAATGCATGTACAGTAGATGCACATGGAGATTCAAAGCATGGAAATATGAAAAGTGGTTTAAGTAGAAAGTAAAAGGGTTTAAACTTTGGATTAAGGATGAGAATAGACACTCAAGTAAAGAGTGTTATGTCAAGCATTCCTCACAATATGATCAAAGGCTAGGAATGAAGAATGCTAAGATATGAATATAGGTGTAGACATGAAGTCTTGGGAATCCAAGAAAATTAAAATTTATTTGTAAAGGAATTCACTACAAGAAATCCACTTATGTTAATTAGAGTGCTATGTGGAATCGAGGTGCAAGAGTAAATCATTCATTGGATGAAGTAGTGAAATTCTATTTACTCTAAAGGATTCCAATGTAAATATAAATTGATACATTGTGGGTAGACCTGTTCTAAAAGGATTGAGATGTCAAGATACTAGTTTCTAATAAATAACTAAAAGGACATAATGTATACATGGAGATAAGGAGAATCATCTCCAGGGATCAGTTATGCATTTTTGGAATAGACCCTTCATTGTTGTTATCATATTAGTGAAGTGGAATCATGGTACAAGTATCATAACTTCAAGGGTGAAGAAATGAAGGTGCATGTATGTTAAACAGTGCCAATTGATGCATAAGCAATGTGTTATGTGCAGATTGGTTCTAAAAGGATGCAATTGGAATTATGAGAGAGGAATTACATAAATTTAAGTGAATTCCAGAATTGGATAAATCCCATGAGTAACTAGAGATCGTAGAAAAAAGTACCACTAGGTGGACACCAAGTTATTTTGAGTCTATTGCACCACTCAAAGAACTGTGACAACAATAAAAAGGAGATTGTTGATGCATATATAGATTTTTGGGTGCATTCCAAAGGTGTTGAGTACATTTCCATAGTATATTAGTATGACAAGTCAAAAGGATTCAAGCATGGAGGTGATTTTCTGAAGGGAAATCAATAAGGGACCCATGAAGAAGAAAATGGTTTTATGCCTATGGAATGCAAAAGAGATGGAACCTGAAAAGAAACCATATCAAGTGGGAATGATTAATTGGTGATATTCTAGAAGGATATAAGTAGAAATGGAGTTTATGATGGAATTTAAAGGAAACCTTGACTACTTCAAACAATCTCCAGGAATCCAGAAAAGAAGACATATGTGCAGCATGATAGTATGCTGAAAATTTGACTAAGGAAGTCAAGATTGAGACCCAATTAGATAAGAAAGGAGAAGTGAATAGTACAAGAAAAAACAAGTGTTGAAGAGTTCATCCAGAAACATTTGGGTCAGGTGGATCCAAGAAGTAGATTAATGTTGAATATTAATATTAGCATAGTATATGGTTGGAAATGAAAAACTGGCCAAGAGTGGTTTGGCTGAAAAACAATGATCTAGCTGGAAAAAATCATGCACAATTAGTATAGTAAGAGAAAAAAAGGATACAGGTATTCGGGGATATTTGAGGACATCCAGGAACAACAAAAGATAATTGTAAATGAAGAAATAGTTTGTTTCAATTGATGTAGCAACAATTATGATATGGCCTGTTGTACAACCATATATAACACAAGAAGTGGGAATGCATCTGCACTCATGAGCATGTTAAGGATGCATTCTTAGTGAATATATGTATGCATTAGAGAATGTATATTTATTAAAATATATAACATGTTGAATACTAAGAGTAGTCTATTGTTATATATATGAATATAAAATTTGTTATTGATGGTTGTTGTGCCACGAAAGAGGAAGAAACTGCATAGTTGAAAGTATTGATATTGTTGCATATAGAAGTCATCCATGTGAAGGGATCAACATGAAGATGAAATTTTAGATAATAATTTGGTAAAGGAGGCATGGGATCTCCTATGGAAACCATCCAATAAAGTAGTATCAAATGCAGTAAAAGACAGTGGTGCGGGTATGAATTTGATGCACTTATGTTGCATAATTTCTCAAGGGAATTTAGGTAAGAATTCCCTCGGCTAGAATTTAGCATTTGAAGTAAAATTATTGTGTGTATAGGAATGCAATTAAAATAATGGAATACTATTTGGTATGGTAAAGGTCAAGTGCCTATGATAATTATAAAATCTTTTTGGATTTCGAATGCATTCATATGACATAGTAGCATGTCATGATTTGTTGGTTATGAGTTAATAACCAAAGAAATAAAGGGGTATGACCATACTATAGGAATGAATGCCAATGAAGCTAGGCATGGGTGGTGCCACGATATAGCTAAATATGGAAAGGATATGGTGACACACAAGTATCCAATGAACTTCCTACTTATCATTGATGTTTGTACTACAACCTTTTTTATAACATTGAAGAGCACCACAAAATTATATTCTTGGTGTAGTGTTTGGGTTGAAAAGGAAGGAATTCAAATGGTTGAGAAAGCAGTAGGAAGTGTATGGATGATGTGTCAAGGCATTGGCCAGACCTTCCAATTCACCATGGTGGGATGCATGACTTAGATAAAGGGAATTCTAAAATCAATGCAAGGGTGCATTGAATAAGTATGCATGAATAGATCATGAAAGTGTGAAAGTGGTATATTTTTCACACATGCATACTAAGATAGAGATATGTATACTTGAAGACATTATTGAATTCATTTTGGTTGAATACAAGAATATATATTATATTTATAGGAAGGATTATTCTAAAAGTTTAAAGTTTTTATTATTACTAATTCATGAAGTTGAGAACATTTTAGGAGTTATTAGATATTGCAACAATAGAGTTGCAAGTTAAAATATTCCCATGAGGATTGAATACAAGAAATATTTGTCAAAGGAACAGAGTAATGAAAATAATGATAACTAGAAGAAGGAAAAGTTTGGTTGTTGATAATACATGTGCAAGGAATGATAATTGCATTTCAATTAATAAATTGATTGATAAAAGTGATTGAATTGTTAAGTATAAACAATTCTAAGATCACTTTGTGAGATTTTGTAAATATGACAATAAAACAATATTGTACATGAAATACTAATAATATATTTGGTTGAATGCAAGATGGGAGTATTGTAGGATAAGTGGTCTCAAGTATGGAACTTTAGAAATCCATAAGAAAATTTGATGCTTGTTGCTACAATAGCCAAGAAATTATGAGATGAAATATCATACTTTGGAGGAATTTGAATTTTCTTATGAAACAAATTTGAATTTCTAAACAAAATTGTTATGAAATTATCTCGGGATGACTATGTGTGTGTGATACATATGTGGTGATGGTTATTGAATCTAGAATGTTTGGGAAGAAAGGATATTGTTGGGACATTAGAGCCCTATGATTGCCATAGAGTGTAGACCCTTAGTGACGGTCTGATAATGAGTTGGTGCTCTCCTTGTGTATGAAATCCTTGGAAAGGCAGATCATTGAAGGACTGTGTAGTAGTGAAGGGATTCATGAGCCTGGAAGGGTGAGTGCAGCAAGGAATAGGCAACTCAAGAATTCATATGGCATGGTGGCTAGAATCATGAGGGTGTGACAGGAAGAACAGTGAGATGAATTCTTGCCGAAGCAGCTCTATGGAATAGAGTAAAATACTCCCAGATAATGTATGAATACATGAATCAGGTGCTTGGAAAGAAGAGCACCAAAAGGAAAACAAGATTTCATAAAAAAGGAATGAAACGAGCGACATCTAATGGACCTGTTATAGTCCTACATATGTGACATGGGAGCATGAGGATGCTATGCAAGAAGGATACTTTCATATTTAATATATTTTTGAAGAACTTTTTTTAATTGTACATGTGTTTATAATGCACTAAGGACAGTGCATAAATAAGGGGGAGAGGAATGTAATACCCCCAAGTTGAATTGCATATTGTAAATGTACATATATTTATAAGATGGTGAGTTGGGATTTTGTCAGCCAAATTGCATGTGTGTATGTGTTTTAGGCCGAAGTGTCTTTTTGTTTATTAGGACGAAGAGCCTAGATGCTAAAATTTCAGCGAGCCTATCATTGTAATATGTAGTCACTCAATTTATTAATAAAATACATCATTGTTGCATACCAAGTCAGACGAAAGAGTATGGGGGGGTAGGACTCCATGAGAGGGAAAGGGGGACTAAGGGATTAAGAAAACCCCCCTATGTACTACACTAGGGTTCAACATGTAGGCAGAGCTAACCGTCTAAAAGTATCCTACTCTTTAGACTACCCTGACAATACCCCACATTCATACAAGAAATACAAGATGAAAAGATCTGGTAACTCTACCTTAAACTCTACGTCTGGTATCGATCCTTTCACATTCATTTGCTCCTTGACTGCAAATATCCTCCCAAGTATGACCTCCATTCACAAAAAGAAAGACGAAGAACTACCAACATGCATCTCATATATGAATTAGTAGGTTAGATGTCATAATAAAACATGAATCAAACATAAAGATTGAACACATCATGTGGTGGGACAGAAAAAAGTACTTATTTTATTAGAATCACAAAGTTTACTTACAATGAGATCGACGACTACTCCCCAAACCTGGTTCGGGCTCCTCTTCACCAAGATCCAACTACTTCCACATATCTTTCTCCTCTCACAATTCTCTCTAGGGAAATGGAATATGTTTGCAATGGAGGAAAAAGGAAAGAATAGGGAATTATTGGGGCAAGGGGGGAAAGTGAAGTGAGTAGAGTTTCATTGTTCTTATGCTTCTCTCTGGAATGAGACCCAAACACCTCATTTTATATGACAAAAGGATGGTTATTCGGTTGGGTGATGGGCTATAGGTGGTGGAACAGTTGGGAAACCACCCAATAGCCCGTAATCTCAACGAATTCCTTGCAAATTTTTAATTTTTGCAACATTTGTGGGTATATGCGGGCTATAATGGTGCAGCTAGTATATTCATGTGAGTTGTAGTGGTGAAGCAAGTGTGTGTACGCGGGAAGTAGTCATGCAGGGCGTGTACATCTTCAAAAATATGGTTTTTAAGAATATTTTCTCAGTGATGGCTTGGCAAAAATAGCAAGTAAGATGGCCTGATGTCAAGTGTGCATGTATGGTGCAATTTAGGGTTATAATAGATTCCCCCTAATGTGTGAGCTCATAAGAGCATCTGATGGCCGAAATACATTACAAATCTTCACCAACGTACGAAGCGAGTGAGCCTGGGACCAAAGTTCAAGAGGTGCCATCTGCAAAAATAATAATTGTCTCACTGAGGCAGGCATACCCATGCTCAAGATGAAATAAATCATGGATTTCAATCAAATAAACTACAGATCCATGTCATATAACTATATAAAGTGTATCCACGATCAATACACAGCGGATCTACATCTCAAAATCAAAGATATACATGTATAGTATCCATCTTCAAGAAGCCAATGACGCCTAATGGCTAGAGATGAGTCCTTCAGAGCTCGAGAAACAACTTCAATATCTTCATAACTCAGGTAGGAGTGTAATGTGAGTGTACTACTTCACTACCCAGAGGTCTTCGACAGATTGTCGGGGAACAGACAAGAGGATCTCAGTGATCAGGTAGAGAACTTCAGTGATTTCGAACAAGGACTTGATTGGACTTTCGGGATGCCTGGGCATGATGGAAAGAGACAAATTGCAGAAGGTACGACTCAAGTTGAGTAAAAAATTCCCTTGGAAAATAGCATGACAGATGATCAGACTTAGGTAGCATGACTTTAACATAAGTTCATGATGTAGAAGGCAACGCAAACTCTCCATGTGTTTGGAAGAATAACCAAATGGAGGAGGACAAATCTCTATGTAACGAGAAGAGCTTCATAAGGTCATATTAAATCCCAGAGCTTGACGAACAAACAGAAGGATGTGCTTTGTCCAAGGGCAACTCATTGTGCTGCCATAAAAAGAAAATACTTTTCCCATCCTCTTTTTGGGGTATATTTGATTTTTTTCTTTATCTTTTTCAATATTTTGAAAATATTTGAAAACGAATAAAAGAATGCTACATTACAAAGGAGGATTGAGTGTTGCAAAGAATACTAGTTCCAAGCGTAAGGAACACACTAATTCTCAGAGAAAGGAGACATGTGTCGGGAAAGGACACTCGGGAAAATTCCTCCATGGGTCAAGGTGTCAATACGCAAAGGCAAAGTGCTACAAGGCTTGCGTATAAGGCATGCTTCAGAGGTTTAGTTGAGAGAAAAATGGAGTCGACATTAGGCCAAATATGCATGGATGAAAATGTGATTAACATGACACAATGATAATGCCCTTCAATGTAATTTTAACGATCCCAGAGAAGGTAAGCTCAGTGGTTTTTCATTTTTAGAGAGTCTAAAAAATCATAAAAGAAGACTCCATTGGGGTACCTTTTTCGAAGGTAGTCTAGTCGGTTCGAAAAAGGGGTAAACTAGCATCAAAAAGACGTCTATTCAAAACCATTTTAATGAGTGTGAAAAAGGTAAGATCACTTGGCTATCTTTTCAATTTTAAGGAGTCTGAAAAGATCTTAACTATGGCCTTGCAACATTTTTCTAGATTTAGTCCCCTTAGCCCGAAAAAGTGAAATTTGTTGAGGAGAACTCTCCCGGCGAGATGAATCTCCCGAGGTATAACTTTTTCCTCCTTAATCTACAGGCCAAAAAAAGGGGTAAACTCACGCCAGTAGATGTTTTTCTGAACCAATTAACGAGTGTGAAAGAACAAGGTCACTCGACGATCTTTTCAATTTTAAGGAGTCTGAAAAGAGCTTAACTATGGACTTCGTAGGGGATGTTCTTCTAGAACAATTTAACGAGTGTGAAGGAACAAGGTCACTCGGTGATATTTTCAATTTTAGGGAATCTGAAAAGAGCTTAACTATGGACTCTGTGGGGGTTCCTTTTTCGTAAATTTAGTCCCTCAAGCCTGAAAAAGGGTTAAACTTATACCTGAGAATACTCTAATAGTGAACCAAAGTTCCTAGAGTATACCTTTGTTCGTACAATTAACCATCCAGATCAAAAAAGGGGTAAAATACCATCGGACAGATATTCCTTCAAGATTTAATTTGGCGAGCGTGAAGGGCAACAAGATTTCTCAACAATATTTTCATGTTTATAGAATCTGAAAAGGGCTTAAAGAAGACTCATTTTCTGGGAGTCCTGAGGGTGAGGTCAAGAATGATGACATATCAGACGTATGAGGCTCAAACTCATAATCAATACAATACTAACAAGGACTCCCGAGCCTAAAGTCATTAATGATGGCATGGACACCAAAATGCCACCAGGATCTACCTAGGGCATCCATGTAAAGGAAGGCTCTACCACCAAATTACGACACTTGTAAAGCAACAATGATGGTTTTGTGTCGCAATTCGGTGGGATCGATCATATGGAAAAGAAAAAAAGACAACGAGATGAAAAAGTGGAGGTGGAATCCTAACTTAAAGCAAAAACTTGGAAAAATGACTTTTACCAAAGGACTTTCAAAAGTGACCCATCTCTCAAAACAATTTCAAAACCAAAAGTGAAGTGCATCTTATCATCCAATGAGAAACTCTAGAACCATGTTAAATGATTTTCAAGCCAGAAAAAACGACAAAAGGGTCCAAAAAATGACAAAAAGGGCCAAAACAATCTATAAATAGAAGTTGGTAGCTCATTATCACCATTGCAAATTGAGAATTGACCAAAAAGTCAAAAAGACCCCTTCGCTAAAAGAGTTGATTCTAGGAGCTTCAGAGGATGAAATGAACTTCCGCTTGGACCAAGTAAGTACAAACTAGCTCCTCCTGCATTTCCATACTTCTTTCTTGCATTAATTTTAATTTTGGGGGGAGCACGGACTCTTAAAAAGGGGAGACCCTACGTGTACATAGCCTGTCCAAGGACAGCCCATGTGTGCCCATGGGAAGAAAATACTATGCCCGCATGCACACATGACTATGCTCACTATAGCCTGCATACACCCTCAAAAAGGTAAAGAAAAATCAAATACAAGATCTAACTTCCCTTGAACTTGTCATTGACAGGATGTATGTCCACTAGAGAGAGAGGGAGCATGAGGATATAGATATCTTGTTCGATGAGGACCCTGCAGCTATAGCCGCATTGAGACAATGTGGTTTGTGGAAGTTTTTTCGATGTCTATTCATGAGGGCACAAACTAGGCTATTGAATGCCTTGGTGGATTACTGGCACCCTGACGCTGAGGCGTTTATGCTGGAGGGGCAGTCATTGACTCCAATGACTGAAGACATTTACCTTCCGACTGGCCTCTCAAGGAGAGGAGAACTAGTCAACTTGCATACTTTTCCCCATGGGCCTCATAACATTGCCAAGTTGATCGGACTACATTCCAAGGCTGGCACTGAGAAAGTAGGCTCTCAGGTGTTGATCCACAATATTTCCAACCTATCAATGAAAGTGATAGTTTTACTCATTGGGCAAATCAATGGATCCACGACTTTACATCAGGCCTCCCGGGCGCACATGCATTGTGCAGTGTAGTGCTTGAATGCATGAATCTTCGACTGGAGTACAACCACGCTAGACTACATGAAGAGACAACTCATCGAGTGTCGCGAGCAGAGCAACAAAAAATTTGGGTTCGACACTATTCTATGCTCATTCTTTTTTGAGAGCGCACCTAGTCTTAGTCCTTGAGAGATAGTGCGGGGGCATGTGGCCTCCATCCCAATAGTGTGTAGATGGGTGGCATTGTTGCCTCGACAGGGGGGTGGAAGGAACATAGAGGCCTTTGAAGATGCCTTTTTTGACTGGTGGGCATGACAGATTTCAGCAATAGAGGACTACCCCTACATCGGGATCAACTTTTCCAAGGACCCGGACATACCCTTACCTCCGGGAGATGAGCAAGGAGAGATGGGTACGTTTTTACTTTTAAATTTATTTAATAATTAGTTTCTTTTTATATATATCATTTTAATGTGTACCAAAGTATCTGACAACTCGGTATCTATTATGTAGATATGTGGGACCAGTGCATCCAACATATTTTGTGAGGAGCAAGCGGTGTCCTCGACCAGAGGTAGCACCAGTAGCAGGGAGACCTCCAGCTGGAGAGGCTAAGAGAGTGTTGATACGGGTGGAGCAGAACCTCACCGCGCTCACTCGTACAGTGCCCATGGCCAAGATCAAGGATCTCCCACCATCTATGCAGCCTCATGTAGTTGGGGTGCCACGGACCTGGGTCCATCTTTTCTGGCGTTTGGAAAAAGTTGTGGTTCATTATAGCAGGGCCAATAGGCCTTGTGCTTAGCTAGGACTACTTACGTGTCGAGGTCACTCTTGTATATTTTTGAGGGCATAATCCTCGCGATGTATGCCAAACATATTATTTTTTGAGGCACTTTCACCCACCTATGTACTCTGAGACTTTCGATATATACATGTGTATTTACATCTTTTTATGTCTTATGGTTTACATTTATTTGCAAATGTATTTACATGTGTATGTGTGTTCTTTTTCTTACGTGTGTGCAATATGACAATCTAATACATGATTAGCTAAAGTATCCGTGATTTCATTCAATCTCCTAGGAACATGGATATACATAATGTAATCAAAACATTGTTCTAAGAGATGTACCCTAAGGAACCGTCAGTGTAGAGTAGGATCGTAAATGCGGTAAACCCCATTTAACTGGGACACAACCAGTTGTGCATCTAAGTAGACCCGGAGGTGAGAGATTCCATGCGACAAAGCGTCACGAAGAAACTCTATTACTGCATTGTACTTGGCGACATTGTTTGTGGCATCACCTAGACATATATCTCCAAAAGATAGCAATTGGCCTTGAGGTGTGAAGATCACCCAAGTTGCGGAAGCAAGCCTCCAAGTGTGTCGACTAGCATCGTCTGCAAACCCAACAAACACCTTTGTTTCACTTGACATCTACCACAGTGAAAAATATGACATCAAAAACGACATGTCCATAAAACAAAAAAGACAAAAACTAACTGTATAAGAACTATACATATGTACAAGAAGTCACCCAAGGTGACCAACCTATGAGTAATACTTCTTGAGGTAGAGCCCATTTCTAGGCTCCACCAAACCCTTCCCCTCAAATTCAACCAGACAATAAGCGCCCTTCTTTAATACCTCCTTCACAATGAAAGGTCCAAACCACATGGGTTTGAACTTGCCTGCCCCCAAGGGATCCTTATTTTAGTCGTAGACCAGGACAAGGTTTCCTTCGTAGAAAATCCAAGGACGAATGGATTGATCGTATTGACACTTGAATTTTTTCTTGTGAGCCTCATTAGCCAAGGTTGTGTCACGGTGTTTCTCATTGAGTTTCTCAAGATATAATAAGCGTTCCTCAAGCGATGAAGTGTCTGGAAATAACTATACTGCCAACTTAAGAGATGGGATCTGCCATTCTATAGGCAAGACTGCTTCCATCCCGTAAACGACTTGAAAAGGTGAGAAACTGGTGGTAGTCTTTACAGATGTTCGGTAGGCCCACAATGTCAAGTACAACATCAAATGCCAATTTGACTTAGCTGAATTGATCGTTCACTGCAGAATGGTCTTGAGAGAATTATTCACATCTTACACCTGACTATTCGCTTGTGGGTAGTAGGGTGACGAATGCTCTTGCCTCAACCCAAGCTTTGATGTTAACTCAGACATCATTTTTTTCTGAAAGTGACTTCCATGGTCAGTGAAAATATCCTTCGGGATACCGAACCTTGCTATTATCTGGTTAAACAAAAAGAGAGTTGTTGTCTCGCCATCATCTTTGAACGTTGGCATAGCTTTGACGTACTTTGTGAAGTAGTCTACTGCTACAATGATATAATGGTGCCCCCTAGATGAAGGGGGGTGGCATGTAGTATAATCAATCCCCCACTTGGTGAAGGGTCCAACTATAATGATGGGAAACATAGGAGCAAGGTGTGCCCTCATCTTCCGAGATAAGATCTGACACATGTGGCACTTCTTGAACGATTCAACGCAATATTTGATCAACGTCGGCCAAAAGTAATCATCTCATAGAATCTTTTGGGTTTTTTCCAACCCAGACAAATGACCACCACATGCTCTAGTGTGGTATTCATTAAGCACGAGTTTCTCTTCTTCATGAGTGAGACACCGGCGAAGGATCCAATCTACACCTCAACGATACAAAGTGTCCTCGAGTATGTGATAGTTTTTTTCTTGATGGTGTATACGTCGATGCTCATCATGAGAAGCAAAGGTGGGGCACTTCAAAGTCTGGAGATAGACTAGTATATCTCCATACCAGGGGTCCAAATATGAAATTAGAAAGATATCTCCTTTAATCAATGATTCTTCGGGCGTAACATCACCTGACTCGATCGGAAGTTCCGAGATAAGTTCCGCAAAGACCAATGGCTTCTTAGATTTCGCAGAAACAAAATCCAAGTCAAATTATTGGATGATAACAATCCATATACTGATATTTCTTTCGATCACATGTCGTTTCAACACGTATTGGAATGGATTCACAACGAAAATGATAGTGATCTTGCGAAACAGGATATAATGACGGAACCATTGGACAACATGTACTGCTGCCAACACAATCTTTTCAACATGGGAGTAGTTGAGTTATGGTCCAACCATGCCTTGGCTCAAGTAATAAATGACATGTTCTTCAAGAAGATCATCCTCTTGAACCAATACCATACCGATGGTTGACTCTACCGTGGCCAAATACAATAAGAAATATTTATTATAATTGGGTGGTCGAAGTAGAGGGCAGACGTGAGGGCACGTTTCAACGCTTCGAAAGAGTGTTGAGTGGCTTCATCCAAATGGAAAGGGATGTCCTTCTTCAGTAAAAACATAAACCCTTTAGTGATCTCGGCATAGTGTTGGCCCTTGGGTATGGAAGGTAGTGAATATCAAGGAAGAAAAGGTGGAATGCACACTTTGCGGAAGACACAGTAATTGTTATTGGGGCGAAGTGAGAAAAAGAGAAGAAAAGATGGAGCGAAGTAAGGAAAAGCAATTTGTTGAACAAGAGGATCGAGGATGACAGATAAGAAAGGAATATGGATCGAGGATAGCTCAGCAAGCAGGAAAAGACACCATTAGAACCACGCAGGACGAAAGGCAAGATAGGTTGGCGAAGCCTGGGAAAAGCAGGTCAAGTTGACCTAGGGTTTTGGTATCTAGGGTTTTGACACTTAGGTTCTGACCTAAGACTGTCAATAGGATATTATAATGTATAAATAAAGTTCTAAAGGACCTGGGTTGAAAGGGTACAATATTATTATTGATCTAGTTCTATTGTTGTTGTGAGAGAATATTGTATTGTAAGAGAGAAATATATAGAGAGAGAGAGAGAGCTCTCTGGTATTGTATGATATTTAGCTGTGTGAAAAGGTCAAGTCCTGTAGTTGGGTGTGCAGGAAGGGGAGGGAAAGAGAGGAAGAAGAAAGAATATATGCTAGCTCAGAGCGTAGATAAGAACTGTATGCTTTATCTTATTAAATCTCAAGCACAGTTATGTGGACGTAGCCCTAGAGAGGGGGTGAACCATGTATGTCTAGTGTTATGTGTGTGTAATTGATTTCTTGATCTTTGTCATCATTATTATGTTATTTCATAGTTGTGTTAGAGTAGATCTATAACTGTGAGGAGTACATCTAAGAAGGAAACTGATATATGGTGATTATGATGTTGTTGTGAGATCCTCTTGATATTCCCTTGGTTGTAGACATCTCTGTCCTACAACCCCCTCATAGTTTCTTCAGGTGAGACTGCATTTTCTTCACAGGTGTTCCCAAAAGGGCCAGTAGCTAGGTATTATTGGTGCACTCTTGGAGTTGAACCCTAGGTCTGCCCTTGCGCGAACAAATGGTTTCATTACTGGGACGGGAATCTTTTTGAGGGAAAGTCAAGGTGGTTCCCATAGAAGACATAGATTGAAAAGTGGATAGAAGATCAGGAGAAGGACTTCGTTGAAGCCTAGAATAAGAACCCTAAGCTGAGTACTAAATATTTGCTACAAAGATACATCTTCACCGAAATTCACGAGATCTTCTTTGGAGGAATCCATCTGGAGTTTTTCGAGTGGTTGGATAGATTAGTAGATACCTAGGCCGAGATAAGACCTATATCCCCTATGGTTTGGACTTCGATGTTGATCCAGAAGGTTAAAAGAGTCGATAACGTCGTATCCCAAGCTGTAGATCACTAGTTTTATATCACCATTGGAGGGTACATCACCGAATTTGTTGTTGATAGAGTAGAATCGTATAGCCAAGCCAAGAGATACTTTTTCAAAGGGCCCAGAGGGAAATTTTTACAGTTTCTGAAACTGAGGATCAAGATGCTCTTGCATGAAAACCACATCCTGAAGATACAATAAATTGGTTGAATTTTGAAAAGCTAATGTTCAATAATTCAGACAACGACAGTGACACAGAAGCTATACATATGCTCAGTGGGAGAGTGTTCATAGGAGTCCACCTTGCGAGCTTGTTCAAGCAGAACTACAGGGACGATGGTTTCTACAATGGAGAAGAGGCAGATATAACAAATGAAGAACATATGGAACCCACTAGGACATAGGAATAAGCAACTGGAGATCGCCATGAAACTTGAGTCAGCCCCTATGGGAGAATCCATCTCAGGTATGAGCCAAATCTTGAATCAGCTGACTTGTTTTTCTTTGTAGGTTGAGGACATATTGAATGATAAGGGAAAGGAAAAAAGAGAAGACATTTGGTGTGTCAAATGCAGATTAGAAGGCCATGATAAGGAACATTTCCCTGTATTTCATGAATATTTGGCCTCAGGAGCTCTGAGCCCCTTGAAGCAAGTCACATTTCCCTAGTGCGAAGTATGCATAAATCAACATCACTGAGGTGAATGCCATTACATGAAAAAGTGTGTTCAGACACCCACAAACTTATATTGCACATTTTGTAAGTCAGTAGGACATGATGACAGAGATTGTAGGGTTTACGATCTCATGCGTGAAATGTCAAGAGACATCTACAAGAACCAAGGCGAAGTGCAGCAAGAAGGAAACATTTGCAGTACAACTCTCCAGGAAGGGGAAAATTCAACCCTCGTGGTGGATTCAGAGGATGAGCATGAGGAGGAGGTATGGGTCGAGGCCGAGGACAAATAAAATATTATAATTGTGCACATCCAGGACATCTGGCAAGGGACTGTCAGAATCCTTGTACCACTTGCAGTTATTGTAACTCGTTTGAGCATCTCATTAAGGATTGTCTAGTATTGTTGGATAAAATTTAGGAAATACAAGGACCTTAGCAGAACCTACAAATACAGTTGATCAAAGAAGAAGCCCGTGGAGCCGATTCTAGAGTCATTGTTATTACTCGAGGAGGCACTGCTACAGGATAGGATAGAGCGACCCAAGGAAATATCGTAGAAGACTCAGGAATCAGGAAAGGTTCCAAGAAGACCCAAACTTTTGATGCAAAGAAAGAAAGACAAATATTTGAGGAAGGAAGGCAAGAGTTCAAGGCACATCAAGGCTCTTCATCAAAGACACGACTAGAAATAAGAGAATATGGAATGCCTCAGGCATTTGATCACTCTGCTTCGCCAAAAGAAGGAAAAGAGGTAAGCAAATTCATGGAATTTTTGTGCACTTGTGTTAAGTCAGTTCACGATAAAAGCGTTGTACAAGAGTTACAGAATTTAATCAGACAATATGAACTAGGAAGGATAGACCCCTTACTGAGAAAGGCAGTGCACCAAATCGGGAAAAAGAGAAGGACAAATAAAGAATTACACTTGAATGCTCAAATAGGAGAGTATGAAATAGACTATGTGGTCCTCGACTTAGGGTCGGAGGTCAATGTCATGAGAAAGCAAACTTGGGCACTAATGGGAAAGCCAAAGTTAATCTATTCCCCCATCAGGATTAGGATGGCTAATCAGCAAGATGTCAGCCCATTTGGATGAATAGAGCATGTCCCTGTGGACATCGATCGAGTAAGATAATTTGTAGATTTTGAAGTAATTGAAATAGTCGATGACAGTTGCCCTTACCCTTCTTTGTTAGGAATTGATTGGGCCTTCAACAATTCCATTGTTGTTGATTTAAAGAAAATATGTATGACATTTGAAAGAGATGGACTTAGGGTCATTGCATCCTTAGATCCAGATGAGGGTCAGCGATACACAAAGCCTATCAGAGAATAAGACCATGCATATGAACTGGAGAACATCTACAAATTAATAGCCAGACAACATGATTATATCAATCCTACAGCTGACGGGAACTTAATTTAGCGAAGTGATAGTGTGTGTTCATCAGATTCAGAAGAAGTGTTGGAGAACTGGAAGAACTAGATGTATGAAGTAACTACCAGGAGATATACTATATTAACCAAAGATGTTCTCTGTATTGGCACAACAGTAAGTAACTTACCCACATTTGATGGTCTGAATCCATTAGAAGCCTTCCTATCAGACTTTAAATAAAGTGTACCAACACAACAGGGTTTTTTGGAAATGGATGATGCCTTGAAAGCTACACCAGCCAGATGGTGGGGGACACATAAAAGTAATATCACAAACTGGATACAATGTTGTACTTTGATGACAGCACGATTCTCAGCACAAGAAAAAAGCTACGAAGTAAGGTACACAGGTCGAAGTTTCCCAAAGGACCATGTGCAAAGCTGCGAAGAATCTTGGAGCGATGTCCCTCGAGAACAGTGGGTGCACAAATTCATTAACATGCTGGAAACTACACCTATCAACTGGTACCTTCAAGTGGAGCTACGCCTCATCACTGCAGATTGGGAAGGTATGACTCAGAACTTTGTAACAACCTTTTTCTTTGAAATCCAATATCCATCAGTAAACCAAGCCTTGTAGATTGTAAGAAAGAAGGTATTTAAGGAGGCATCTCACCTCCCTATGGAACAAGAAGAGTATGAATGGACTGTTCCATTCCCGAAATTGAAAATTTGTTACAACATCAATGTTGATGAAGAGGATGATCCAAGGAAGGTGAACATCGCAGAAACAAGAGGCCAAAGAGATGTGGAAGGACCAGGAATTGAGCTACCATTTATTGGGCAACCAATCAAGATTAAGAAGGTCAATATTGGAACAGAAGTGACCCCAAAGCTTGACAATGTCAGAGATTACTGGGATGCTGCAACCATTGACAACATTACAGAGTTACTACATGAGTATCATAACTTGTTTCTGACCAAGTTCACTGAGATGAAGGGCATCAAAGGACCTATGGGAGAGATGAGGATCCTTTTGAAACCAGGTTTGAATCCCGTTAAGAAAACACCCTATAGGTTGAACCGGAAATACAAAGAAAAAGTAAGGATCGAGCTCGACAGAATGCTAGAAGCAGGTATTATTGAACCTGTCAAAGAATCAAAGTGGATTATCCCTATGGTAGTATAAGACAAAAATAAAGGTGAGATCAGGATATGTGTGGATCTCGGGAAATTGAATGATGCATGTTTGCATGACCCTTTCCCTATACTATTCATTGGTGAAGTATTAGACAATGTGAAGGAGCAGGAGGTATATTCTTTTACAGATGGATTTTTAGACTACCATCAGATCCAGATTACTAAGGAAGATCACCACAATACCACATTTTCCACAGAATGGGGATATTACCAATATAAAGTGATGCCATTTGGACTGAAGAATTCCCCAACCATCTTTTCCAGGGTGGTGGTTGAAGAATTTAAAGAATTTTTTCATAAATTCTTAGAAGCATATTTTGATGACTGGACTATGTTTAGTTTGTTGAAAAAACATATTGAATGTTTAAGACTAATGTTGGATAAGTGCAGACAGTGTCAAATTTCTTTGAATCTGAAGAAGTGAATATTCTTCTCACCATTTGGAGTTTTGTTAGGACATATTGTATGTAAGCAAGGATTGTTGGTAGACCCATCTAAAATTTCCATTATCGTTGATCTTCCACCTTTGACATTGGTCAACCAACTGTGCACTGTGCTAGGAAATACTGGATAATATAGAAAATTCATCAAAGGATATTCACAGATTACAACACCTATGGAGAAGTTGTTGAAGAAATATTGTCAGTTTAGCTGGACAGAAGAATGTCAGACGAGCTTTGACACACTGAAACAAAAGATGGTTACTACACCTATTTTGGTTTTTCCATATTGGAGTAAGGAGTTTCATGTGCATGTCGATGCATCTTCCATTGCATTGGGAAATGTGTTAGCTCAACTGGGAAAAGGAGACATCGACCATCTGTTATCTTTTTCTAGCAGGAAGCTATCTACAGCTGAAATTAATTACACCACTACAAAGAGAGAAGGATTGGCCATGGTGTATGCGCTGCAGAAATTTTGCCACTACTTGCTTAGAGGACACTTTAAAATGTTTACTGATCACTCTGCGTTGAATTACCTGGTCAGCAAGCCAATGTTGGGGGGGCGAATATGCATATGGCTTCTGTTGTTTCAAGAATGTGATTTTGAGATCATAGTTAAGCCAAGAAGGATGAATAAAGGCCCTGACCACTTGTCAAGGTTGGAACATGTCAAAGAACCCACCAGCTTGGAGGGGACACTGTCAAATGCACAGCTGCTAGCCATTACCGAGATTGATGATCACTTCGTTGACATATTCTAGTTCCTGTCAACAGGAATGGAACCGAGTGAGTATACCATCTCTTAGAGGAAACAAATAGTGATGCGTGATGTAGACCTTTCACTTCTAGCAGGATAGCTATACAAGATGGGACTTGATGAGATATTAAGGAGATGTGTTATGGAGGCAGAGCAACCATTGATCCTCGTGGAATCTCACGAAGGCATCACAGGAGGACATTACGCAGGGAGAGAAACAATGCAGAAGGTTCTGAGAGTTGGCCTTTGGTGTCCTACCTTACATAGAGATACTAAAGATTATGCCAGAGCTTGTGATGTATGGAAGAGAGTTGGGAAACCATCTAGAAGAGATGAAATTCCATTAGCACCGTAGATGACCCTACAAGCATTTGAAAAATCGACCATTGACTTTGTGGGACCTATAAACCCACCAGGGAAGCACATAGGAGAAAGGTACATTATTACTACAACAAAATACTTGACCAGATGGGCGGAAGCCAGAACAATTAAGGATTGTAGTGCAACTACAGCCACACGCTTTATATTTGATGATATCATAACCATGTTTGGATGCCCCAAGATCCTTATGAGTGACCAAGGCACAAATTTCATCAATAAGACAGTCGAATCATTGACTGAGGAATTTGTAGTCCACCATCAAAAGAGCACACCTTACCATCCACAGGAAAATGGGACAATCGAAGCCTTCAACAAAATCTTGGAGACAGCGCTGACGAAGATCTACAGTGTAAACAGGGATGACTGGGATTTAAGAGTACCAACAGTATTGTGGGCCTATAGAACCACTTGCAAGAATTTGACCATGCAAACCCCTTTAAGTTAGACTATGGCCTTGAAGTTGTTGTCCCAATGGAATACTTGGTACCAAGATTAAGAATTGTTTCCTTCACAGACATGGATGATACTTGCGTTTTCAAAGAGAGGCTCGCACAATTGGTTGAACTCGAAGAAGACAAATTTATTGTAGGATTCCACCAATAGGTAAAGAAGGAGAGAGAGAAGGCATATCATGACAGGAACATCAAGAAGAAGGCATTTAAGCATGTGATTTAGTACTGGAGTATGACAGCAAGTTTATAAAACATCCATGGAAATTCAAAACGCATTGGCTTGGACCATATGAGATTGCTTATGTTACAGAAGGAGGAGTTGTGCAGTTGAAGACGTTAAATGGAGAGTGGAAGGAAGGCTTGGTGAATGGGAGTCGGATGAATTTGTATTAAGAAAACCAACTACCTCGCAACTCTCAGTAGGAGCATGGAACAAAAGGGTCTAGGTACCAGGTGCAGTTGAAACTGGGTAGCAGACACAGAAAAGACAGTCTGCACAAGAAAGGGAGGCATGGAGTAGAAAGAAAAGGCTGCACTGCGCAGTCTAAAAGTTGAAGTAAAACAGAAGGATCATATTTGAAGTGCCTCGAGACGTGTCACAAGTGATTTTTGGGGGCCTTTTGTCCCTTGGGTATGGAAGGTAGTGAAGATCAAGGAAGAAAAGGTGGAATGCGCACTTCGCGGAAGACACAATAACTGTTACTAGGGCGAAGTGAGAAAAAGAGAAGAAAAGATGGAGAGAAGTATGGAAAAGCAAGCCTTTGGATGAGAGGATAAAGGATGATAGATAAGAAAGGAAGATGGATTGAGGATATCTCAGCAAGCGGGAAAAGCCGCCATTAGCACCGCGCAGGAGGAAAGGAAAGACAAGTTGGTGAAGCCCAGGAAAAGCGGGTCAAGTTGACCTAAGGTTTTGGTATCTAGGGTTTTGACACTTAGGTTCCAACCTAAGACTGTCGGTGGGCTATTATAATGTATAAATAAATCTCTAAAGGATCTGGGTTGAAAGGGTACGATTTTATTATTGAGCTAGTTCTATTGTTGTTGTGAGAGAACATTATAATGTAAGAGAGAAGTGTAGAGAGAGAGAGAGATCTCTGGTATTGTAAGATCTTCAGTTGTCTGCGAATGTCAAGTCTTGTAGCTGGGTGCACAAGAAAGGGAGGGGAAGAGAGGAAGAAGAAAGAAGATCTGCTAGCTGAGAGCGCAGATAAGAACTATATGCTTTATCTTAATAAACCTCAAGCATAGTTCTGTGGACGTATCCCTAGAGAGGGGGTGAACCACGTATGTCTGGTGTTATGTGTGTTTGATTGATGTCTTGATCTCTGTCATTGTTATTCTTTTATTGCATAGTTGTGTTAGAGTAGATATATAACTATGAGGAGTAGATCTAAGAAGGAAACTGATAAATGGTGATTATGATGTTGTTGTGAGATCCTCTTGATATTCCCTTGGTTGTAGACATCTCTATCCTACAACCCCCTCATAGCTTCTTTGGGTGAGACTGCATCTACTTCGCAGGTGTTGTCAAAAGGGCTAGTAGCTATGGATTTTTGGTGCGCTCTTGGAGTTGAACCCTGGGTCTGCCCCTATGCCAACACATAGTTTGCGATAAAACTCTGAATAAAAATAGATTTTCCATGTAAACTCTGAAGCTGATGGACTGTGCACGGGGGAGGAAATTGAACTATCACCTCAACCTTTAGAGGATCGACCATGATCCATGTTTTCGAAACTATGAAACCTAGAAGACAACCTGACATCACGCAAAAGATGCACTTGTTTGGATTCAATAGAATTCGATAGTAGCGACGTCGCTCAAAGATGATTCGGAGGTGCGTAGGATGATCAGCTCTCTTACGAGATCGTGATGTTAAATCATCAAGATAAGACTCGACTATGTTTTTGAGATCGTGGAAAGAAAAAGACATGGCCTGCTGAAAGGTGGCTCCAACATTCTTGAGGTCAAAAGGCATCTTCCGATAAGAGAATGTACCCCATGGACAGATAAAAGTTGTTGTATGCTGGTCTTCGGGCTTAATCTGTATCTGATTGTATTCTGAAAAACCATCCATGAAAGAAAAGACCTCACAGCCTACGCATTCATCGACGATCTGGTCAATGAATGTAGTGGGGAAATTATCCTTTGGACATGCCTTATTCAAATCATGGAATTCCATACATACGTGAATCATTCCCTGCCTTTTATTGACTGGAACGGGATTTGACACCCATTGAGTCAACTGAACAGGGTAGATGAAACCAACTTTGAGTAGTTTCTCTACTTCAGCCTTAATAGTTGATGCTTTTCGAGGATTAATCGGATGAAGCTTCTGCCAGACTAGCTTGGCATCAGGGTAAGTCATTATTTCATGTTTGAAGACTCTTGGATCTATGCCTAGCATTTCCTCATAAGACCAAGAAAAAATGTCGTAGAATTCTTTAAATAAATCAGTGTAGATTTGAATCTCCTCGTGGGAGTAGTTGGCTCTGACGAAGACATTCTCCATGACGCCAAGGGTTCTGGAGGATTCAATAGGTATCATTTTAGTGATGGTTTCCATATTACCCTTGGCATAAACTATGTGCGTAGCCAGAGGATTGATAGGACAAGACCTATCTCCAGTCATAGTCAACACAAATTCGCCTCCCTCTATTCTTCCTAACCCCAGGAGAAAATAAGATCTATGATGGAGATCATCCCAGGGTCTATCCAAACCACTCAGTGCCTCTATAATCACCTCATCAGAGGGCAAGACCAAGTCTAGGGAATCAGTAGTGGCGGGGGAACCTTGAGCCCAAATAGGCTTGAGAATTGGATCTAACTTCTATGTGGGAGTCGGATCGAGGTCAGCAGAATCTTGTTGGAATATAGAGTATGAAACATATGCCACGGACAAGGGAATCTCCATGCCATGATTCCCGTCCCTTCCATCATGGTTGATGGGAAAGGAAGATTTCATGGATTGTTAAAGTACGTCGTGCGGAATGACAACACTTGAAAGATTTCAGCCTTGGATTGGTCGGGGACAGACGATATGAGCTTGACATCACAAGACAGAGGCAGGTAATTGAAAGTACCCATCAAAGGTGGGCACAAACCAATCCCTACATTGACAACTTTTGGTTGTGGATTATCAATCATCGGGACCGTGGATGCCCCCGATGAAGGGTCGAGGCGGGAGAAAGACAACTGATCAATGGAAACAATCCGACCCTCGTGTGGGAACAACAAGACCTGGAAAATTGTGGCAACCACTACATGCATAGCATAGGACCAACTCCTTCCTAACAAGAGATTGTAGTCGAGAGGAACATCGACCACTTCAAATTCGAAACAAACGGTCTTTCCTCCTAGCTGCACAATGAAAGAAGGAATGATTCCATGTGGTATGAACGAACAACCATCGAAATTGGTAATAAGAGTAGGTGAAGGAGAAAAAATGGGTTGGCCAATGGCCTTCTAGCATTCCAATGATATCACGCATGTCGAGGTGCCCTCATCAACCACCATACAGAAAATATTTTGGGTAAAATTTTTCATGTTCTAAGCCACTACTATCTGAAACACGACGTGGTATGGCAGACAAGGTTTCAAGTCAGTTGTATCAAGCATGATCGTTCTCGGATTACAGGTCTCAGCAGATCCTAAGGGAACTACCAAATCTTTTCTCTGCGAAGGGAAACTCTGGAGGACCTCCAAAGCAGACATTGCGCAAGGGGTTTGTGACAAATCCTCCATCACAGATTAATTCTAGGTGGCCCTTGTGTTTGGATTGTGGGAAGATTTCTTGAATTCCCCTTTCAGGATGTGTGTCATTGTTTCTCCCAACGTCTTCTTGATCTGGAGAAGAACATATGGGTTTTCAGCTTCTTTACCCTTATCAAAAGTGTTTGTCCTTCTTTAATCATGTGTCCTAGCTGCTATGTGAGCCTCACCTTTCAACAAATAAACATTCGAGGTCGAGGGATTACTAAATGACGAAGAGGGTCCCTGACTTACCCCATCTGCGTTCGCAGAGGCTTGAGTTAAATTTTTCCCATGAGGAAATGGGTTTGTTATCACTGCACTGTGCAAGCTACTGCTGCACCAATAACTTTTGGGCCTCCGCGAGTCAAGTGCATAGGTGAGTCGGGTGGTCTTCCGTGCAAAGGTTACACAGACACTTCGAGTTTCTTCTCTCTGTGTTCCCCCCGCCATTATTATTGGTGGGTTTCTTATCCCCCTTACCCTTCTTCCGTTGTTTATTATTTCCGTCAGCCTGTTGGTTGGCCTTCGAGTTTGTTGATTTCACACTGTGTACATCCGATGTTTGCATAGGGGGAGCAGTCAAACTAGTGGTTTGGGTGGCTACTATCTGTTGTATCGACAATTGTTGCAATTGATTTGACAGCTGATCAACGGGCTTCGTTTGTGCTGAACCAATGATACCATCGGCATGTGGTCCAAAATTGTGTCTGGTCTTGTCAAGGATAGACCACGGTGCATCTGAAAAAACTTCATAATGTAAACCAGACTGAGAATATATCAATTCTAGTTGTTGAGCTCTCATTATTGCTTCTTCCTTGGAAAACACTCATGATGTTGCAACGTATTTGGATAACTGAGGGACCAAAGACTTAATGAACCACTCTAGCAGGAAAGCCAGTGATATTGGTACCTTTATCAAACTCTTCCTACACCACCATTCTCAGATGTGATCTGAGATATGGTCAGCCTTCGTTTGCTCAAAGTTGGCTAGCAATTCGGTGTCAGCATCGTATCTCACAGGTAATTGAAAATGGTTGAGAAAAACCATGGCCAATTCGCCAAAAGTAGAGTATCTTGAGCGGTCGATCTTGATGTACCATTTTTCTGCACTCCCTATAAGAGTGCGTTGAAACAGACAAAACTGGACGGAGTTGTCTTTCAATGATTTGGATGAGCACCGTAGGTGAAAAGTGGTCACATGATTATCTAGATCTTGGTTAGGCTTACCTTCAAACTTAGGAATGTCTGAGGGAAACTTCGTCAGCATGGGAAGCCAACGTGAATTGTGATAGATTGGGTCGTTTAATAAACTTATCAAGTCTAGAAAATGCAATGTTTCTAGAAACGATAGTTTGGGATGTTGACTATGTACATGGAAAAAGGAGCTTGGATTTTGGCTGGCACCAGGTTGCCAGGAAAAGTTAGGTTGTTGACTAGGGTTCTAGTAAATACCATGGTTATGGTTGGTGTACGGATGCTACGCTTGTTGAGACGTCATCGGTCGACTCCCCTAATTGGGCATTGAGGGTTGGGAAGGGTTTTCTCCCAACGTTGTGTTCCAAATATTCTGGAAAGGGTTGATCCTTGTTGATCCGACGAGCATAGGTTCCATTGACCATGGAAGGGGTTACCCTCGGTCAGCATCCCTGATGAGGGGATTGATCCCTACCACGGATTCCAAGGTCCTTGTGAATTGTTTTCCCCCTATGAAGGAATAGTATCCTGCATAGGATTTTGTGGTCCAAAACCAAGGTTATCCCCGTCGAGATGGTAGCTGACCAAAATGCGTTGTTACCAAATGTGTAAAACAAAGAAAACAAAAAATAACCCACCTATGTGGTGTTGGAATAAGGTCCTTGACTACCTGCTCCGAAAAAGTTGTAGTTTGTGTTCGGCCAGACGGGCTGTTGAGAAGCACCGCCGAGTGAGGGGGATGACGGAGGTATATGACCCCCACCGTAAGGGAAATCATTGTAGGGGGATGAGGATCCCCCCATGGAACCTTGCAGAGGAGTGTTTGATCTCCCTGCCCCCAGACCCATTGTCTGTAGGGTGGAGTAGGTTAGGACCAAGTTCGTATCGAAGTCGGGCATCCCATATGAAAACGGAGGGCTCGTCGCACTTTGTTTGAACGGAGTGGTGATAGCCGCCATGGATGGAATCAGACCACTACCCAAGGTAGAGGCGGTCAATACCATATTGGTTTGGACCTGCGAGGGTGAGTTAGGATGGGGAACACCCCCTGTGGTGACATCCTTTGAGGGAGTATGAGGACTCCTAGACGAAGTAGCAGCGTTTGCTTCCATCACTGTCTAAAAGACTATTTGACGCTCGTGATGAGTTACCCTTGGGGAGACAACTTGTACCACAATGGGCACCGACAAGTCAGTGATTGGAGAATTAAACAGACCAGTAGCTTCCACTCCAAGGCCAAAAATGGTAGTCTCCTCTGTATTCATAATTTCTCTTCTCGTAGATGGATTGGGTATAGTTTCCTATGGCTCAGTCACCTTAAAAGACCCATTTTTTTCTATTCTTCGCCTTAGCAGTGGCAAGGGTGGCTCCAAATTAACTGATGACAGGCCAAGAAGCCTCCGCGGCCAGTGGAGCTCCTGATATTCAACTTTGTGAGAAGATCAAAGATACACTAGGGATATTACTAATGTTGAAAACCAACACAAACTAGAAAAGTTCCTATGAGATAAAGCAATCAAATCACTAACTGGTTGGAAGAACAGTTACACCAACCAACACTAGAGCACCTTACTAGTGCAAGTGAAACTCGAACACAGAACCACCCTCCTGGTACACTCTGAAAAGCGTGGCCTGATGTCTACCCTAGGTACCATGGTATACCCCCACAGTCACCTGTGTAAGTCACTAAAATAAAGGAAACTAGGTTTCCAGTGAGCGAACAGTCACCAGGCGGGTACAGTCAACAGTCGGGTGGACCAAAATGAGCAGGGTATCAAGCCTGAAACCTATCAAGGGTATTGAAAGAAAGTGTTCCAAAATATGATTAAGGAACTCGAATGGATTCGAGACCCACAAATCTCCATGGCAAATGCGATCAACACAATCCCAAGACAAGCCCTCTATATGTGTTCCCCACTACGTTTGGTCTGGATTTGGAGGGGTTATCTCCGCTACCTTTCCACATGCAACCTCATGTTTAGCCCATGTGTTCGAGGGGGGTCCCGGATAACTTTCACGTTTACTGTACTTTTGACACTCTCTAGCACAAACTCCTATGTTTGTTTTATATCCTTGAAGAGTTTCCTCTCCAACCTAAATCAAGGCTCTAGCCTAGACTATTTGATGGACCCTACAAACATAAAGTCTAATAAATTTTAATTAAGCGTTAATTTTAAGTGGCTTGTTTTAAGTCAAGGAAGCGGTAATGAAACCAGTGGTGTGTTTTAAGACATGAAAGAGAAGAGAATTGAATAAAACTGAAAGAAAAAACTACTTGTTTTTGACAAATAAATATTTACAAATTTAAACTCCTTAACCAACTTTTCAAACTACTTTTTCTAAGATCTTTTAAAAGAAAAATCCAAAACAAGATTTTTCTCGACTACGAGCTACTTAGTTTCCTAAGCATTCAGTAAATAACTTAAGAAAGAACTCTTTTTCCTGAAAATTAAAGCAACTAACCTAACTACTTAACCAAACAAAGAAATGAAATCTTTTATTTATTTTTAGGCTTCAAAATAAGAAACTTGAAATAAATTCTTTTTCTTTTCTTCTAAAGCAAGTAAAAGGGAAAAAGTGAAGACAAGACAAGACCAAATACTAAATTCTGGTCTATTGTAGATCGCAAGGAGTCACTGAAGATACTTAAACAAGCTGATCAGAAAAGACTCATGAACTCGTCTCAAACCCTTACAAAGAAAACACAAGAAATATTTAAATAAAAAAGATAACTGACGTCAAACCCACGCTAAAGACTGTAACAACAGCGACCAGGACTAGATCAAGAAAACCCCTGAGAAGTATGACTTCAATCAGTGAAGAGGTTGACTACCTCTTCTTGAAGAAAGACTTTCTTGACACATGCATGCAACTAACACTTAAGAAACATGCATATGTACGCGGGTTGTCTAAAGGTAGGGCGCATATGTACGCGTGCAGACCCACTACAGGCCGTGTACACCTCTGTAACTTCTCAAAAAGAAAACTAATAGTCAAGGCTGAAAACTCAGGGAGTACTGGTATGGCAGACTAGAATCCATTAAAGACTCGGAAACTTACAGAAAACTCAAAAAAGGTAAACAAACCGATTAAAACACCCAAAAACTATCCCCTAAAAACCCTAGAGGCTTCCCCAGTATGGTCGCCAATTCTGCTATAGTGGGAAAACTCCCCTATGGACTACAATAGGGTTCAACATTTAGGCAGAGATAACCATCTAAAATTCTCCTACTCTTTAGACTAACCCAACAATACCCCACATTCATACAAGAAATACAAGACGAAAAGATCTACTATGTCTACCTTAAACTCCACGTTCGGTATCAATCCTTTCGCGTTCAGTTGCTCCTCGACTGCAAATCTCCTCCCAAGGCTAACCTGCATTCACAAAAATACAAACTAAGAACTACGAGCATGCATCTCATATATGAATTAGTAGGTTAGATGTCATAATAAAACATGAATAGAACATAAATATTGAACACATCATGTGGCGGAACAGAAAAAGTACTTCTTTTATTAGAATCACAAAGTTTACTTACAATGAGATCGACAACTACTCCTTGAACCTAGTCTGGGATCCTCTTCACCAAGATCCAACTCCTTCCATGTATCTTTCTCCTCTCACAATTCTCTCTAGGGAAATGGCATAGGATTGCAATGGAGGAAAAAGGAAAGAATAGGGAATTCTGGCTCAAAACTCACAATGTGGCTGCAAATTCTTGGGGCAAGGGGGGAAAGTGAAGTGGGAAGAGTTTCACTGTTATTATTCTTCGCTCTGTAATGATACCCCAACACCTCCTTTTATATGAGAAAAGGATGGTTATTTGGTTGGGTGACGGGCTATAGGTGGTGGAACAGTTGGGAAACTTCCCAATAGCCCGTAATCTCAACAAATTCCTTGCAACTTTTTAATTTTTGCAACATTTTTGGGTATATGCAGGTTGTAATGGTGTAGCTAGCATATGCATGTGAGTCGTCGTGGTGCAGCAAGCGTGTGTACGTGGGAAGTAGTGGTGCAGGGTGTGTACATATTCAAAAATATGGTTTTTAAGAAGAGTTGCTCAGTGATGGCTTGGAAAAATGAGCAAGTGAGATGGCCAGATGCCAGGTATGCATGTATGGTGAAATTTAGGGTTATAACATTAAGCCTAGGAATAAAATAATATTATTCCTAAATTCCTAAGTCTTATATTATTATGTTATCCTCAATTCCTAAGGGAAGGGGAATGAATTGCAAGTGGGGAGCAAGTGATTTCCTTGAGTGCCAAGTGTCAAAAAGGGCACATGCATATATTATTTTGGGAATTAGTGTAATTCTCATTCATTCACTTATTATTCATCCATACTTTTCCTGGAGAGAAGTGGAGTGATGGAGCTTTGGGTGACCCTGTAAATCCTTGGTGGTTTGGGTTTGAAGAGCAGGTTGTCACGATTGTCGAGAAATTCTCTTGGTTAAGAGGATTTCTGGGAATAGGTTTCCCTATGTGTTGGCCTAGTGAGAGTAGCCTTTTCTCTGGTGGAGTCATAGCCCCAGCTCAGGGGTGACCTATTAATGAGACCATATGAACAGTAGAGTCTATGGTTGGGAGGAACGTATGAGGTCTGCATGCAGTTGGTGATTTACCATTAAAAGATAAGTGTTATTTTGATGTGTTTAAGTGCCAATTACTATGTGTATGTTTAATTTAATTTTGTTATGATTAATTGTACATATTTATGCATAACTCACATGTCGCTAGAACTGCATATTTGTAGCATATGCAAGGTAGTTTAGGTAATAAATGGTATCGGAGCTAATTTTTGAGTTGTTGGTAAAGAGAAACATTACATTTTGGTATCAAAGAAGAGAAATTTTGTGTAGCATGGCCGATATTGGGGCTGGGTATGTTACAATAATTGAAGACATGCTCAGATGTATGTGATAGACCAACCATAAAAGTGGGAAGATTATATCCAATTTGTTGAATTTTCCTACAATAATGGGTATCAAGACTCATTAAAAATGAGCCCATTCGAAGCATTATATGGTAGGAAGTGTAACAACTAGTAAGCTAGGATAACCCAATAGACAAAGTTGTCATTTAGCCATATCTATTGAAGGAAAAGGAAGAGAAAATGACAAAGATCAAGAAGAATTTAACAGCTACCCGAGACATGTAGAAATGTTATGCATACAATAATAGAGTTTTCAGATATTTTAAAGTGGGAGAACATGTATTTTTAAAACTAAAAGTGAAAATAATTTGCTAAGATTGGATTGTTTCCCAAAGTTGACAGCAATATATTGTGGACCTTTTGAAATCTTAGAGAAGATAAGGCTTGTTGTATACATGATAGCATTGTCTACATCCATGAGAGTGCATAATATATTTCATGTGTCATTATTAAATAAATATGTGTCTGAAACTAACCACATAATTGATTGATCTTTGATCTAGGTGGAACACGAAGGAGACTTTCGGGTGGATCTAGTGCGCATCTTGGATCGAAAATTCAAGATGCTCTAGAAAAAATCTATAGGCTTGGTAAAGGGTCAATGGACCTGCTACATTCTTGAAGACATAACATGGGAGCATGAAGAAACTTTGCGAGAGGAATACTTGCAATTTTTTGTCAATTTTGAAGAAAACAAAATGCAAGACTCAATTTTGGCAGCTAGAGTTATGGAACTCCATCTCAGAGTTCCTAGTCACCTGTGTTGATGACATGATAAGAGAATGGTGCAGTCGATGGAATCTGGGTAGTGAAGGGGGAACATTCCTCGGGTCAACAGGTTTAAAGGAAACAGGAGGACATGGTTGGAACCATTGGAGGAGGGTAAAAATTGCATAATTTTGTTTATTTTATAAATATTGTGATGTAAATTGTACATGTATTTAGGAATAGTGGTGTGCATCGAGGATGATCCATAATTTTAGGGGAGGGGGGACATAACATCCCCACTATAGTCCTTATTTTAATGAAGGATTAATGTATATATAATCAATGGCTTAGGCCAATCAGTGTAATATGCGAAATGTATTTATGAATTTTAATAAATAAAAAGTGATGTTAGTTGATAGGGGACATGGACAAAGATGGAATTGATTAATACACAAGATATGGGGGTTTAGAAATGGGGTTTTATTTATGAGTTTATTTTCCCAATCCTTTTCCTGATTTAAATACTTTGAATGAACCTTCCAATTTTCCTTGAGTGTGGAAGAACCCAATCATTGAATACCTGTAAGATGGTGGGTGTAGAAAGTCACATTCCATAGTTATTACGATAATGGGGCTAAGTACAATCATCTTTTGGAAGAGTGTAAATAAATAAATCAAGAAAAATAGAGGAAAATTCATGTGGGAGAGGGGGGGTGGGGGTGATTTTTTAGTTGGTCATGTTTTTGCATGGGTAAGGAGGAGAACAAGAAAAGAAGAGCACTAGATATGGAGCAACAATGGAGGGTGAAATTTGGAGAGTTTTCGGAGCTAAAGACTAAATAACCAAGTTTTCATGCCTCAAGAGTGAACTCATGTGTGATTTTCACTTCAGCAACAAGCTGCTACTATTTTATTTCCCCTAGTTGTTTTCCTAGTAGTGAATGATCTAAAAATGAAGAAGACTTGTAATCTTGAAAATATTTGCAAGTAAAGTTTATGTGTTAAAATAAAATGGATCAACTTTGCAACACATCATTAATAGGATTTACTCATTTAAGATGCAAATAAATAGCAGCATAATCAATGAACATAAACACATAACACAACAAATGATAAAGGAGTTCACCCCTCTCTTGGGCTACATCTCCTGGTCCAGCTTCCAATGGATCATTATTATTATTTTCTCAAAGTGCTCAAAAATGTGCTTTACAATGCTCAAAATGACCAATAGACTGCTCCAATGGCTTCAGAGCATCCAAAAACCCCTAGCTGGGCTTTTTCGGCACCTCGTTTGGCCAAAAAACGAAGTAGTTAGGCTTCCTAGAAGTCCCTCCTTCAAGCTTGTTGTCTCTGCATCTACAAATTGCACCCTTGTACATTCAACCTAGCACACACGCTATTTAAAGTGTAGAAACATGGCACCAAACGCAACCGTGCGAACGGTGCAAACTGTAGGACGGTTATGGGCGCGCCAGCCCCTAACTGCCAAAATTGTGAGCACATGTGGGTCATAGAACCGACCACATATACAAAAAGGGCTAACCTTTAAAAGCCAACAATTAAGCTCCAAGTGTCGGGCGCATTGAAACCGTGCTAACCGTTTGAACACAAACTTCCGTTCTAAGGTTTAAGGTCATATGAGCGCACATTGAAATCGTGGCTTAACCATTTGATAAACCATATGCACGCACGCCAATCGTTCAAGTCATATGGTATACAAGGTGTGCGACCGGGGGCTGGGGATAAGCCCCAGCCCGGACCCCCGCGCCAACTATTACACAAACCAAACTTTAATATATATTGAATCATATATACAACAAGGAATAAATTGTGGCGCATTGGTAACGTGGACTTTGCAAAGGCTTTACATGGTGGGGAGGTCCGGGGTTCGAATCCCACGGACTCCATAAAATTTTGAACCAATAACCAATATAACGGTGCCACGTGGCAGCCCATGACTGGGCCACGTGGCACCACACCATTCATTCAATAAATGCCACATGTCTCATTGTGATTCGATCATATATGCCAATAGATGATTGCCACATCACCAGCTTCCCTGTCAACGTACCTCATGCCACGTCACCTGTACGGCCTCTGCCACGTCAGCCTGTACGGACTGCACAGTCAGCGTCATTTTTTTACCTGTTTGACTATTCCAACAGATCATGATATCTCTCACTCCCAATGTTCGTTTGAACCCAAATGAATTGCGTTGGGTTCGTAACGACGAGGGCTACGCTCCTGTTTGTTTTGAAGTGATTTCGAGCACTTTGAATTTTTGAGCAAAATTTGATCCCCTGATCACACCTCCCCATTGGGAAGCTTTTGGACCTCCAAAAGACTATATTTAGCCTATGTGAAGATGAGGGTATTGTTCCCTCACCCTTCCAACCTCAATCCACTTGGCTTTTCTTGGATTTGTTCCTTTAAGACCAACTCGAAGATACTCCACATTTCCTCATTTTGAAGTTCGCATTCTCCTGTCAAGGATGGTGTCTTCATGCAGTTCTGTAAGATATTCTGGGGAAAAATCATCTATAGAAGGAATCTTAACATGCTCTCCATGATCATCAATCAACGGAGGCTCATACAATTTCAAATTCTCAACATTAACAACTGCATACATTTGCATATAAGGAGGCAAATCTAAACGAAAGGCATTGTTACCAATCTTGTCGATAATCTTGAAAGGACCATATCGAATTGGTTTCAATTTTTTACCTTCTCCTTTAAGTCTCTCCTTACTGATGTAAATCCAAACTTCATCTCCAACTTGGAAACTGTGATCAACACAATTCTTGTCATGTCTCGTTTTGTACTTGGCTTGACTCTTTTCCAACTGCTCTTGCACCACCTGATGTATCGACTGAATTTGTTTAATGAACTTTTCTGCCCTATCAATGTCATATTGACCATCGATAGCAATATCCTTCCCAAAGATAAAATCTAAAGGAGATTTGGGGAAATATCCAAAACATGCTTCAAATGGCGACGTTTGAGTCGAAGAGTGCTTAGCACGATTGTAAGCATGTTGAATGTAGTGTAAATGCTCATCCCAAAATTTAGGATGCTTGCTGCAATAAGCACGAAGAAGATGCACCACTGTTCGATTTACCACCTCTGTCTGACCATCTGTTTGCGGATGAAAAGTTGTACTCTTTTTAAGTTTGGTGTCCATGAGTGCCCATAAACTCGACCAAAAACTTCCAACAAATCAAGAATCCCGATCAGAAATAATGGATTTAGGCAATCCAAAATGCACCCAAACATTTTGAAAGAACATTTGTGTCGTTTGTTCNTCTGTCCTTTAGCTTGTCTAAAATTTTGTCATTCCATAGTAGCCTTTTTCTTATATGCCAATGGATAAAATTGTTTTTTAATTGCAACAATAAAATCATTCCAAGAAATTAAAATTTTACCATGCTTCTTCATGTCCTCCTGACTCTTGGATTCCCACCAAATGAGTGCTGCACTATCCAATCTTAAATAAGCAAGCTGAATTTTGGTTTCATCATCTTGAATTTTTTGTATTCTACAATATACCTCAATCTGACGTATCCAATTATCTAGTTTCTCAGCATTAACTTCTCCATTGTATATTGGCAATTCAAATTTAATATCAATATTTAATGAAGGAATTTGCAAAGGAGTTTTACCATGTCCCTCTGGAGAGTTCGGAAGAGGTCTTGAATTGGTAGAAGAAGAAGAAGAAGATGGAGGAGAGGGTGGTGGAGAAGCACCATTCCCTTCATTTCCATTTGGAGTTTTATCACCACTGTCTCCCTTATGCTTTGAAGGGTTGGAACCTTCACCTTGCAACCCTGCATTCCTTTCCATCAAGATCTTCATCATATCTCTCATTTCCATGACAGCCTTTCTGAGATCTTCATCTTCTACAGGAACATGTTCATGACTTTCTTCATGAGCCATACTTGGTGAATGCCACCTTGAAACTTGCGGTGATTGTATATGCTTCCTCCTTGAAGGATGAGAACTTGGATCCATAAGTTGACCTTCTCCTCTTGTGAGTTTCAACCTTGTGAGAATCAGAAAATAAAACACTTGCAAATAATCAAGTCTTCAAAAACCAGTGCTCTGATACCAACTTGATCTAAAAATGAAGAAGACTTGAAATCTTGAAAATATTTGCAAGTTAAATTCTATGTGTTAAAAGCAAATGGATCAACTTTGAAACACATCATTAATAGTATTTACTCATTTAATATGCATATAAACAGCAGCATAATCAATGAACATAAACACATAACACAACAAATGATAAAGGAGTTCACCCCTCTCTTGGGCTACATCTCCTGGTCCAGCTTCCAATGGATCATTATTATTATTTGCTCAAAGTGATCAAAAATGCGCTTTACAATGCTCAAAATGAACAACAGACTACTCCAATGGCTTCAGAGCGTCCAAAAACCCCTAGCTGGGCTTTTTCGGCATCTCGTTTGGCCAAAAAACGAAGAAGTTAGGCTTCCTGGAAGTCCCCCCTTCAAGATTGTTGTCTCTGCATCTACAAATTGCACCCTTGTTCATTCAACCTAGCACACACGCCATTTAAAGCATAAAAACCTGGCACTGAATGCAACCGTACAAATGGTGTGAACTGTAGGACGGTTATGGGCATGCCAGCCCCTAACTGCCAAACTCTCGGGCACATGCGGTCACCATATGACCTCGGGCTAGCAAAAACAAACTCAACTGTATCAAAACTCTCGCGCTCTTTGTTGTGGTCACATGCGGTCACACATATAACCATGGGCTAATCATTTGAAAACCCCGTGTGTGCAACAATGGAGGGTATGGTCATATGGTAGTGTAAGCACGACCGAGCGTTACCCCCGCGCCGACCATAACATAAATCAAATTTAAATACATTGTAAAACATATAGTTTACAAGGAACACCGTGTGGGATAGTGGTAGCCCACACTCTACCAAAGCATGGAAACATAGTAGAGGTCTGGGGTTCAACTCCCACAGACTCCATAAAATTTTGAATAACAAACCACTGCCAATAACGAGGTGCCACATGGCAGCGCATGACTGGGCCACGTGGCACCCAAAAACTTGTCAAAATGATGCCATGTGTCAGAATATCATTTTCCCTCAGCTACCAATAAAAAAATACCACATCATCACATGCCATGTCAGCGTACAAATGTACAGCCTCTTCCACATCATCGTACGGCCCCTACCACGTCATCCGGTATGGACTGCCCAGTCAGCATCCCTTTTTTTTTACCTGTTTGACGATTCAAACAGATCACGATATCTCTCGCTCCCGACGTCCGTTTGAACCCAAACGAGTTGTGTTGGGTTTGCAACAACGAGGCCTATGCTCTCGTTTGATTTGAAGTGATTCCGAGCACTTTGAATTTTTGAGCAAAATTTGATCCCCTGATCAGAAAATAACCAGGAAAAATCTTTATACGAGTATTTTAAAGAGCATACCTCAATCTGAGTAGCACTAATGTCGGTCATTGGACTTATGAGGAAAATTTTGAGAAACTCATCAACTTCAACATTTTTGAATATCATAGTAGGGTCAGGAAGTCTAAACATCCTTCTAAATACTGAAGGGGCTAGAGAAATTGATGGTTTTCCTTGTATCTAGACAATTCTTCTCCCAATATTGAATTTTTCAGTGCACCAGAGGACCAACTCTTTGAAATCATCTACTTATGGCATGCACCTGGCCAATGCAATACCTGAGGTCCAAACCTTTTTCAAATTATTTTCTTCGGAGGGGAGATTTGAGTACCACTTGTATGCATGTGACCATTGAAACTTGTGATATTTCTGTCTGAGGGTGTTGACAATGTCGCCACAATATAACTCTTTCCTTTTACTTGACATGTCTTATGAAAACTTATTGTTTTATGAATAGGTGGTGCTCCCGTTAATATGATCATTTTACAACATGGCATTTAATTTCTTATTTAATTTTACCACATATTACCTTGATTATCAATTGTTGTAGCTCTTAGTTCGAAGTTTCCAATTGCACTGTCTAATTTTAGATTTATGGAAAAAAAATTACGAAAATCATGCCACACTATAATAATGGTATTGGATTCATACAAGTGGCAGCTGATGTGGTGGTGGGAAATAAATGTCATCAGGAATGGTGATATCGTATCGAGGAGTATGAAAAATTGTTAAGTATGGAGGTTTAAAGTGAGGGATGGAAAGTGTGTTATGATGAATGTGGAAATGCACATGAAGGATTGGGGGGTATGGAGAACAAAATGAGAGATATGAGGGGACTCCCGCATCTGCATTCATGGAATATAGTAACTACAAAAAATATTGATTTTGCAGGTTGCAGAAACAGGTGAATCATTTTGGAGAATGTGGAAATGTGGGATGTGGGGTTGCGAGCCGAGGGAAAGGTAAATAGAAACAAAGGGGAGGAACCTGTAAAGGGGAGGATTTACAGGTTGTGGGACGTAGGTATTTTTGGGGTGAGGGATATCTTAGCATTCCACAAAGAGACTTTTGCAACAAAGAAAATGGCTAAGTGTTTGGATTTTGGAGGGGTGGAAATAAACTAAGTATGGACTTGTGGACTTGTAGACTTGCGGACCTGGTGGTAGAACGCTTCGCAAGCCGCATTTTTAAAGAAACAAATGGGTAATTATAGGATATACAAGAGACAATAAAAATGTCTATGGATGGACCTTTATACACTAGCGTTGATTGACAAATGTAGATCAATAACAAGTTATTATGAAAAATATATGCAGGATGCAATGCTCGTTTAGTGCAAGTCTAAATTACATGTGATTGTAGTACAGATCTAGAAAAAATAATAAATCAAAGGTTACAACAATCTGTTACAATGAATATTATAACAATAATTAGGAATGAAACATTAACGCTTAACTATCAATAAAATAATATCATGCTTGACTAGCTATTTATTTTTTAATAAATAGTTATACTACCAATCCAACACTTGTTCTGAGGAGTGGGCCTTGCCTCCCTGGAATATAGTGTTTTGTAATGAATTTAGCAACTAAAGAAACAACAATCTGTTGGTTGTGGAGCCTGATTATCTTCCTGACTCGGAGGTCTTGTGTTTTTCAGCCGTGTTTATACCCCATGAAGACTTTACACCCTAGAAGTATGTACATTCTTCCACGCGGGGGAGTGCAGATGGGGGGTACCCCCTCTGCGGGGTCCGAGGGGCCTATCCCCCCAGCTAGGGGGTTCGGGGGCAAGTGGGCCCCTGGTGGGGGTTCAAGGGCAGCGTCCCCCGATGGGGGTTTGGGGGAGAAGCCCCCAAAGGAAAAATTGCCTTGTAAAAGTATATTGTAATTTCATTGTAAATTTGGACCGTTCATTATAAGGTCCCAGATCTAACAGTAGAAATTATGTTAGGGTTTTTTTCCCTAGAAGGAAACCCTCTTTTATGAGGGAAATTTATTGCGGCTATGGTCGATGGCGAATATTTTATTCTGAGATAAGAGACTGTGAGAGAAAAAAGAGGAAGTTACAACGGGTTTGTTGTAGGTTGTATCCCTTCATGTGTTGGATAATAATAAAGGAAGGACCTGGCAATTTCTCTGGTGGACGTAGCCCACACTGGGTGAACCACGTAAATCTATGTCTCTATTGTATTATGTATCTTTTGTGTTTTGTTTCCGCATTTGTTTTATTTTATTGCTCCACGGTCTTGTTTTTCTAACAATTGGTATCAGAGTGAAAGGTAACTCACAGGAAAAGAGGGTCCCTGGTTCGAGTGGGAGCAATGTCAGAAGATGGAAATTTTAGGGTCGAGAAATTTAACGGTCAAAACTACCAGTTATGGAAGATGCAGATGGAAGACCATTTATATCAGAAGGATCTATTCCTACCATTGGGCAGACTAGCAAAGAAGTCAGCGGCTACGAAGGACGAAGAATGGGATATTCTTGACAGAAAGGCTCTAGGAATGATACGGTTGAGCCTGGCAGTGTCGGTGGCTTTCAATATTTTGAAAGAAAAGACAATGAAGGGTTTGATGGATGCATTGGCCAAATTGTATGAAAAACCCTCATTGTCCAATAAGGTATTTCTAATGAAGAAATTATTTAATATGAAGATGTCAGAAGGTGGGTCTGTTGCAGATCATTTAAATGAATTTAATACGGTTAATAATCAACTAAGTTCCATAAAAGTGGACTTTGATGATGAGGTTAGGGCTCTTCTAATCTTGTGCTCATTGTCAGAAAGATGGAACGGCTTGGTCATGGCTGTAAGTAACTCTGTCTTTGGTTCAAATACTTTAAAATTCGATGATGTTGTTGGTGTTATCCTTAGTGAGGAAATGCGACGGAAAAGCATAGGTGAGACATCAGGTAATGCGTTGAACATGGAGAACAGGGGAAGACAAAAGGATA
>SNQJ01S0000073.1:527694-551621 GCA_010110895.2 Picea sitchensis | reverse complement strand
GTTTTTTTTTTCACCTTTTTTTTTAATTTGGGTTTTGAATATATTTTTTTAAATGTGTTTTTATCTTCATTAAAAAAAATTGTGGAGATTTTTTCCTTTCCCTTTATTTATTTTTTGATGTAAATTTTAAAAAAAAATAGTAAATAAATTTTCATGTGACCATTTAGGATCCAATTTTGGGTTTTTTATCTGTGTAGGGATTTGTTGTTAAGGTCACAGTTTCAATTAAGTTGTAATTAGCTGCAATTTTAACATTTAGAAAAAACATTTTTCTTTAGGTAGCGTCATGTTTTTATTTTGGTGTTGATTTTAAGGTTTTTCTAAGAAATTGTTTTATGTTTTAAGGCCATGCTTAAAAAAAGTTGTAATTTTGACTTGGTTAGAAAAAGTGGTTCTACTAGTAACACCACTTTTTAATTTCGAGGTTGATTTTAAATTTTTTTCTGAGCAACCATTTGATCATTTAAGCCCATGCTTGAAACAAATTGTAATTCTGACCCGGTTACAAAAGATGGTGCTACCAGTAACACCACTTTTTGATTTGGAGGTTGATTTTCATGTTTTTTATGCAAAAATATGGGTTTTAAGGGCTAGAGTTCTCGTTTTGAGGTCACAGTTCTCATTAAGTTGGTAATTTTTTCTATTAGAATAGTTTGATTTCTGCACCTTTTCTGTTCATTTCCTTTATGCACATTTACTTTATGGTCATTTGCTTTACTTCTCTCCCTTGATCAATATCTCAGCTCATCCTATGATGAAAATGTTCTCCTTCCCTAACACCATTGGCTAATTAGGTATCCTTATGAATATTTCTTCCTTGGCTCCTCTCTTATAAAATGACAACACTCCCCAAGGTTGTTCGAACCTTTCTTTCTTTTCCTACATACTTCATGTAGGACTGTTACAGTTCCTGTAGATTTGTTAACAGTTCTTGTAGATTTGTTCATATTATGTTTTCTTTAATTAATTTCACTTAATTCATGAAGGTTCTTAATGTTAATGAGTTGATATCAAGATCTGGTACTTCATGAGGGGATAACGTCTTAGATAGGAACAAATGTTTATGTAGATCGGCATAGTTTCATTTAGAAAAAGTAATTATGTTTCTTAGATTAATTTCATTTATGCAATATTTTCATTAGCAATGTTGTTGTTTCTACTTATAATAGTTTCCCTTCATCAATGTGTGATCTTAATTGATTCTCATTCATTTCATTTAGTTTGGTCATCTTCTTTCTTAAGTGATCTATTCCCCTTATGAAGTGCTCAGAGTAAGACCTAGGATATCATCAGTCCCGGTTGGAATACTGAGAGGGGGGGTGAATCAGTATGAGCACTTTTACCACTTTTAACCACAATATATAAACTTCAACTTAATCAACAATGTATCATCAATACATCATCTCTATATTATGATCATATAAACATAAGAACCATCACATCAAGTACTCAATACATCAAAATTTACGTGGAAACCCAAACGGGAGAAAACCACAGAATTCTTTCTTATATATCAAAAGAATACATTTATTGAAGAACCAACTTCCCAACTCTCTATTTGAAAATGGAAGGAGGATACGAACCCCTATTTATAGGCTCTAACCTAAAGGAAGCTACAACCCCCTGAATTCTCTAGCTCCAACCAAAAGGAGGCTAAAACCCCCTGATTCTCAAGCTCCAACCTAAAGGAAGCTACAACTCCCTAAATTCTCTGGCTCCAACCAGAAGGAGGATACAACCCCTTGATTCTCAGGCTCCAACCTGAAGGAATATCCAACTCTCTAATTCTCTGGCTCCAACCAAAAAGAGGATAAAACCCCCTTTCCTTGCCCCATCCTGCCACCTTGAAATATAAATGTAGACCAACTGTCACTACCACAATCACTGCAACTATAATTTTCATTGCCACTGTCACATCAACCTGTAACATGTCAACTTATCATTGTATTCAACCTGTCACTGATCAACATTTCCAATCTATCATTTTCATCAATACTCAACGAGATCCTCTCACATGGATCATATATCAAGGACACCTCTCAACTATATGTCCAACATCACCAACAAATGTCTCTACCAAGCATGTACCAATATCACCAACATACCATCACAAGGTATGTGTCTCAACCATGTACCAAAGCATGTAGCAAACCATCACCATGTACCATACCAAGCATCAACCATGTACCACAACCTGTACCACAACAAATGCATCAACCATGCACCAACACCTGTACCAAACCGTGCATCAACCATGCACCAACACATGTACCAAATCATGCATCAACCATGCACCAACACCTGTACCAAACCGTGCATCAACCATGCACCAACACATGTACCAAATCATGCATCAACCATGCACCAACACCTATGTCAAACTGTGCATCAACCATGCACCATAACCTGTACCATATGCTTTAACCATCAACCATGTACATCAACACCATACCAAGTACCAATCTTATACCATAACATGTATCAACCATATACATCAACACATGTACCATACCATGTACCAACAATGTATCTCAACCATATACCATATCACTCAATCATGCCATACACCATGTACCATAGGATATATCAATCAAGTACCATCAATGGTGTACCTCAACAAAGTAACAAAAAACCAATATCATATACCAATTATATGCCTCAACCATGCACCTAATATGTGCCTCAAGCATGTGCCAATGCCTCAAAAATATACCAAAGAATTGCCTCAAGAATGCACCATAAAATCATCAACGTGTAACTCTAGAAACATGCATATAAACATACATGTAACTTTGTAACAGACATGGCTTATGTGATCACATACCTATAGACCTTCCTCAACTTCAGCAATAAGATAATAGCATCTTCATCAAACTTTACCTTACTCTCACAGGACTAGTTTTTAGATTAGTCACAAATCCTAAATTTCAACAAGAATAACTCCATAATTGTAATGAATAAAGGTCTTAAAATTGTACCCAATATTATTCAATAGAATCTCTGCAATTTCTCCAAGTTTCACTGCTTGGAACATCCCAAAAAAAGAGCTATAGAAAAAATGGCAGACCTTGTTGAATTTTGGCTTATTCTAGAGAGTAAACTTGTAGAGCATGCCACGCGCGGAATATATGATATCTAGATCTAGAAATCATAAAAACATACTATGGAATGTACTATATCCAATTCATTTGGTATCATAGAATTTGGATCTCTATGAAGAAGTTATGATTGTTTTATCTAGAACACATGTTTGAGACTAGTTTCAAGACTAGCCAAAAACCCTATTTTCCACAGAGTGTATCTCAGAAAATGCAATGGCCCAAAAGATGAAAGTTTTATCACATGTACTTTGACATTTCTCCTAAACCTCCTCCAATTTTCATTATCTGAATCATTCTAAAAAATAAGTTATAGCAAAAATGGTAAGATGACATTTAAAAAACATACCTTAGAACACATCATCACAAGACTTCATCCTCCCTTGGAATTTCACCCTTCTTTACTTCATCTTCCCTCTGAAATTTTCCTCAAGTATCCTTGGTTACCTCAAATAAGAATCACTTACTCACATAGAATATATTCAATAGAATGTGTGTGTGAATGTACTTATGAGTGACTTCTTGAGGTGTATATATACTTTTTCTAAGTAACATTTTTCCTTCAATTTAGGGCTTCTTGAACTTTCTTGTTACAACCACTTTACCCTTTTATTAATGACTTGAAACTAATTAGGGGGTTATTAACCCATCTTTGGGGATTCAATAGGGTCTTCTTAACCTATCTTTGGGGCTTCCGACTTCATGACCTCATAACTCCTCAACCGTGAGGAACTATGTGACTTTCCACCTATCATCGAAAATGGCATGACGAGTACTATCCATCTATGAAGGTAATACCTGAATTTACACTTGCATTCATGTCCTTATTAATTTATCAACTTTGGGCTCCATAACCACACCTCCTAGGTGTCATGCAGACTTCAACAAATGCACCCAACACATCTGCTAAAATCAACCACTCCATCAATGACAACTAACTCACCATCAATCTCAACCATATCTCTATGGATTCTGGACCTATCCAAGGGTTGACATCAATATCCAAGAGTTGACATTAATGACAACCAACTGTCCAAAACAACTTTCCATCATTCCCAACCGAGGCTAAGGAAGTGGTAGTATCATTGTTGTTATACAAAGAGAAGAGGGTGTGGGGAGATAAGAAACAGAAGTAAAGAGGTTGAAATTGGGAATCTCTTCTTGTTGTTATAACAGTTTAATTCGTAACATAATTACTTCTCGGTTTTGGGATCTAGAAATATATATTGGCTCACCTGGATTTGCAGCCTTACATTATTCTCCTTACATAATTTTTTTCACTGACATGATAAGTGGGGATTGGTCACTAGGATGCATGATCCCTTAGATTCTATTTTGTATCCATTTATTTCAATTAGTTACATCTTTCATTGCAATTGAATTTCAATTTTCATTGTTCATTTTTCTTAGTTTTTACATTCTTAGAGTTATCATGTTTCAATTCTAAATAGATAGTTGTCCTAATGTAGTTTGCACATGTAGTGCACAATACCTCATATTTTTTTACAAACCATGGCTTGACATTTAAAGTGAGGAGTTCAACATTCTTGTTGTTATTCCTTGGTCCATCACCGATGAGGTTAGGGTATAGAGAGTTGGGTATCAAGCTAGTTTCACTTGGGGATGACCACTCTCATTGGCTAAAGAAACCTCCCTTGGAGAAAGAAAAGAGAGATGATGGAGAAGGAGATCCTTTTGAAATGTTTCTCAAGGAATCCCTCTTGCAACAGTGAAATGAGATGATCGATAACTTCACCCATATCCTTCAATGATTGTCGATGGAAAATAAGGAAACTTCAACAAGTAGAAATTTTGGGGGAATGACACCCTTCAAGGTAAATTTTAACTTTTATATCCCCTTATTTTAAGGATATATAGATGGATATGCTTGGAGAAATGGTTGAATCTATTATAAGGGCATTACTATATTCAAAAAAAAAAAATGACACTAAAAATATTACCTTCACTATGCTTAAATCCCTCCCCCGTGTCAAAGATTGGTGGGAATATTATTGAGATACATAATGAATATAAGTCTATGGAATTCAGGACAAGACCCACTTGGGAAATCTTTGTTGATGCCCTCAAGGAGGAGTTATACCCTATTGAAAACTATCATGACCAATAAACGAGATGGATGAATATGCATCAGGAGAGAGACTATATGGTGTCATAGTACACTATCATCTTCCATACCTTACGCTTAATTTTTGGTATCAAAGACTTCGAACGAAACCTATTTATAAAGTACAGAATTGTCCTATAAATGTGCATCCAAATAGATATGGATTTTTTGGACATCTTCTCATTGATATTTTCTTATCAATATACTATTAAAATCAAGCATAAATTTAAGAAGTGGAGTAAGAGGGATTTCATGTCTATAAATATGCAACAAAAGAAGCATGGAAAAGGTGGTCCTAACTTACAGATAAGGGATAAAGCAAGGAAGGCTAACCTCAAGAAATCCAATCCAAGCCATAGGAAAAGAAGGGTAACATGAGGATGAAGAAGGACACTGGAAAATGGTGTGAGTTCCATCAAATCTTCTAGCACAACACTAATGAATTTCACTCAAAACTATCATTATTATATGAGCTTAAAGAAAAAGATTTTGACCCCAATTCAGAATCTGATTCGGAGTAGGATAAGGGAAAGTGAATAATTGATGTATAACCTAGTGTTACCATCACAACCGCAAATATCCAACCAGACAAGTCAAAGAAACTTGAGCAAGGGGAGTTCCTCTTCCATTCAAAAATGTGGGTGAAGGGTACCCCACTACATTTCATTGTTGACAATGGGAGCTAGAAGAACCTGGTATCACTGAGGTCATCAAAAGATTGAAGCTTCCAATGATGTCACACCCCCAACCATACACCATTGGTTGGTTCAGCTAGGGATGACACCTTTACATTATCCAACAGTGTCGTCTATCCTATAGTATCAATCCCTTCAAAGATGAGGTATTATGTGGTGTTTTCCTAATCAAAGTTTGTGATGTTATTTTAGTACAATATTGTATGTGGAAACTTCATTATATTTATGATTTTGGACCCCACAGTGTCATTATCACTCTGGGGGATCATCCCTATAGGGTACATGAGGTATTTCATACCACTATAATCTCATAGATTGTGAAAATTTTCCTCTTCATGGTTCATCCAGAAGGGGAATGAAAGGTCATTGCAACCACAATAGCTTTAAGATAGGGTCTCTACACAACAAAAATAGGTGTAAAAAAATTCAGACAAATACAAAGACCTCTTCACTTTACCTGTAGGGGTACCTATGTACTGTCACTTCAAACATCCCATTAATTTGATATATGGTGCTCCCTTTCCCAATGGTCGAATATATAGGCACTCCCTTTTGGAGATTGAGGAAATAAATCATCAAATTCATGAGCTCATCCATAAGGGTCACAATTGACCAAGGTTCTCACCTTATGGGAGCCTAATTTTGTTGGTATAGAAGAAGGATGGAATGTGGTGGCTTTTTATTGATTATAGAGACTTGAATAAAATCATTGTCAAGAACCGATACACGATCCCTTGGATTGAAAATCGTCTTAATCAAGTCAAGGGTGTCAATTTCTTTAGCAATATCAAACTAAATTTTATCTATCACTAGGTTCTGAGAGAATCAATTGATGTATAGCCTCCAAATCTAAAGAATACCTCTTTGAGTGGTTGGTCATGCATTTTGGCTTAACTAATTCTCTAGCGGCATTCATAAGGATGATGGATGATATATTTTAGTTGTTAAAAAAATATTTTGTGGTGTTCTATTTGGATGACATCCTCATCTTCAGTTGGACCTAGGTAGAGCATTTGCAACACATTCAGCAATACCTGCACACCTATGGAAACACAAATTATATGTCATCCTGGATAAATGCCCATTCAACATGTAGAGAATCCCATACTTAAGATAATCATGGATGAACATGGGGTGCATTTCGACCTAGATAAGATCCAATTCATTTGTGATTGGCCATCCCTGATGACTCTAATAGAGCTCTATAGCTTCTTGGGCCTTGCCAACTTCTACCATAGTTTCATGTTGGCTTTATCTCATAGAGTTTGTCCCTAAATTCAAGTGATCAAGGGGGAAGTTAAATCCAAGTTTGAATGGTGTGAATCACAAAATAAATTAGTCTAGGATTTGAAATATTTCCTTTGTTCCAAACCAGTCCTCACATTTCTTGATCTACAACAATTCTTCAATATCGAAATAGATCCCTCTAACTATGTTATTGGTGTTGTCCTCACCCAATAGGGACATCTCATTTCCTATCATAGTGAAACATTGTCTAATTTTGTTCACAGGTATCCCACCTATGAAAAAAATATGTACTCCATTGTACAAGCATACCAATAGTGGAAGAATTACATTCTAGGAAAGGAAACATTCATCCCCACTAATCACAAGCCTATACAATTCATGCTGACACAATGAAAACTACAAAATGATCGCTATCATAAATGGTCCACATACCTGCAACAATTAAGTAAAATAAGGGAAGCACCAACAATTTTGTTGACAGGCCCCAGTTGTGGCCCTCACCATATTTCTTAACTCATGTGGGCACAATACCTCTAGGTGGCCACAAATATATAGTCATGACTCTGACTTCACTACTACTTATCAAACCCTAAGTGTTGGGAAACAAGTTCAAGATTCAAGACTTCCACGTCCATGATGCGCCATTGTGATATCTCGACCATCTTTGTGTTCCTTTAAATGAGCATGCAAAGATAATTTGGGAGGTGCATTACAATTGGGTGGTAGGGCACTTCTAGGTATAGAAGATAGTAGCAGTGCTTCAAAATCATTTCTATTTGCCCAAGATTTGACATGAATTTGGATAGTACATTAGTTATTACAATGCATGTTCCATTGCTAATTCGTCCATAAAGAAGAAAGGGTTGTACACTCCTCTCCATACACCAGAAAATACTTGGGAGATTGTCTCCATGGATTACATGTCAAGGTTTCCCTTCACCAAACATGGTCAGGATTGTGTTTTTGTGGTCATCAATCAATTCTCTAAGATGTCCATTTTGGCACCTTGTAAAAACAATATCACATCCAAGGTCAATTCTCTAAGATGGCCATTTTGGCACCCTGTAAAAAGAGTATCACATCCAAGGTCAATTCTCTAAGATGGCCATTTTGGCACCCTGTAAAAAGAGTATCACATCCAAGGTCACTGCTAAACTCTTATTTTCACATGTTTGGGTTCATTTTGGGATACAACATACCATCATTTTAGATAGGGATAGTAGGTTCCTCAACACCTTTTGGTCCAAACAATGGTCTCTGATGGACACAAAGTTGACCAAATCGACTGCCTTTCATCCCAAAATAGATGGAAAAACAGAGGTGGTCAACAAGATGATTGTGTATATCTTGCACATGTAAAAATAAAAGCATCCATATACATGGGATGAGAGTGTCCCATATGTTCATTATATCTATAACATATCCCTCCATGGCTCTATTAGCCACGGCCCTTTTCAGGCGTGATTTGGGTTCTAGCCATTGGCCCCCATTGATGTAGCTCTTCCTATTCAATATTCCTTGATAGAGTCCTCCCACGCTCAAACTAAGGTAAACAAAGCAGTCGAATTCATTGAATGGATATAGCACCTCCAACAATAGTTTCATGATATCTTGGAGAAGTTCAATGCCAATTATAAGTAGCGACATGACCAGCATTGGGTTCCTCACAAATTTTAGGTTGTTGACAAGGTGTGGTTGCATTTTCAAAAAGAGCACCTCACAAGCCCCCAAAAGAATATTATACGTCTTTGATACAGGCCTTGCACCATCACCAAGATTGTGGGTGACAATGCTTTTGAATTGAGTATTTCTCCTTTCCTTAGCTTGCACCTAGTATTTAATGTGGAGTTGCTTCAACCATATTTCCTACCTCTGCTAGACACCTCAAATGTGGCTGAGAAATTGGCCCCTATAGAAATCAATCCAAAATGTCTTTCATAGGATTTATTGGATTGGATCATGGACACCAGGATGAAGGGAACCCAACAACAAAACATACAACTCTATCGGTTTGTCATAGAAGTACAACTACTTCAATAAGGAAAGTGGTTCATCAAGGTTTAGATTTAGCAAACTTTTTCCCATCTCTGGAGGGAAATTTACGCATTTGGGACCATTTATTCCTAAGAGGGGAGGGATGATCCAAGTGGATATCAATCACCACCCACCTCTTCCAGTAATTCATCACATTTCTCCCTCGTATCCATGTTTCTTATGATTTTTGGATCTTAAACTTTCAGGGCCATTTTGAGGCCCCAAACAATTGTTTTTGGAAATTCAGGGACTTGAGGTTTATATGCCATGCCCTGGACCTACCAATAATTGCACTTGTTGATTATATATTTCCAATGAGATACTGAATTCCCCAAATGGATATTGTATGCAAACGTTGTGCCCCCGAGAAGTTCACGCATCAACTAACCATCTTAGAGCCTTCAATCCTTTTCGCACTTGACCTCATAGGGTTAGGGTTTTGGACATTTAGGGTTCTTGATTTATGTTAAAAGGTAATTATTGTGGCCCATTGTATGATATTTCTATGAACAAGCATAGCCAACATCTATTTATCTTTAAAAATAAGCTACCACCATTCTAGCTAGTTTGTGTTCTATAGTATTCCATTATTTTATTCATTAACTGAAGTTGGGGTTCATTATATTTCTATGTTCTCTTCTATAGTTTTGTTTGTATCTCATTTTTTCTCAATATAATATAGATCAGTGGTCGCATAGGAGTCTTCTCCCTTTTTACTTCTCAATGCATGTCCTCAACGAGGTTAGGGTATAGAGAGTTGGGTCTCGAGCTAGTTTCACTTGGGGAAAACTTCTCTCACCAGACCAAGAAACATCCCATGGTAGAAGAAAACAGAGATGATGGAGAAGAATAAATTTTCAAAATTTTTCTCAAGAAATCACTCACGTGACAATGGAAAGGCATGATGGAAAACTTCACCCAGATCCTTTAATGCTTATCGACTGTAGGTGAGGAACCTTCAACAAGAATCCATTTTAGAGGTGTGATACCCTTAAGGTAAATTTTAACTTTTATGTTGCCTCATTTTAAGCATAGATATACACAAATTATTTGGAGAAATGGATGAATCTATTAGAAGGGTATTACTCTATTCAAAAAAATTCGACCCCAAAAACATCACCTTCACTTTCCTTAAATCCCCCCCCCCCCCATGTTGTTGGTTGTGGAGCCTGATTATCTTCCTGATTCAGAGGTCTTTTACTTTCATCCATGTTTATACCCCATGAAGTATTTACACCCCAGAAGTATGTACACTCTTCCACGCGGGGGAGTGCAGAGGGGGGGTACCCCCCTAGCAGGGGTTCGGCGGCGAAGTCCCCGAAGAAAAAAATTGCCTTGTAAATGTATATTGTAATTTCATTGTAAAGATGGACCGTTCATTATAAGGTCACAGATCTAACGATAGAGATTATGTTAGGGTTTTTTTCCCTAGAAAGCAACCCTCTTTTATGAAGAAAATGTATTGCGGCTATGGTTTATGGTGAATATTGTATTCTGAGATAGGATACTGTGAGAGAAAGAAGAGGACGTTACAATGGGTTTTGCTGTAGGTTGTATCCCTTCATTTGTTGGATAATAATAAAGGAAGGACCTGGAAATTTCTCTGGTGGATGTAGCCCACACTGGGTGAACCACATAAATCTGTGTCTCTATTGTATTGTGTATCTTCTGTGTTTTGTTTCCGCATTTGTTTTATTTTATTGCTTCGCGGTCCTATTTTTTCTAACAACTAGTATCAAAGGGAAAGGTAACTCGTAGGAAAAGAGGATTCCTAGTTCGAGTGGGAGCAATGTCGGAAGACGGAAAGTTTAGGGTCGAGAAATTTAATGTCCAAAACTACCAGTTATGGAAGATGCAGATGGAAGACTATTTATATCATAAGGATCTATTCCTACCATTGGATGGAATAGCAAAGAAGTCGGTGGCTACAAAGGAAGAAGAATGGGAGATTCTTGATAGAAAGGCTCTAGGAATGATATGGCTGAGCCTGGCAGCGTCGGTGGCTTTCAATATTTCCAAAGAAAAGACAACGAAGGGTTTGATGGATGCATTGGATAAATTGTATGAAAAACCCTAGGCGTCCAATAAAGTATTTCTAATGAAGAGATTATTTAATATGAAGAAGTCGGAAGGTGGGTCTGTTGCAGATCATTTAAATGATTTTAATACGGTTACTAATCAACTAAGTTCTACAAAAGTGGACTTTGATGATGAGGTCAGGGCTCTTCTAATCTTGTGCTCATTGCCAGAAAGTTGGAACGGCTTGGTCATGGTTGTAAGTAACTCTGTCTCTAGTTCAAATACTTTAAAATTTGATGATGTTGTTGGTATTATCCTTAGTGAGGAAATGCGACGGAAAAGAACATGTGATACATCAGGAAATGCATTGAACATGGAGAATAGGGGAATACAAAAGGATAGAGGAAAGGGTTTCGGGAACCGTGGGAATTCTAGGAAGGGCAGATCCAAATCCAGACATGGAAAGATAGAGTGATGGAATTGTGGGAAGAAAGGACATCTGAAGAAATATTGCAGAGCTCCAAAGAAACAAAGAGATGGACAACAGGAGAGAAATCAGGAAGAAAATGTAACAAGTGATGTGTTACAAGATGCTTTGATTCTTTTTGTAGATAATATTTCTAAGTCTTGGGTAGTAGATTCAGGGGCTTCATGTCATGCCACACCCCATAGGAAACAATTTATAGATTATGTTCAAGGTGATTTTGGATAGGTTCATTTGGGTGACGATGCACCATGCAAAATTGTTGGAATGGGAAAGGTAAAAATAAAGCAACGCAATGGAAACCAATGGTCATTGAAAGAGGTAAGACATGTTCCAGATTTAAGGAAAAATCTAATTTCAACAGGGCAGTTGGCAAGTGAAGGTTGTATATCTATATTTACAGATAAGACGTGGAAGGTCATCAAAGGATCATTGGTGATAGCGAAAGGAGAGAAGATAGGTACATTGTATTTATGTACTGGTAATACTGACTCTTCTATCTATTTAGCTTCTACAGGAGCGGATACAGCATTGTGGCATCATAGGCTTGGACACATGAGTGAGAAGGGGATACAGATACTTCACAAAAAAATTTGTTGTTAGATCTTAAACAAATTGATTTGGACTTCTGTGAGCATTGTGTTTATGGAAAACAGAAGAGAGTCAGATTTCTCAGAGTCGGAAAAGAAAAGAAGAGTGAAAGGTTAGAGCTTGTGCATACAGATGTATGGGGACCAACTCAGTTATCATCTCTTGGTGGTTCTTATTATTATATTAATTTTATTGATGATGCAACTAGAAAAACTTGGGTTTATTACATTTGACAAAAATCGGATGTTTTTGATACTTTTAAGAAATGGATAGCTTTGGTTGAGAATGAGACAAGAAAAAAGTTGAAGCGTCTCAAATCAGATAATGGAGGTGAATATTGCAGCAAGGAGTTTGATGATTACTTTTCATACGATGAGATTCGTAGAGAGAAGACAGTTCTAAGAACACCACAAGAAAATGGTGTGTCAGAAAGGATGAATAGGACAATCATGGAGTGTGCAAGGAGTATGAGATTGCATGTTGGTTTGCCCTTACAGTTTTGGCAGATGTTGTAGATATTGTTGTTTACTTAATAAACAAAGGCCCTTCAAGCTCTTTGGATGGTAGAATTCCATAGGAGGAATGGATAGGAAAAAAGGTAAACTATTCTTTTTTGAAAACTTTCAGTTGTGAAGAATTTGTCCATATTGATAAAGAAAATAGAACAAAGCTTGAGGAAAAATCCAAGAAGTGTACCTTTATTGGATATGGCGTTAATGATTTTGGTTATCGCTTATGGGATTATGAAAATAACAAAATTGTTAGGAGTAGAGATGTCATATTCAATGAGAAGGTCATGTACAAAGATCAGTTGCAGGGAAAAAAACAGGAAAAAGAAAAACAAGAATACATAGTGCTTGATAAGATCACTGAAAAAGAAATTCCAAAGGAACCGAAAAATCAAAATGTACAACAACAGGAGCAGCAGGTACCTCAAACACCTGCAAGTATTGTTAGAAAATCTACCAAGTTAAGTATACCCCCTGAACGATACTCTCCTTCATTGTATTATTTATTGTTGACTGATTCTGGTGACCAGAATGTTATGAAGAGGCAATGCAGGTAGACACCAAAAGGAAGTGGGAGCAAGGCATGAAATAGGAAATGGATTCCTTGGTAAATAACCATACTTGGGACTTGGTTCAGTTGCCTGCAGGAAAAAGAGCATTGCAGAATAAATGGGTTTACAAGTTGAAGGAAGAAGATAGAGGAGAAAAGTGATACAAGGGTAGACTTGTTGTAAAGGGGTTTGCACAAAAGAAAGGTACAAATTTTGATGAAATATTTTCTCCTGTTGTTAAAATGACTTCAATTAGAACTATTTTAAGTCTTGTGGCAGTAGAAGATTTGCATCTTGAACAGTTAGATGTAAAAATAGTTTTTCTCCATGGGGATTTGGAGGAAGAGATTTATATGTAGCAGCCACAGGGGTATGAGGTCAAAGGGAAGGAGAATTTGGTATGTAGGTTGAAGAAGAGATTATATGGCCTAAAGCAAGCTCCAAGGCAGTGGTATCTGAAGTTTGACAGGTTTATGACAAAACAGGGTTATAGTAGATGTCATTCTGATCACTGTGTTTATTTTAAAAGGCTAGAAAATGGAAGCTTTATTATCTTGCTATTGTATGTACATGACATGCTTGTTGCAGGGTCTAATATGAAGGATATAAATGTTCTCAAGAAGAAATTATCTAATTCATTTGTGATGAAGGATTTGGGTGCTGTAAATAAAATCCTTGGTATGAGAATAACAAGAGACATGAAAAATCGTAAACTGACATTCTCTCAGGGTGAGTACATAGAGAAGGTGTTGGAGAGGTTTAGAATGCAGAATGCAAAACCAGTTAGTACACCTTTGGCTAGCCATTTCAAATTAACTAAGGAAATTTGTCCCAAGACACAGGAGGAGATAGAATACATGTCCAAGGTCCCATATTCAACAGCAGTTGGCAGCTTGATGTATGCAATGGTTTGCACAAGACCAGATATTGCACATGCAGTGCGAGTTGTGAGCAGGTATATGAACAATCCAGGTAAAGAACATTGGGAGGTAGTAAAGTGGATTCTCAGATACTTGAGAGGTACTGCTAATCATGCATTATGTTTTGGAGGTTTAGAAACTGTTCTACAAGGATATGTTGATTCAGATATGACAGGTGATAAAGATAGCAGGAGGAGTACCACAAGGTATGTGTTTACTATAGGTGGAACAACAGTAAGTTGGATTTCAAAACTGCAAAAGGTTGTTTCACTTTCAACAAGAGAAGTAGAGTATGTTGTTGCTACAGAGGCTAGTAAAGAGATGATTTGGTTACAGAGGTTTATGGAGGAATTGGGAAAGAAGCAAGAGAATAGCAGGTTGTACTGTAATAGTGAGAGTGCCATTCATCTTGAAAAGAACTCAGTCTTCCATTCGAAGACTAAGAATATACAGTTGAGGTACCAGTTCATTCGATTCGCCTTGGAAGATGGAAATTTGAAGTTGGAAAAGATACACACTAGCCATAATCCTGTATACATGTTAACAAAGGGAGTAACCAGGGAGAAACTGAGTTCCTGCTTAGTTTCAGTTGGTCTTCAATAATGAACATGAAGATGAGAAATTTTCCAGGTCCAAGAAGGTTCAGAGTCCATCATATACAACAGCGGTGGAGTTGTTGAGATCAGTCTCCAACTGGGAGATTGTTGGTTGTGGAGCCTGATTATCTTCTTGATTCAGAGGTCTTTTACTTTCAGCCGTGTTTATACCCCATGAAGTATTTACACCCCAGAAGTATGTACCCCCTCTGCGGGGTCCGAGGGGGCTATCCCCCTGGCTGGGGGGTCTGGGGGCAAGCGGGCCCCCAGCGGGGGTTCGGGGGTAGCGTCCCCTGATGGGGGTTCGATGGCGAAGCCCTCAAAGGAAAAAATTGCCTTGTAAATGTATATTGTAATTTCATTGTAAAGTTAGACCGTTCATTATAAGGTCGTAGATCTAATGATAGAGATTATGTTAGGTTTTTTTGCCCTAGAAGGCAACCCTCTTTTATGAGGAAAATGTATTGCGGCTATGGTTTATGGTGAATATTGTATTCTGAGATAGGAGACTGTCAGAGAAATAAGAGGAAGTTACAGCGGGTTTTGTTGTAGGTTGTATCCCTTCATTTGTTGGATAATAATAAAGGAAGGACCTGGCAATTTCTCTGGTGGACGTAGCCCACATTGGGTGAACCACGTAATCTATGTCTCTATTGTATTGTGTATCTTCTGTGTTTTGTTTCCGCATTTGTTTTATTTTATTGCTCTGTGGTCCTGTTTTTTCTAACACATGTCAAATATTGGTGGGAATGTTACTATAAAAAGCATAATAAAGACAAGTCTATGGAATTTAGTATATGACCCACTTGTGTAATTTCCCCTTCGTCAAGACATTAATGCAAATAAGAAACATTAAATAATTTTATTTTTTTTGAAACACTGTTAAGAAATTGTTACAGAATACAATAATTTATCAATTACTCATTCTATATCAGCAGTATCATTACACATCAAGAATAGGACACAACATTACAGTTATCCTAGATCCGTCAAATCACATAAAGAAAACAATGATGTATACCCGCCCAACTTACCCTGCAAGGTTAGGACCTCCAAGATACATAATCAGCGCTCAAGTCCAGGATTCATCCGATTGATTTTGACCATTTAAGGTCTCAGGACTGGTGATTTTTCTAAGGGAAAAAGAGGTATCTAGTTCCCTTAACCATTCCTAATAAGCAATCAAACTAGAACCAATGTTAAATAATTTGAAAATCATCTTCTCAAAGAATTGTACCAATCAATATTTGTGATCTACTTAACATACCATAAAGAGTATATGAATTCTACCAGTGACTCCATAATTACAAGAAAAACTCAACGCATCCACTTAATTAAGATTTTCACAACTCAGGCTTTAACATTAATAGAGGCATAGGTGATGAAATTCAAAATGTGCAAATAATCATGCCAAACTATCATCTGGATCTAAGGTCCATAATTTCTCAATGCTATAATAATGTCAAACAATAAAAACAATAACGATTACAATAATAAACTCATTAAATTTAATATCATTCCTTTACTAATTAATTTATTTAATATAGCAAGTTATATTTATTATTTTCCTTTCCTAAGGACCCTGATAGGAAGGTCTAAGACCCTAATTGTCTTATTAATCATAAATATGTTCAACATGAATTATAATGTTTCTTCAAAAGTTAATAAATGGGTCTGATGTAAAGCACTCTAGACTATCTTTATATAGTTGATCACTAAGTTTTAGTACCTTTAAGTCATAACCTTCCCATTCCATTAATAAGAAGACGGTCTCACAAAGATGTTTTATAAATCGTTGATTAAGGACAAGATGCAATGCATCTAACTTCCCAAGGAAAAGTCTCATCACACAAAGCTACAAACAATCAAATCAAGAACTACCCAATCATAATGGCCACAACCATATCAAGACTAATCTCTAGATATACCTAACTATTTTGCAGTGTTCAGTGAACTCAAATTAGAAATACTTTTGAACGCTACAACGTTCCTGCAAAATTATATTATCAAAATCATGTTTGGATACACATCTATCAATACGATACGCCTCCTGAAATTGCAATTTAAAACTATAACATTCTTAAGATTTTTAAACTTTCAGAAAAGAAAACGAATACTACAATTGTAATAAACTTAAATTAGGGGTTTGCAATAATATAAATCTGTGACCAAATAAAATCTTAACTTTGTATTCCAATTAACTTACAGAGATCAAGGTGGTCCTAAAATTTCGGGATTACCCAATTCTCCCAAGATCATGTGAAATCTAAAAATCGGATTTGCAATTAGATCTCACAGTGGCCAACAAAAATTCCAAACTCCAAACATGTAATTTAATTGCAGTGACTAATGGACTTATAAATTCCTTCTAATTAAATTTTGCTACGATTCAAGTGCAATTCCATAATTGTGGATCGACAAATTAATTTTTTTTTAAAGTGACCCTACAATTTTTCTTAGGATTACCATTAAATTTGTAAGGTCCATATGAAATTCAATTATTGATTAACAAGGTTTGCAATGCCATAACATTCCTAAATTTTCAAGATTGGTAGTTGATATTACAGGACCCAACTTTTAAATTGCAAGTTGCGTTTAATTCTACAGCACCCATAACTCAATCAAAAAATTTCAACGACTCTACACGACCATACAAAGATTTACTTCTCGATCAAAAATTCACAAATTCATACAAATTTTGATCTATTAGAATCGTAGATAACACATACAATGAACCTACAATTTCTATGTTCGAAAATCAAGACTTTGACGGCTACAATACAATTCTCAATTCTTGATTTGCATATAACTTGAATACTCGTACAATGTATACAATTCAAGAGCTCCAATCACATTGGAAACGCTCACAACGATTTAGTATTCAGAATTTTCTATTTGATCCTGTAGAGATTATACAATTTCTAAATTACAAAATTACACTTGCTACAATTAAATTCCAGAAATAAAAATATTGGAACCGATGGTGATGAAGAATTGAGGTAGTCCTTCAACGACTTGTGTTATCTTCTTCTCTAACTTTCTAATCATTCCACTTCACCGGTAACTCCTAGACAATACTAGGAGTACTCTTCTTCCCTCTTATCCTCCGAGCCGCAAAGGGGCCAAGCACAAAACCAGAACACAATAGATTCCAAGCTTGCCTCGCAAGGAAGAGCTCCCAATCTGTCTCAAGATTGAAATCCCAACTCTCACAAGTAAAACAAATTCAACCAAAATTTGGCAGCATAACAGTACTATCCAAAGTGAGCCCCCTTTTTCCTTTTACCCCAATTATTTTATAGGTAAATTCTCATTAACACATGTCCACATGCAAAAGTAATTTAACTTTTTAATTAATTTTGATTAATATTATTCACCCACACACTTGTCACACTCTCCCCCAGTTGCACAAGAAATTATCATTTTTATTTTATTTAAAAAGCCAATTTCCCTCAAATTCCCTAATGTGTTCATATTTTCTCTCTTAGTTGTCCCTTAGTTCTCCAATTTCTCATTTAATGAGTGTCTCCTAACTAGATCTTAGTTAGAGTTTGATTAAGAGTCGTCTTCTAGTTAGACTTAGTGGAGTTTGAATCTAGATATTATTCTATGTGTACACATATTCTCTCATATTATTGTCTCTTTTTATTTTAAAATTCCAATTTATTAATTTCATGCACACATGGGCATTTTATCCAATATTTAGATCTTACTCACTTTTTCCTAGAATTTGATTTATCTCAATTCTTTTAATTTATTTAATATTTTAATTAGTCTCTTAATTAAACTTAGGCTTAGACTCTTTTTAGACTTTTCATTTTATAATTTACTAACTAATTAATTATTTTATTTTAACAAGGTTTAACCATTTTAATTTTTTCTAGGCCACCTAGATTTATTGACTCAAGTTTTTAATTATGCGATGTGCCCTTCAAAACGCACCTATGTGCTCCAAGGGTGCCACTCACCTTTGATTGGTTTTGGAAGTTTGTCCAACCCTTGAAGTCAATACTCCATTCGGTCAACCTTGTAATATATTAATGGATTCTAAGGAATAAGGACTCTACCTTATTGCATGCCCTTTAGAATTTTTTGTGAGTGACTGTCTTAGTCCTCCCTTATGACATCATGGACCCATCGAACTAGGTAATCGTTAACCTACAATTCAGGCGACGGTGGGATTGCTAGTAGGATGTGATAGGGACGTTGCCACACCTCTCCCTCGAATGTCGGGTTTCTATGCATGACCCCTTTATTCCTTATGTGAGTCGGATTAGCAAGCATCGTCAAGCCTACATCCACTGACAAAAACAATCTCAATAATCCATATACATAAATCATACTAAAATCAATCATATATCACATGTGTGTAAAATCAAATACTCAATCAAAATAAAATCCACTCCCTAACTCAATATGGATTCCAAGGAAGTCCATTGATGCCATCAACATCCATAACCTATCATGTGTCCTACACACTCAGGAGAAATCGTCAATAATATATGTCAATATATGTCAATACATATACATCAAAATAACAATAAATCACAATACATCATCATCATAACAACTCATAATAGAAACGAACATCAAAATGTACCATAACTAGATCACTTGCACACAAGTGTCCTCAAAGAATAAGTCAAAGTGTGCTCAGTAGAACAGAATGTTACATACACCCCCTCTTGTTTTAAACTTTGTCCCGAAGTTTGAACAGTATATAAATTCAAGAAGATAAATGTATTTGACATAGATCTATATATCTAATCTATCAAGCAAGTCATGAAACTATTGACGCATCTCATATGCATCCTCCCAGGTAGTTGAGTGTGGACTACAGTTGTCCCACTGGACCTTGACCTGATTAACTATTCGACGTTGTAGTGTCGAGTGCGATGGTCTAGAATATGGATTAGCTCCACCATTTGTGCACCCCTATCCGACACCTGTAAAGAAATCATGTCAATAACATGTGACGGATCACTAACATAGTGTCATAAAACAGATACATGAAATACATCATGCATGTTCCTTAAAGAATTGAGAAAGGCTAGTCGATAAGCCATGTGTCCTTTCTTTTCCACAACGAAGAAAGGTCCCACAAAACTAGGAGAGAGTTTAGCACCCTTTCCAAATTTGATCAAACTCTTGTGTGGTTTTACCCATAAGAAAACTATGTCGTTAACTTCATAATTGTGGTCAACATGATGTGCATCATCATAACTCTTCTATTGATCCTACGCTTCTATAATCTTATGTATTATTGATTGCATATGTTCTTCCACTTATTGGATCACTTCCAGTCCCACCAGGACCCTATCCTCAAGTTGATCCCAACTTAACAGTGTCTGACACGGTCACTCGTAAAGGAACTGAAATGGTTCCATCTTGATCGTACCCTGGTAACTATTGTTGTATGCAAACTCTACCAATGGAAAGAGGTCCTCCCAAGGTTTCCATTGATACATGACATACATACACAACATATCCTCCAAAATCTGGTTCATTGTCTCTATTTTCCCATCTGTCTCAGGGTGATAAGTTGTACTAAAATTTAGCTGCATTCCCAAGGCCTCTTGGAAACTAGTCCAAAACCGTTATGTAAACATCGATCCTCAATTGGATATGATCCTTCTTGGTACACCATGTAATATCGCTGAAAATTACTCTAGCTATGTCTAGTGCATGATACGTCATACGTACTGGAATAAAGTGTGCACTCTTTGTTAGAGTGTCAACTACCACGAAAATTGAATCGTGTCTCCTTGCCGTCAATGGAAATCCTACAATAAAATCAATCAAAATGACCTCCCATTTTGATTCAAGAATAGTGTGTGGTTGTAACAATCCTACTGGATGTCTATGATAAGCCTTCACTTGTTGAGATTCTAGACATCTCTCCATGTAACTAACTATGCTCGATTTCATTCCTTTCCAGAAGAATAAAGGCTTGAGGTCTACCTTCATATTCGTGACTACCAGATGAGCCATGTAAACTGCTTGATGAGTTTCTCTTAAGATCAAACTTCTTAATTCATCATTAGGCAGTACATAAATTTTGTCGTTAAATCTCAACAATCTGTCATTGTCTAATGAATAACCTTCAAAACTCGTTACCATCATGGTATTTTGTCCGATAATATCCTTAACTTCCTTGTACCAATCATCGTCAATTTGCAGAACTAGAATCTTTTCTCACAGATTCATCTTAAAAGTTATTACAAATAATATGTGTGGTCTCTGACTTAATGCATCTTCCACTATGTTTACCATTCCTTTAATGTAAGTAATCTCAAATTTGTATTCACTAAGTAATTCTGACCGATGCCTATCTTGCGTGTTCAAGACACTCTGCATAAATATATGTTGCAATCCATAGTGATTTGTCTTTAATTTGAATGTCTGTCTAATCAGATAATGTCTCCAAACTCCAAGTGATGTGTTGTGTAGTTTTCCTCATGCCTTCTCAATTTCCTTGAAATGTGAGCGATCACTCCAATGGCTTGCATCAAAACTCCGCCCAAACCTTCCTTGGATGCATCTGTGCATACCAATAATTCCTTGTCCATGTCGGGGACCTTCAATATTGACATTGTCGTCAACAAATCTTTAAGATTTTGAAATGCTTCTGTGCATTTCTCTATCCATACGAACTTATTGTTTTTCTTCTACAATTCCGTGATTGGATTTGCTATCTTTGAAAAACCTTCGACGAATTGTCGGTAATATGCTTATAAACCCATAAATATATGTACTTCTTGTATGTTTTTCGGAGCTGGATATTCCATAATAGTCTCTACTTTCGTTGGATCCACAACGATACCTTCTCCATATATGATATTTCCCAAGTAATGAATCTTTGATTGGTAAAAAGAACATTTCGATAGCTTCTCATATAATTTGTTTTCTCTTACACATTGTAGAACCAATCTCAAGTGGTTTTCATGCTCTTCTTTTGTTTGTGAATAAATCAGTATGTCATCAATAAATACTTGAACAAACTTGTCCAAATATTCAAGGAACACCCCATTCATCAAACTCATGAATACGCCAGGGGTGTTTGTCAATCCGAATGGTAAAACCATAAAATCATAGTGTCCAAATCTTGTCTTAAATGTGGTATTACGGATATCTTCTTCCTTAATCCATAACTCATGATATCTCTATCTCAATTCAATCTTCGAAAACACCATCGCTCCCTTGTATCTTTTTCTTGTTTCAACTCTAGCATTTTTTCCAACCTTCTCTTCGTTGATAACTTTGGAGAAGTCAAGGCATTTGGGTGGTGAAATTTGTGGCAAGAATCATTATATTGCTACAAGAAACCTTTGCAGCTATCAATTGTTAATGTGTAATTTGGGTCCTTTGGGGATGCATTTTTTTCTCTCTATAACAATTTATTTAGAATGTGGGTCAATCATAACTCTGAATTCCAGCATCCCTTTCGTGAAGTTTTTTAAGACTATGTAAATGATTGTTACTTTAGTGAGATTGTCAAAGGTTGGGATTTTAAACTTGGGTCTATTGTGTTTGTCTTGTATTTCATCGCAAAACATTGGTGCTTTGATTCTAGGTATAGTCTACGAGAACCTTCTAGTTTCGGGCCATCCAAAAAAAAAGTCTACCAATCATGCACCATGACAACGAAATTATTGTTGATGGCATTTATCTTTCTCGAGTAAGCATGAAGATTGGTCCTTTTCATTGGTCTCTTTCTCAGTTTTTTCATGCATAATTATGCAATATGGACAGGGGTGACATCCAAGAGATCCAAAGCGTCATGTGTCACCACGATGAACTAATTCAAGCTAATAGAAGTTCCATTTTATTCGTCTTCCAAAATTTTATAGATCAACAAGTTTACAGTCACCAAATTACTAATTCCATGTGTATTATTAAGCATCAGAAGAAGAGGATAGATTTTCTTAAGGAAAAGTGCAAGCTAGATAATATTTCTCTCAATCAGCATATGGAAATAGAGAACTGTGTTCAAGTTGAGCCTAAGGAGGAAGAGATCATCAATCAACTAAGATACCCTATGGAAATAGAAGGACAAATCTCCCCTCAATATGATGTAACAACCCCTCTTTTATTTCATACAAGTAATTGAGAACAATAATAGATTTTTTTTTTAACATTAACAAAACATTATTTGAACAAGTGAAACAAATATTAACATACTTCAACAATACACATTCTATTTCACTCATCTCATTGCACAACTAGATTTAGATGTAACTTCAATGTATTTAGGATCTGACAATCACACACATCACAATAATTTCTACCCACCCAACCTATCCTGCAAGGTTAGGACCTCCAAGACACATAATCAACGATCAAGTATAGGATTCATCCAATTGATTTTGACCATTTAGGAGATCTCAAGGATGGTGATTGTTCTGAGGAACAATGAAACATCTAATTTCCGTATCCAACTCAATTCTAGACTCAGGATTAATTATCAGTAAAGTTCTAAATCATAACACAATTTAAATCATTGAATTCCCAATTACTAGTCTAGTTTTTCTTCCCCTAAAATTTATAATAACCATAAGTAACCATCATCTAGATAATGTGCCATATATTTATGAATTCCATCATATAAATACAAGTCACCATTAACATAATATCTTTCTTTTCCCAAGGAAATACAAGCATCAGTCACTAATCAAAATTGAAAACAACCTTCCTACGCACAATCAAGTAAGCAGACATTATGAGTTAGCATAATCTATATATGTATAAATTGAAAGAGAAAAGAAGAGAAGAGAGAATCTTTCTAACACCGAGAGGTATATGTAAACCTTTTGTGTACTTTTTGGACCAAAATATATTGAGGTAAGTAAAATTCGTGTATGTGTGTTTGTTTAATCCTGAAAGGAGAAACCTATTGGATTATTGAGAGGGGGGGTGAATCAGTAATAACGTAATTATAATCCTTTTTCTTCAAATGTTATATCAATGTAGAATTATTATCCAATAATCAGCAATAATAAATAAACAATCACACACATGCACAGTACACCAGTGTTTTACGTGGAAACCCAAATCGGG
>SNQJ01S0000073.1:504413-527684 GCA_010110895.2 Picea sitchensis | reverse complement strand
CCATCCATATAGGATATTTTCCCTAACAAATTCACTTTCCTTCATCTCATTATTCCATAATTAATTATGGGTTCTCTTACTCCACAAAGCGTCTTCCCGTGAGGGCTTTCACCATAAGGGGACCACTTTGGAGTTCATCCATATTTACTTGTTATCAACCATGACAAAACAATAATGAGTCATATTTATATCAAACACTATTGGGTCCATTACCCAAAACTTTGTGCTACGGGTATTTCTTCAAGGGTTGACATCAATGACAACCAACCTTAATCAACAAAACCAAATTTTGTTTTCGGATCCAAATTCTCTTATGGGAGTCACAAAACAATGTCTTCCCATTGTTAATGCAACATGTATGCAGAAGGACCTTTGAGTTACAAAGATTATGAGAAAAAATGTCAGGCAAACACAGAGACCAATCAAGGTACATGGGGGCCTTAATTTATGAAGAACGAAGCTCAGGAGAGACAATGCAACTACACAGTGAAATCGTAGTGTGAGCACGGGAGATCCCTTAAAGTCTAGAGATTAGGAAGAAACCGCACCATGTGAATTATAGATTGAGTCATTAAAGTGACAAATCTTCATGAGGGATAACAAGGGTAATTCTCAAGGGGAATAATTCTTTTGTTTTAGTTTGAGTGGACAAAATCTATTCGAGAGGATTTGAAGTCCCATAACCATTAGATCATATAGGAGATGTGCATTAGTTAAACCCTAAAACCCAGACCTTGTTACTTCTGCAGAATAGAGCTATTTGTAATAAGGGAGCTGTTGAAACAATTCTTAATTTTTTTTTATCCCTAAAGCCTAAATTTTCCTTTTTCGGGTTTCGGCTTTTCACAAAACATGAATTTCGTTATCAATCCCAAACACACGACACCTTTTTCTCAAAGAATTTAATTATTTGGATAATAAAAGGCAAAAAGGCTTAAAAGAATTATAAGAATCCCGATGCCTTTTCTATGAAATTATTTTAATCATGATAAATTTTAAAACTAACGGATTTAAGGTTAAGCTTAAAGAATTTTCGGGATTCGGGATTTGCTAAAAACATATTTTTTTGATACAAATCGAATCGTGAAATCCCGATCCCCAATTTCCCAAAATGTTGAAGTCTTAGTTAAAACACAGATTAATTAATTCTCTAATGTGAAAGGTTAAGGGTTAAGATAATCATGTCGCAATTTCGAGATTCGAGGTTCAGTGATAACACATCTCCTGTCATCATGATTCCCAAAATCCCGAATCATGAAACCCCGATCCAAAGTTCGTGTTAAATCAAATTAACTATGTTTTGGCCTTAATCGTGATTAGTTAGTTAATTAAGATGAGTTTAAGTCCTGTCATTAAATTAACACATCGTGATTTCGCGATTTCAGAGATCGGATTTCATTGATGACATACTTCTCGACAACATGATCCCTGAAATCCCGAAAACGCTTAATCTCAATTAATTACTTCGCTAAAACGTTTTAATTCTTAATTAACACGTCGTGATTTCATGATTTCGGAGATCGGATTTCATCGACGACATACTTCTCGACAACATGATCTCCGAAATCCCGAAAAACAAAGTTTTCATTCTTAATCTATGATTAGCACTAATTAACCTTTTTCCAAAACAGGATTAATGATAATCATTCTTTTTAAGTTTTCGTTCATGTTTCACTTTCTGATTAAGTAAAGTGTCCCAAGTTTTCTTTAAAAATCCAAAGGCGCCAAAATACGGATATTAAATGCGTATCTCATAAATATATCTTCTGCATTAAATGCATTGAATTCTTATCAGTTGTGTCAATCCCATCACTTTTAAATGTATTCAAAGTGAGCATTTAAATTTCTGTGTTTTCATTTTATCAAGCGCAAGAAATATTTAGTTGAGCTCATTCATTCATTTTCTGTGATAGGTTTTCAATTTAATGTAAATTCATGGCACCGAAAAAGGCACCGAAGAAGAGTGAAGATACACAGGAAGGAGATATCATCTCCGACACCACACCACACGCTATAGACTCCATTAAATATTGGACTCAAATCTCTAAATTTCTGGAATATGAACTCCAGAATGCTCATCCTGATTCTGAGAATCATTGTCGGGACATAGCTGAATCAGAGCTTCATAAGATCGTTGCATGCCCACGGCTCGTGGCATACAATGATATGATTAGTTGGGCCCTAGAAAAGGTCAATATCCCGACGAGGAGCATATTAAATGATCAAGGAGTTATCGTCAGCTCATTCAGGCCAGAACACATACAAGTAATGTATAAACTCTCGCCAAATCCTAAACATACTTTTAATGCCGAATTTTTAGTAGAGTTTCAGAGGAAAGAATGCATTGAGGCAGACCGGACATATCCTAATATGATTAGAGAATGGTTGAGGTGTCCATCGAAGTTTAGAGTTGATACCCATGGGATTTATGCTACAACATCCTTGAATGAATACATGGTATATGTAGCCATTATGCTATGTAGACTTTTCGGGAGAAAAGATCCCTGCCATTTTCATGCAGATTGGGTGCCCTTTTTAGAAGAAGCTTCAAAAGGGTATGCTTTTAACTGGCATAATATTTTGTCAGATAACCTAACATAGGAAATCTTAAACTACAAAGCAGCAAAATCAAAGGGACAACCAGCAGCCTTTTACATGTCAGCATACATTATGGATGCAATCTGTTATGTGACTCCTTTTCCCTTAATGAATTGGAGTTGGAACATTTCCTGTCCAGAACCCATTCATAAATATCACTCTGCCCTTTGGGAAGAAAATTTTAAAGATGCATTTTATGAAGTTTGTCATTTTATTATAATTCTGATGCATAAAATATTTTTTGGATGCGAACCCCCTCGCATTTCTGATGCAATCACAAAAAATCTTAAAGCAATTGTCGACTGGTTTATTGAGGAGAATTTTTCCTACATTAGGGTTTACGGTTATTCTATTCCCCCTCATGCACTCCCTAAATTCCTACCGGACAGATTGGTGTGTAGGGAGGTAGCCCATCAGATAGTAAAGGGCGGCGTTGGATTAGAACTAAAAGCAGCTCAGAAGAAGTCATGGCCAACTTTCCCTATACATATTGGGAAATTTTATTTATTAAATCTAGGCCATTCTAAGGTAGAGGTTGAATCATTAGAAGAACTGAAATTAGTAGATATTGAGCACACAAAGTATAACCCCTACCAAGTAATAAGCAATCATTTTGTTCATTGTAATCTAAAATCCTATGAGCATGAAACATCTATCTATGATGATGTATTCAAGGATGTTAAATCCTATGAAGAAGTATTGAATAGATTACAGGCTATGCCACCTGACTCACAAACCGGATTTGCGTCATTCAAGGGCCATAGGCGAAGTTGCCTACCCAAGAGTTTACAAGGTGAAGTTTTGACCCCACCTCTAGAGCAGGAAGGGCCTCCCCCAGGGTTTGAAACAAATACACAGGACGAAGAAAATACCAAAGGAAAGATGAAGGATACTGAGATACCTTCCCAAGACACAGAGGGTTCCCAGAGAAAAGAATCAGTAACAGGGAAGGGAAAAGAGCTGGAAACACCCCTAGAAATCCCTAAGGATGTTCTAGAAAAGACATGAGGAACAGCATCAACAGAGCTCGAAAGTCCCGTCACTTCCTTAACCCCATTGCAGTCAACTTATGGAACCCCCCACGAAGGAGCTCTGTATGTCAGTGATCTAGAGCCAATTTCAAGGGATGAGATCCCTCCATCAGATTATTTTTTCAGTAAAAAGAGAAGAGCAATCTTGAAACAGGAAATCCATCTGAGAGGAGAGGGGGTGATTAAAAAACATAGGGTCATTATAGATGGAAAGAAGCTTAAAGTTGGAGAATTTGCTACAAAGTTAGCAGGTACGATGGGAGCTATAGCATCGGCAAATATATATTATGTTGGCAGTTTAACAACCATGCTCGAACAAAAAGACCAAACAATAACTCAGCTACAAGACAAATTGAAAGAAACTGAGAGAAATATCAGTTGGGGAATACAAAAGGGTCTAGAAAAAGCTAGACTAAAAGATATTCAAGAAATTCAGAAAATGAAAACAGGCTTAGAAGAGGCAAAATAGATAATACAGATCACACAGGCACGGGTCCAAAAGCAGGAAGAAGAAAATAAACAATTACAAGATAAAATTAGTTCTATTACTAATCAAGTAGTAGAACTTGAAATTTTCCGGGCACAAGCATTGGGAATACATTTGAAAATAGAAGAAGAACAACAGAAAGTGTTTTTAAATATGGAAGTAGTCCAGAATTACTTTCAAGAAACAAATAAATCCTTGGAGAATGTTCCCCAGAAGGAAAGAGAAGTGAAAGCGGCCAGAACGACTTTCCAAAAGGCAGTAGCCCTCTCAACAAAGGAAGAAGTCATAAGGATTCAGAAATTATCCATTTCAGAACAGGTTAAAGGAGACATAATACTTAAAGTGTGGGAAGCAAACCTGGTCGAATATAAAAAAATAACCAGAGATGTCAATGATGATTGCCAGGGAATTTTTGATCTCTTAGAAAGGACTTCATTGAATATCGGAAAAAATGATTGTCCTGGATTATTAGGTGAGATTAACATTGCCAAGCACCAGCCAAGGTTCAAAGAAGAGCTGGAGGAAATGAAGATAGAGATCTCAAAAATTAAATTAATCAATATCACAGAAATCGACAAATGGATGGTGACACCGAACCTAAAGTTGCAAACTATTAAGTTCACAGGGAAGATGATAGAAGATCGCTTGCCTGAATTACAGAAAATATTCTTCATGTTTGAAGCAAAAGAGATACGAGACGCTCCCAGAGTTTTTGTGAAATTTTTGGGAAAGTGTGTTCACTATCTTGAGGCGGAGAAAGGAAGTTCATCAACACAAACGTCAAAAGCATTTTTTTTTTTGAATATTTTCATCATTAGAAATTAGAAAAGAAATGTAAACGGTTGACATTATTCATATGTGTAATCGTCATCTTAGGAAGTTGGTTAATCACCAACGAGAAAATGTTTGATGAAGATGTATAAATGTATTTTCAAAATACTGAGAAAGGGATTTTGATTTTTGGAGAGAGCCGATTGTATTAACAGTTTTCCAATCCAACATAATATATGATACAGACAAGATTCTGAATCCTGCCAATTTGTAGCTATGTGTTCTTTAACCCTATTTACTATACTTTATTATGTTTTTCGTTCAATGTTTTTCTAATGAATAATCAATTTGAAGTTATCTATAAACATCTTTTATAGTTCAGATTGATTTGGATATCAAATTATTTACAGCTTTTCCTCTGAAATTGCTATCAGTGATTTTATTAAGACCTGTGAATCATTTGAACCTTAATACTTAACTTTTCATTAGAAATCTCGTTTTCCTTCTTTATTACCTGTTACAATATGAGATTCTTTCTTGATTAAAGCCTCATATTTTTCAGTAGTAATTCTTTGTTATTTTATANAGGTTCAAAGAAGAGCTGGAGGAAATGAAGATAGAGATCTCAAAAATTAAATTAATCAATATCACAGAAATCGACAAATGGATGGTGACACCGAACCTAAAGTTGCAAACTATTAAGTTCACAGGGAAGATGATAGAAGATCGCTTGCCTGAATTACAGAAAATATTCTTCATGTTTGAAGCAAAAGAGATACGAGACGCTCCCAGAGTTTTTGTGAAATTTTTGGGAAAGTGTGTTCACTATCTTGAGGCGGAGAAAGGAAGTTCATCAACACAAACGTCAAAAGCATTTTTTTTTTTGAATATTTTCATCATTAGAAATTAGAAAAGAAATGTAAACGGTTGACATTATTCATATGTGTAATCGTCATCTTAGGAAGTTGGTTAATCACCAACGAGAAAATGTTTGATGAAGATGTATAAATGTATTTTCAAAATACTGAGAAAGGGATTTTGATTTTTGGAGAGAGCCGATTGTATTAACAGTTTTCCAATCCAACATAATATATGATACAGACAAGATTCTGAATCCTGCCAATTTGTAGCTATGTGTTCTTTAACCCTATTTACTATACTTTATTATGTTTTTCGTTCAATGTTTTTCTAATGAATAATCAATTTGAAGTTATCTATAAACATCTTTTATAGTTCAGATTGATTTGGATATCAAATTATTTACAGCTTTTCCTCTGAAATTGCTATCAGTGATTTTATTAAGACCTGTGAATCATTTGAACCTTAATACTTAACTTTTCATTAGAAATCTCGTTTTCCTTCTTTATTACCTGTTACAATATGAGATTCTTTCTTGATTAAAGCCTCATATTTTTCAGTAGTAATTCTTTGTTATTTTATAATTCTAAAATTGTTGCAAATCCATGAAACGGCCTTGAATGTATTTATGTTAGTGTTTTGAATTTCAAAACTATTTTTCCTATTCTCATCTCTTGAAAGATTGAAGTGACATTTGATTAAATTCTTTCACAATTAAATAAAATATTATTCTCCATGACTGTCCCAAATAGAAGACAACCCAACATTGAACCTAGCCTTCAAGATCAAACTAGTATTGCTTTGAACCTATTTAATACCATCCTACAAATAGCAACTAACCGGGTCGAATTAGAATGTTCATGGGCTGCTATTGAGAGAGATATTAGCATCCAAGAACAGCGGGAAGCTAGACAAAGACAGTTGAGAAACTGATTCTGCTTCACCCTTCCTTTTCAATTCTTATCCTCAAGTTATTATTTTTTACCTTTACGGATGCCTTGACGGTATACTTTACAGCCTTAAATTATAAACTCAAGAACAACAAGAGCCTCGAAACCCAAAGTCTTGGAGTGAAACTACATCGTAGATCGATGAGTGAATGAGGACCATTGGATCCTCAAGGGTTCAGTTTTTCGGTGAGTTTGGTTGATAACAGTTTAATAATTAAGAAAACCTCGAAGATATGAAGTCTTGGAGTGAAGGAGTGTTGTAGATCTGTCGATCGATCACGAGCCGTTAGATCTACAACCTTTCATTTTTTGTCAGTTCGGTAATTTAGTAATTCGACACTTCGACAGAATTAGAGTCGTGAAGTTAAAGGTTAAGTATCTATCAGAGTCCCAAAGTTCGAAGTAAATCATGTCTGTTAGTTAATGGAATGATGTGGGCTTTATATCTCTGATTTATTCTTAAATCGTCTCTCTGGATAAGTTATGGTGTATGTGCTAAGGATTAAGATAACCTTGAACTTCTGAAGTCTCGGAGTGAAGGTCAGCCATAGATCTATCAATTGATCTAGGATTGTTATATACGTTAGAACTATGAGCCCTTGTTCTTCGAAGGTTTGTGAGTTCAGATCTCTGGAGGGAATGAGTTGTTGTTTAAAAAAAGTGAGTAAATCCAGGAGTTCTGAACTCTGGAGTGGACGAAAATCGTTGATTTGAGGAGGAGTGTAAACTGTCAAATCTTCGAGCCCTTCGTAGGTTCATATATCTGGGTGAAACAATTTCATGTTGTGTAAGCGGAGAAAAACCTTGAATCCTGGATTTTCGGAGTGGATCTCCACTGTAGGTTCTCGCATGAGGAGAATCTTCGTCAGCGATTGGATTAAGTTCATAAAGGTTAACGAGGAATATGGAAGAGTATGGTTCACCTACAATTGATGGTCAACTCATCTTATGACTAATTTGGTAGGTAGCACTCTGGGTGAACAGAAGTGTTGAAGTTGAAAAAAATTCGGAGCACCAGAGTTTTGGAGCTCCGAATAGCACCCCTTTTTGTTAGACCTAGGTTCTATCCCATGGTCAGAAGTATAAATTTGTCAAGGAAAAAGGCTAGTGCACTACAGAATAAAAATTCAAAACTCCAGAAACTTTCAACAGGCTTCCCTTGATCCCAAAAATTTTCAAATTAACTACAAACTGAACACAAACCTCCACACTACAGATATTCATATTTATCAGCAAATTAGATAGAGAAAAACACAATATAAAATTTGTATTAAACGAAAATCAAATAGGATCCATCATACAATAGAATTGAAATGTTAAAAGATTTAGCATGAATAGGATACAATTTCGGATCTAGATTACAATTCGACAGAGGTCCCATCATATGAATTGATTTGGATTTGAATGAATTTAAACAGAGAACTCATAATATAATTATGAAACTAACACCTTGGTCCACCGGCGAACAATGCACTGTTAAATTCTAAACCATCTTAGTTAAAGACTATGATCATTCAACTTTAAATATAGATAAAATACAAATCTTGGAACATATACCAATCATAATATAGATTCAAATTCCAAAATCAGGAATAGTCATCCCAAATTTAGAGAGATGAAAACTTCTAGAATTACAAAAAATATTTAAAATATAATCACTCTAACTATTATCTGTTTGGAAGCAATTATAAATTAACATATAATTATACTAATGCTAAGGGTAAAATTCAAAATTATAAAAATACTAGAACCAATGACTTGTTGGTTAATGAAGATGACTTCAAGTTTTGCACTCGTTCCTTTCCTTTTCTTTCTAATCACAGTGACTTCACCGGTACCTCCCATCCAATTCTAGGGGTACTCTTATTCCCCCTTATCCCCTCGAGCCGCAAAGGGTCCACACACAAGAAACCAACAATAATAGTTCCAAGACTTTCTCTAGCAAGGAAGAGCTTCCACTATTTTTACAAGCTTGGTATCCCAACTCTCACAAGTAAAACACAGTCCAATAAAAATATGGCATCATAACAATGCTCAGAAAAGTTGGTCCCCCTTTTTTCCCTCTCCGAAATTTGTTTTTATAGAAATTTCTTCCCTGCCACATGTCCTCATGCACAGATAATTAAATTTTTAGTAAATTTTAATTTGGATTAATCACTCATACACTTGTCACATTCTCCCCAAGTTACACCAGTATTTACAAATTTTATTTTATTTAAAAAGGTCCAATTCCTTCACATTCCTCAATGTGTTCCTATTTTTACTCCTAGGTGTCCCTTTGTTCCCCATATTCTCATTTAAGGAGTGTATCCTAACTAGATCTTAGTTAGAGTTTAATTAGGAGTCTTCTTCTAGTTAGAATAGTGTAGTTTGACTTTAGAGTCTATTCTATGTACACCCAACCTCTCAAGTTATTATTATTTCTATTTAAAAATTCATTTTTATTAAATTCATTCACACATGTGCAATTCATCCAATCTTTAGATTTTACCCCCTTTTCCTAGTATTATATTTATCCCAAATTTAATATTTTAGATAGTTCCCAAATCAAACTTAGACTTGGGCCAATTCTTAGACCTAGGCTTTGACTCTTGTTAGACATTTCAATTAATAATCTATTGTTTAATTAATTAGTTAATCCAACAAGGTCTAAATATTTCAATGTTTTCTAGGTCGTCTAGATTTATTGACTCAAGTTTAATTATGCCACGTGTCCTTCAAGACGCACCTCCATGCTCCAAGGGTTCCACTCACCTTAGAACTATTTTGGAAGTTGTCTGACCCTTGGATTCAACACTCCACTTGGTCGACGTTGTGAGAGACTAAGGGATTCTAAGGAATAAGGACTCTACCTTATTGCATGCTCCTTAGAAATATTCATGAGCGACTATCTCAGTCTACCCTCATGGCATCGTGGACTTTTCGAACTAGGTAATCATTAACCTATAGTTCAGACCACGATGTGAGTTCTAGTAGGTTGTGGTAGGGACGTTTTCACACCTCTCCCTCAAATGTCTGGTTTATGTGCATGACCCCTCTACTCCTTATGTGAGTTGTATTAGCAAGCATCGTTAAGCCTACATCCACTGACAAAAACACTGTCAATAATTCCATATACATAAATCATACTATAATCAATCATACAACATATGTGTGTGAAATGAAATACTCAATAGATCCAATCCACTCCCTTAATCAATTCAGAATCCAAAAGAATCCATCGATGTCATCAGCATCCTTAACCGGTCATGTGTCTTGCACACTCAGGACGACTTGTCAAAATCATCTATCAATATATATACATCAATAAAATCAATAAGCCATAACACCTCAACATCATAATATATAACCCATAATCTAAACGAAATCACAAAGTAACATACCCAGATCACTTGCAAGTAAGTGTCCTCAAAGAATAAGTCAATAATAATGTGTTCAATAGAGCGGGATGTTACATAAACCCCCTCTTATTTTAAAATTCGTCTCGAATTTTGTACAGTATATATAAAATTAAGTGATAAATGTATCTGACATAGATCTATATGTATAATCTTTCAAAAAAAGTAAGGAAATGGTTGACGCATCTCTAATTCATCCTCCTAGGTAGTCGAGTGTGGACTATAATTGTCCCACTGGACCTTGACCTTATCAATTGTTTGACACCATAGTTTTCGAATGTGATGGTCCAGAATGCGGATTAGTTCCACCATGAGAGAAACCTCGTCTGACACCTGCAAGGAAATCATGTTAATAACATGTTAAGGATCACCAATATAATGTCTCAAAACATATACATGAAATACATCGTGCATACGCCTCAAAGAATCAGGCAAGGCTAGTCGATAATACATGGGTCCCTTGTTTTCCACAACTTCGAAGGGTCTCATGAACCTAGGAGAGAGTTTAGCACCCTTTCTAAATTTGATTGAAATCTTGTGTGGTTTTACCTGCAAGAAGACTCTGTCGCCAACTTCGTAACTGCGGTCAATGATATGCATATCATCATAACTATTATGTTGATCCTGCGCTTCCTTAATCCTCTTTCTTATTGATTTCATATGTTCTTCCATTTCTTGTATCACTTCTAGTCCTACCAGAACCCTGTCCTCAAGTCGATCCCAACTCAACGACGTCCGACACAGTTTCCCATAAAGAATCTCAAATGATGCCATCTTAATCATTTTTTGATAGTTGTTTTTGTATGTAAACTCTAGTAGTGGCAAGAATTATTTCCAACGTTTTTGTTGGTCCATTACATACATACATAGCATATCTTCCAAAATTTGGTTTGTTCTTTCTGTTTTCCTGTCTGTCCCAGGGTGATAAGTTGTGATAAATTTAATTTGTGTTCCCAAAGCCTCTTGGAAACTGGTCCAAAATCGTCATGTAAACACCAATCCTCGATCGGATATGATCCTTCTTGGTACACCATGAAGTCTTACAATCTTGCTGAAAAATTATCTAGCTATTTCTAGAGCCTTATACATCGTACACATAGGAATAAAGTGTGCACTCTTCGTTAGAGTGTCAACTACCACAAAAATTGAATTGTGTCTTCTTGCTGTCAATGAAAATCCAACGATAAATTCCATCGAAATGACCTCCCATTTTGATTCTGGAATAACATGTGGTTGTAACAATCTTACTGGATGTCTATGTTCAACCTTCACTTGTTAACATTCTAGACATCTAGCCATGTAACCAACTATGTCTTCTTTCATTCCCTTCCACAAGAATAAAGGCTTAAGGTCTGCCTTCATCTTTGTGACTCCTATATGAGCCATGTATACTACTCGATGCGCTTCACTCAAGATCAAACTTCTTAGTTCATCGTTAGGTGGTATGTAAATTCTTTCGTTAAATCTCAACAATCTATCGTCGTCTAGTGAATAACCTTCATACTTCGATACCATCATGGTATCTTGTCCAATATTATTCTTGACTTCTTTATACCAGTCATCTTCGAATTGTAAAGTTAGAATCTTTTCTCGAAGATTCTTCTTAAGAGGTAATACCGAAAACATGCATGGCCTCCGACTTATCGCATCTACCACTCGGTTCACGGTTCCTTTAATGTAAGTAATTTCAAAATCGTATTCACTAAGTAATTCTAACCAATGCCTTTGTCACGCGTTCAAGTCATTCTGTGTAAAAATATGTTTCAATCCACAATGATCTATCTTTAATTCAAATTTTCGTCCAATTAGATAATGTCTCCAAACTCTCAAGGCATATACAATTTATAATAACTCCAAGTCATGTGTTGTGTAGTTCATTCTTTCTCAATTTCCTTGAAATGTAAGCGATCACTCAACCGTCTTGCATCAAAAATATGCCTAACCCTTCCTTGGATGTGTCCGTGCATACCAAGAAATCATTGTCCATGTCAGGTACTTTCATTATCGGCATTGTCGTTAGAAACTCTTTGAGCCTTTGAAATGCTTCCGTGCATTTATCAGTCCACAAGAACTTCTTGTTCTTCTTCGGCAATTTCGTGATCGTATTTTCTATCTTCAAAAAACCTTCGACGAATTGTTGGTAATATCCTGCTAAACCCATAAAACTGTGTACTTCTTGTATGTTTGTCGGTGCTAGCCATTCCATAATAGCATCCACTTTCGTTGGATCCACAACAATACCTTCACCAGATATGATATGTCCCAAATAATGAATCTTTGATTGGTAAAAAGAGCATTTTGATATCTTCTCGTACAATTTTTTTTCTCTTAGGAATTGTGTTAGAAAAACATGATCACTGAGCAATAAAATAAAACAAATGCAGAAATAAAACACAGTAGATACACAATACAATAGAGACACATATATACATGGTTCACCAAGTGTGGGATACGTCCACCAGAGAAATTTTCAGGTCCTTCCTTTTTAATATCCATCAAATGAAGGGATACAACCTACAGCACACCCGGTGTAACTTCCTCTTCTTTCTCTTACAGTATCCTCACTCATAATACAATATTTGCAATAATACATATCCACAATACATTTCAGTTATAAAAGAGGGTTTCCTTCTAGGGAAAAAAACCCTAACATAACTTCTACCGTCATATCTACGACCTTATAATGAACGGTCCAGATTTACTATAAAATTAAAATATACATTTACAAGTCAATTTTTCCTTCGGGGGCTCGCTTTCCCTCGGACCCCACAGGGGGGGCAAGCCTCCCCTGTACTCCCCCATGTGGAGGGGTGTACAGTCTTCCAGGGTGTAAATTCTTCATGGGGTATAAACACAGATGAAAACAAAGACCTCTGAATCATGAAGATAATCAAGTTCCACAACAAACAATCTCTCACTTGGAGATTGATCTCAACAACTCCATTGTTTTTGTATCTGTTGGACTATGATCCTTCTTGGACCTAGAAAAATTCTCATCTTCACCTTCATGCTTGAAGACTAACTGAAACTAAGTAGGAACTCAGTTTCTCCATGGTTACTCCTTTTGTTAACATGTCTACAGGATTTTTGCTAGTATGTATCTTTTCCAACTTCAAATGTCCATCTTCCAAGATGGGTCGTACGAAATGGTACATGAGTTGTATATTCTTAGTTTCGAATGGAAGGCTGAGTTATTTTCAATATGAATGGCACTCTCACTATCATAGTACAACCTATAATTCTCCTTCTTTTTTCCCAATTCCTCCATAAACCTCTGTAACCAATTCATTTCTTTAATAGCCTCTGTAGCAGCAACATACTCTGCTTTTGTTGTTGAAATTGCAACAACCTTTTGTAGTTTCGAAATCCAACTTACTATTGTTCCACCTATAGTAAAAACATACTATGTGGTGTTTTTCCTATTATCTTTATCACCTACCATATCTGAATCAACATATCATTGTAGAACAGTGTCTGAACCTACAAAACATAATTCATGAGTAGTAGTACCTCTCAATTACCTAATAATCCACTTTAATTCCTCCCAATGTTATTTACCTGGATTGTTCATATACATGCTCACAACTATCACTACATGTGCAATATCTAGTCTTGTGAAAACCATCACATACATCAAGCTGCCAATTGTTCATGAATAAGGGACCATGGACATGTATTTTATCTCCTCTTGTGTCTTGGGGCACATTTCCTTAGTTAATTTGAAATGGTTGGCCAAAGGTGTACTAATTGGTTTTTCATTCTGCATTCTAAACATCTCCAACACCTTCTCTATGTACTCACCCTGAGACAATGTCAATTTTCGATTTTTCATGTCTCTTGTTATTCTCATACCAAGGATTTTCTTTGCAGCACCCAAATCCTATCAGACAGTTGGCTTAGTTTGATGGATATTTGGTATGTATTGTTGGTTGTCATTGATGTCAACTATTGGAGAGTGATATTGTATATTGATGTCAACCCTTAATGATTGATGTCAACCCTTGGAGAAAGTTTGGTAGCGAATTTTGGTAGCACAAAGGTTTGGGTAATGGACCCAAGGTTGTTTCATGTATAATGGTATGAGTTTTAATATATTTTAAGGTAATACTATTCTATATGGATAGTACATGTCATTCCATTTCAGGTGGTATGTGAAACGTCACGTAACTCCTCACGATTAGAGAGTTATGGTCATGAGAAGTTGGAGAACTCGGGTTTGGGTAATGGACCCAAGTTTGTTTGATGGATAATGGTATGGGTCTTGATATATTTGAAGGAAATTATATTATATGTGGATATTACATTTCATTCCATTTCTGGTGGTATGTGGAACGTCGCATAACTGCTCACGGTTTGAGAGTTATGGTCTTACGAAGTTGGAGGACCCTCATATGTTGGCTTGAAGCCCCAAAAGGTCAAAGAAGTCAAAGAGATTGCAAAGAATAAATTATTATTTAAATGATAAAATAAAGTGAAGTGATGATTGTACTATAATTCAAAGTGAATACAAAATAAAGTGAAGTGATGATTGTACTATAATTCAAAGTGAATACAAAATAAATTATTTAAATAATAAATTTAATGGAGAAATTAGAAGTGGGTTAACCTTAAAATAAGGAAAATGGGAAAAGTGACCTAGAAGATGTTTTTAAGGAAGCTACTTGGAGAGTATAAATAAGAGGCAAGGCTCTCTCATTTTACAACACACTTGAGCACATTGAATATATATAGGTGACTAAGGTAACCAAAGGATATCTAAGCCAAATTTCAGACGGAAGGTGAAGAAAAGAAGGTCAGAATTCAAGGGAGGATAAATTCTTTTGATGATGTATTCTAAGGTGTTTCGAGTAAAAACGTCATAACTTCTTCATAATAGATCCAAATTCAGTAATACCAAATGTGTTGGTTATATTACAGTCTATAGTATTCTGTGTAACATTTTCAGATCGATTCAACAAATATTATGTGTGGGGCATGCTCTATAAAGTCGCTCTCTAGAATAAGCCAGAATTCAACAAGGTATGCCATTTTTTCTATAACTCCTTTTGTGAGTTGTTTCGAGTAGTTACACCTGGAGGAATTGCATAAAAAACACTAAATAACATTGTGTATTAGTTTTATATATTTATTCATTACAGGTACATATTTATGATTATTTCAAGTTAGGGTTATTGACTAATCCAAAACTAGTCATGTGAGACTAAAGAAAAGTTTGATGAAAATGCTAGTCTCTTGCTTTGAAAGTTAAGGAAGGTTTGCAGGTATGTAATCATATACACCAGGTCTATTACAGAGTTACAAATCATATTTGGATGATGAAATTAATGAGGGATTTTGGTTGAGGTACATGTTGGGTACATGGTTGAGACAAGTAGTTGATGAGTTGGCACATACATGAGGTGTATAGTTGATGATGTTGGTACATCTTGATGAGCCACAGTTGATGAGTAGTTGATACATGATTGGTACATACTTGGTACATGGTTGGAGGCACTTGTTAGTAGTATTGTTGACACATGGTTTATGGATGATGTACCATACTTATATTATTAGAAGCACATATTGATCTTGGTGATGATTATGAGTTGTTGTGTTATGCTTGGTTGATGCACATATTTGAGAGTTGTCTTGGTGATTGATCTTGGTGAGTAGATCTGATTTGGTTGATAAGATTGATGAGACAGGTTGTTGTGATAGATTTTTATGGACAAGTTGTTGTGACAGGTTATTTGTACAGGTTTGGTGCATGGTTGATGCACTTGTTCATGGTACAAGTTGAGGTACAGGTTGGTGCATGGTTGGTGCACTTGTTTATGGTACAGGTTGGTGCATGGTTGATGCACTTGTTTATGGTATAGGTTGATTATAGGTTGAGGTACATGTTGATGCATGGTTCAGGTTATTGGTACAGGTTATTTGGTGCAGGTTGATTGGTACAGGTTTACAGAAGTATATCTCACAGTGATAGTGTAATAGTGGTTCCATCATTCTACTTATACTTCAGGGCGGTTGGACGGGGCAAGGACAGGTGGTTGTAGCCACCTTCCAGTTGTAGCTAGAGAACATAGGGGGTTGTAGCCTCCTTCTGGTTGTAGACAAAGAATTGGGGAGATGGATATTCCCTCAAGTTGTAGCCTGAGAAACTAGGAAGTTGGAGCCTCCTTCCAGTTGCAGCTAGAAAACAAAGGAATTTGGTGCTTCCAATGAATGTAATTCTTCAATACATATAAAAAAAAACATTCTCTATTTTTCTCTCGCTTTGGGTTTCCACATAAAACACTGGTGTACTGTGTATGTGTTTGATTGTTCATTTGTTCATTGCTTATTTACTCTGCAGTTATTGGATGATAATGATACATTGATATAACACTTGGATTGTATGCTTAAAAGGGATTAAATTTCTCTATTACTGATCCACCCCCCCTCTCAGTAATCCAACAATTGGTATCAGAATCGGTTCCTTCATGAAACCGTTTAACCACTGGAAGGAGATCGTGGATTATTATGAGAATGGAGTACCAATGTTTCATGGTCATAATGGTTTTAATTATGAGATGTGGAGCATAAGGACGAAAGTATTTTTACAGGCACAGGGACATTATATTTGTCTATCAGTTGTTACAGGATATGATAGTTCAAAAAGAGAAAAGATTGCATCCAAGAAGGAATTGAGGAAGAATAATAAAATAGCAATGGATTTCATCTGGGAAGGATTACCTAATCCAGTAAGAGAAAAGGTTGGTAAATGTTCATCAAAAAAAAACTTTGGGACAAGTTACATGACATATATTCTTCACCCATTGTAGATTCATAAAATTCCAAAGAAGATGCAGATACATAACAAGAAGAAAGATGTTCATCATGTCAAACAGATTCAGAAGAGGAAGAGTATGAAGAAGCAGAAGTTGATTACAGAGAAAAATTGACCAGTGCAATTGAATATCTAAAGCAATAAAGAGAAGAAAACAATTCATCCAAGAAAGAATTGATGAACCAAAAGAAAAGTGTTCAAGGTTCTGAAAAGGATCAGCGTGTCATCATGAATTTAAGAGCTCAACTAGAAGAGGCCAGAAGAATTGAAGAAACTCTAGAATATCAAAAGAAATGTTTAGAAGCCAACATAGCAGCACAAAAGTAAGAAGCAGAAAACAGAGAAAAGATATTGATGGATCATCTCAAAGAAAGAACCAATGACTTAAATGAACTTGAGGAAGAGTTTGGTCAAGAAGAGAGAAGATTGGAAGAATAAATAATTACATTGAAACTCCAACTTGAAGAAGCAAAGAGAACAAAAGAGGTCATGAATTCTCATATAATGAAGAAAGAAGAAGAGGTTGAGAAGCTTGAAGAATAATTTGTCACATTGAGAAGTAAAATCATCAAGCTCAACAAGAATGTTGAAGAGACAGAAAAATCCACATCAGTTATAGAGAATGAAGAGAGGCACTCTAGGTTGCTAGAAAAGAAGAATGAAGAAAATAGAAAGAGTTATGAAGAAGTACTCAAAGGAAGGAATCATGGTCAACCAGAATCTAAGAAAACTATTGAAGATACATTTTCAAGAAGACCATCCATGTGCAAGCCACAAAGAAGCTTCAATCATGATCATGATCAATCAAGGAAAACATTCAAAAGGACTATGCCACAAAGAAGATCATTCACTCCCAGGTATGCAAATTTATTTTATGGTCATTGTTTTTATTACACTAACTTTGGACATAAGGTTGCAGATTGCAGGGATTATAAAATAAATCTTCAAGCAAGAAGTGCATATGTGGTCGCACGTAACATTGATTGTTACAAATGTCATAACTATGGACACGTATCCAATGATTGTAGAAGCATGATCGATACTTCCATGAAAGAGAATATTGATATCAGATATAAAAAAGTATGGATAAGAAAACAGGAAGAACGGGTGAACAAATACCAGGTACCAAATATTGCAAGATTGGCAATAAAATGAGATGAAGAAAATTCTATAGAGAAAAATAAATATGTCAGATACAGAAAGGTTTGGAAAATAACTGAAAGAAAAGGACAGGTAAATAAGGAACAGGTTTAAGAGATTGTACTTTCAGGCATTGAAGTGAAAGATGAATTCAAAGACAGAAAGAAATAAGTCAGAGCTCATAGAGATAATGAATATACCAATGAATATTATGATGAATCTACCAATGAAGATGATAATGAATACACATTAGAGCAGCAATTGTTCTTATTGATTAAGGTTGGTTGTCATTGATGTCAACCCTTGAAGAAAGAACGGTAGCACAAAGGTTTGGGTAATGGACCCAATTTTGTTTGATGTAAAGATGACTCATTATTATATTTTCATGGTTGATAAGAATTACAAATGGATGAACTCCAAAGTGGTCCCCTTATGGTGAAATCCCTCACGGGAAGACGCTTTGCGGATTGAGTTATCCTAGAAGTATGGTTAGAGAACCCATGATTATTTTTGGAATAATGAGAAGAAGGTCAGTGAATTTGTCAATGAAACTATCCTATATGGATAGTTCTTGTCATGCCATTTCTGGTGGTATGTGGAACGTCACATAACTCCTCGCGGTTAGAGAGTTATGGCCATGAGAACTTGGAGAACCCAGGTTTGGGTAATGGACCCAAGTTTGTTTGATGGATAATGGTATGAGTTTTGATATATTTGTAGGTAATATTATTCTATATGGATGGTACATGTCATTACATTTATGGTGGTATCTGTAACGTCACATAAATACTCACGGTTTGAGAGTTATGGCCTTACGAAGTTGGAGGACCCTCTTATGCATCTAGAAGCCCCAAAAGGTCAAAGTAGTCAAAGTGGTTTAAGAGATTTTAGAAGTTAAATAATAAAGTAAAGTGATGAGTGTACTATAATTCAAATTGAATACAAAATAAATTATTTAAATAATAAATTTAATGGAGAAATTAGAAGTGGGTTAACCCTAAATTAAGGAAAGTAGGCAAAGTGACCTAGAAGATGTTTTTAAGGAAGCTACTTGGAGAGTATAAATAAGAGGCAAGGCTCTCTCATTTTAATCACACTTGAGCATATTGAATACCTATAGGTGTATGAGGTAACCAAAGGATATCTAAGTAGAATTTCTTAGGGAAGGTGAAGAAAAGAAGGTCGAAATTCAAGGAAGGATAAATTCTTTTGATGGTGCTTTCTAAGGTATGTTATTTACAGGTCATGTCACCATTTTCGAAATAACTTTGTTTTTTAGAATGATTTAGAATATGAAATTTCTATGCCATTGAAGAAACATATCCAAGTATCTGTGGTAAAAAATTCAACTTGTAGGTCGTTGTATTTTTGGAGTTACACTCCGTGGAAAATAGGGTTTGTGGCTAGTCCTCAAACTAGTTAAAAACAAGTGTTTTGGGTACAAACATCATAACTTCTTCATAACAGATCCAAATTCAGTAAGACCAAATATGTTGGTTATAGTATAGTTTTTAGTATGTTTTTTAATATTTTTATATTGATTCAACAAATATTCTGTGTGGGGCACGCTCTACAAGGTATCTCTCTAGAATAAGCCAGAATTCAGCAAGGTATGCCATTTTTTCTATAACTCATTTTCTGAGAGGTTCCAGGTAGTGAAACCCAAATAAATTGCACAAAACACTCTGAAGAACATTGTGTATCAGTTTAAGATCTTTATTCATTACAGGTACAAATTTATGATCATTTCAAGTTAGGGTTGTTGACTAATCCAAAACTAGTCATGTGAGACTAAAGAAAAGTTTGATGAAGATGCTAGTCTCTTGTTGTCAAAGTTAAGGAAGGTTTGCAGATATGTGATCATATATAGCAGGTCTATTACAGAGTTACAAATTATATTTGGATGATGAAATTGATGAGGGATTTTGGTTAAGGTACATGTTGGGTACATGGTTGAGACAAGTAGTTGATGAGGTGGCACATACATGAGGTGTATAGTTGATGATGTTGGTACATATTGATGAGTCATAGTTGATGAATTGATTAGTTGACACATGATTGGTACATACTTGGTACATAGTTGGTTACACTTGTTTATGGTATCCCGGTTATTAGAGGTTGTTTAGTACGGTTGGTGCATGGTTGATGCGCTTGTTAATGGGAACGATTCCACGAGGTTGAAGTGCGGAATTTTGATACATGGTTCAAAGTTTATTGACATAGTTTGTGATATATCTCACAATGATAGTGTGATAGTGGTTCCATCATTCTACTTATGCCGAGGAATTGGTTGGGCCGGGCGAGGACAAGTAGTTGTAATACCCTTCCAGGTTGTATCACGAGAAGAACATAGGGGTTGTGAGGCTCCTTTTGAGTTTGTATCGAGAGGGTGAGGTTGGAGCTTCCACCGGGTTTGCTTAACTGGCGAAACTAGGAGGTTGGAGCCTCAACTTCAATTCGCGGTGGAAAAAAGTTGGTTCTTCAATGAATATGAATTCTTCAATACATATAAGAAAAATCATTATGTGGTTTTCTCTCGCTTGGGTTTCTGTTAAAACTGTTGTCTTGTGTATGTGTATGATTGTTTTATTTGTTCATTTACTCATTATTGGATGATAATTCTACATTGATATAACACTTGGATTATTTGGTTTTAAAAGTATTATAATTTCTCTATTATTGATTCCTGAGTAATCCAACAATTGAGTACTTCGAGAGAAAGGTTCATGAGAAATCGGTTTAATCAGTAATCCAACAATTGGTATCAGAGAAGGTTCCTTCAGAAATCAGTTTAACCACTGAAAGGTAGATCATGGAGAGAAACAACTTGTATAAAAATAGAATACCATAGTTTGATGGAGAAGTATGTTTTTTGGAGCATAAGGATGAAGACATATATACATGCACATGGATTTCAAGTTTGGAAATAAATTGTATATGGATACATGGCACCAGCAGTTCCACCAACAAATCACAAAGCAATGAAAATTGGTGAGAATAATTCCAAAGCCAAAAATGCACTTTTGAATGGTCTTAGTGATATGGTATTCACCAAAGTTGCACATTGTAAATCCACTAAAGACATTTGGGACAAGCTTCTAAATATTTGTGAAGGAGATACAAAGGTCAAAGTAGAAAAGATTCAAACTTACAGAGGTCAGTTCGAACAACTAAAAATGAAGGAAGATGAAAATATTTCAGCCTACTTCTTACGAGTCGATGAAATAGTTAATGCAATCATAGGATTGGGAGAAGAAATCGAAGAATCTTCAATTGTTCAAAAGGTACTAAGATCTCTTCCTATGAGATTCAACCCTAAGATATCAGCACTAGAAGAAAGATCGGATCTAAACTCAATAATCATGGATGAATTGCATGGAATCTTCACAGCATATGAAATGAGAACTGAACAGGAAAATCCAGATGTTAAAGAAGTAGCCTTCAAAGCATCCAAAAGATCAAATCAAAAGAAACAGCAACAATAAGAATATAGCAGCAGCAGTGACGTCTCGGAAGATGATGAATAAGTGGCCAAATCCGTTAAAAGACTGAACAAGGGAACCAATAGTAGGTATAGAGGTAAGATTCATTTAATTTGTTTTAATTGTGATGGTATTGGTTATTTTTCTAATAAATGTCCTCATAAGAAAAAGAGAAATGGTGAATGTTACTCAAAAGGTAAACACACATATAAAGTAAAAAGAACTACAAAGAAAGTTTTCAAGAAAATCTTATGCACCAAAGAAGACAATTCATCATCAGATGAAGATGAAGACAGTGGCAGTGAGACAAGAAAAATTATATTCATGGCAGTAAAAGACTCTGACAAAGAATATTCTGAAGAAGAATATGAAGAAGCCAAAGAAGGATATGAAGAAGTCGAAGAAGAAGTTGAAGAGGCAGAAGTTGACTATCGAGAAGAATTAATGTGTGCCATAGAAGTTATCAAAAGAGAAAAGAAGAAAAATAAGAAACTACAAGAAGAACTAAATAAGAAAAAGAACACTCGAGAACTAGAACAAATGATCACAAAATTGAAGGTTCAAATAGAAGAAGATAAAAGAATTGAATAAGCACTCAAATAACAGCTAGAAGAAAAGGACAAGATCATTGGAAACTTGGAAGCAGATACTGTCACACTAAGAAAGGATATTCAAAAGAAAAATATGTAGAATAGATCAAAAGTTATGGATGACATTATCTGCAGTCAAAAATATCATCTTGACAAGTCTGGACTTGGATACAATCAGACAGAAAAAGGATCAAGCTCCAAAACAACAGAGCAAAAACAAATCCAAAAATCTATGCAGAAACAATCAAAGGGGATAGGAAGATATACAAGGAATATTACAGGGACACTCCTCCACCGAGAAGATTCAGATTTCAAAATCAACAATAGACAGATAGGCCTCAATAAAAAGAAGGATTCATAAGAGCACCTCCTTTCAGAATATCTTTAACTCCCAAGTATCAAACTATATTTTTTGGTTTATGTTATGTATGTAATAATTTTGGACATAAAGTTGTGAATTGCAGAGCTAACAACAGGAATAATAACAACTTTGAGAGTCATACACAAAGGGGTTATTCAAGAAGACCTAGTGAAACACAAAGAAGAAGTTACAACAGGTTTGAATCTTTGAGCACTGAAATGGAATGTTACAAATGTAACAATTTTGGACACGTGGCCAAAGATTGCATAATGATAGTCCCTCCTAAAGAACCTCAATAGAATAACAACAGTCACAGATAGGAACCTCAGAAAACGACATGGATAAGAAAGAAAGATCAGTATAGAAATGAAGAATGCACTGTCGCTCTACAAGATAAGCAGAAGAAACATGGTTGGTATGTTGATTGTGGGTGTTCAAAACATGCGACAGATGATAGAGGCAAATTTCTTACATTACGAAAAGAAAGAAATGGATCAGTCTCGTTCGGAAATGATAATTCAGCCAAAATCATTGGAGAAGGCACAATCTGAATTGAGAACAAGATTGAAAAGGCACAAAATATTCTACTGGTAGAAGATATGAAATATAATCTTCTAAGTGTGAGTAAAATGTGTGACCAAGGTCATAAATTTACTTTCAATTCACAAAAGTGTGAGATAAGAAGAGAAGGTTCAAGGAAATTGGTCGGTACAGCTGCAAGAACTTCAAACAACATATATGTGTTAAGTGAAATTGGAAATGAAAAGTGTTGTCTAGGAAAGGAAGATGAAAGT
>SNQJ01S0000073.1:494032-504363 GCA_010110895.2 Picea sitchensis | reverse complement strand
AGTCAAATGTGTGACCAAGGTCATAAAGTTACTTTCGATTCACAAAAGTGTGAGATAAGAAGAGAAGGTTCAGGGAAATTGGTCGATACAGCTGCAAGAACTTCAAACAACATATATGTGTTAAGTGAAATTGGAAATGAAAAGTGTTGTCTAGGAAAGGAAGATGAAAGTTGGCTATGGCACAGAAGAATGGGTCACATGCATTTTGATAACATTGTCAAAGTCAGCAAAAGAGAAGTAGTCATAGAAATGCCCCAAATCACGAAACCAACCAACACTTTATGCAAGCATTGTCAACAAGGAAAGCAAACAAAGACCAGGTTCAAATCAATAGAATATTCAACAACAAGACCACTGGAAATTGTGCATATTGATCTAGTTGGACCAACTACAAAAAAGGTATTAAAAGGTGAGAGATAATTTATGTTATTAGTTGATGATTATACAAGAATGACTATAGTTTGTTTTCTCAAGAACAAGTCAGAAGCTTTTGAAAACTTCAAGATCTACAAGGAAATGGTTGAAAATGAGATGGATTCAAGAATCAAATGCTTGAGATTTGATAAAGGAGGAGAGTTCACTTCAAAGGAATTTATGGACTACTGCAGTAGTCATGGAATAAAAAGGCAATTCTCCATTTCTAGGACGCCTCAACATAATGGAGTTGTTGAAAGAAACAACAGGACAATACAAGAAATGGCTCGAACAATGTTAATAGATTCCAAATTGAAAAATATATTTTGGACATAGGTAGTGCATATAGAAGTTCACATTCGAAACGGAGTAATGCTTAGAAACAACACTGATAAAACTCCCTACGATCTATGGAAAGGAGGAACAACAAATGTGAAGCACTTTAGAGTTTTTGGAAGAAAATGGTACATCAAAAGAGAATATGGAAGAATGGGAAAGTTTGACTCTTGTGTGGACAAAGGATTACTCTTTTGTTACTCAATTATAAGGAAAGCATACAAGTATCTAATATTGAACAAAGTTGTGGAAAGAATCAATGTAACAATTGATGAAATAGGTAGACCAGAATCAAATGAAGAAGAAAATAAATCAATGGAACAACTTTTCGAAGAAGAAGCAGAAGATGAAGTAAAAGAGGAAGATGAAGAGAATCTGACAGAAACAGAAGAGCAAGTTTAGCAAGTATCTCCAAAGACACCTAGAAGACGAGTACATAAGAATCATCCTTCATATCAGATTATTGGAAACAAAGATGCAGGAGTTTAGACTAGAAGAAAAATCTATTCACCAGAACAAACACACCTAGCACTCTTATCTACAATTGAACCAAACTATTTTGAAGAAGCCAACAAGGATGAATTTTGGAATAAAACCATGAATGAAGAATTGGATCAAATAGAGAAAAATGGTACTTGGGAATTGGTTCCAAGACCAAAGAATAAGAATGTGATCAACACAAGTGGGTCTTCAGGAATAAACTAAATGAAGATGGACAAGTTACAAGGAAAAAACATAGATTGGTATGTAAAGGATATGCACAGATTGAAGGAATCGACTTTGAAGAGACATTTTCCCCAGTTGCCAGAATGGAAGCAATCTGTTTTTTTTTAGCTTATGCATGCTCCAAAAATATTAAAGTGTATTAGATGGATGTAAAAACATCTTTTCTGAATGGGGAACTTGAAGAAGAAGTCTACATTGAACAACCAGAAGGATTTCAGCTGTCAGAGAACGCAGATTATGTGTGTAAATTAAAGAGGGCCTTGTATGGTCTAAAACAAGCTCCTAGAGCATGGTACTCTAGACTAGATAAGTATCTACATGAGGTGGGGTTTAGAAAAGGAAGTGCATACAGCAACCTCTACATCAAGGTAATTCAAGGTAATATTTTATTAGTTGAAGTTTATGTTGATATTATTTTTGGTAGTGATGATGACAGGCTAAGCCAGAAATTTGAAAAAGATATGCAGAATGAATTTGAAATGTCGTTACTTGGAGAACTATATTTCTTTCTAGGACTTCAGATACATCAAAGCAACCAAGGAATTTTTATTTCTCAAACCAAGTATATCAGTGAAATGCTAAAGAGGTTCGGAATGAAATATTGCAAACCAATTATCACTCCCATGCAAACCAATTGCAAGTTGAGCAAAGATGATGATTCGAAGTCTACAGATCAGAGGCAATACAGGTCAATGATTTGTAACCTACTATATGTGACAGCATCTATACCAGATGTAATGCAGGCAGTTGGACAGGTGGCATGATTTCAAGTAGCACCAAAGGAATCACATGTATTAGCATTGAAGAGGATTTTCAAATATCTCAAAGGAATAGAAGAGTTTGGATTATGGTATCCAAAAGGAAAGGATCTATCACTTATTGCCTACACATATGCAGATTGGGTAGGTTGTATTGATGACCGAAGAAGCACCGATGGAGCAGGTTTCTACATGGGCGAGTGCAGTATCATGGCTAAGCAAGAAACAATCATCAGTATCTTTATCTATAGCCAAGTCAGAGTGTATTGCAGCAGCATCATGTTGTACACAGGTTCTTTGGATGAAACAAACTCTGACTGATATGCAGGTTGAGTATGATGAGCCCATTCCAATCTATTGTGATAATACAAGCGCCATCAGTATCTTAAAGAACCTCGTAATGCACTCCAAGACAAAGCACATTCCAATTAAGTATCACTTTCTACGAGAGCAAGTTGCATAAAAGAACATCAAAGTTGAGTATGTTGTCACAAAATAACTAGTGGCAGACATCTTTACAAAACCCCTTCCATGGGAAGCCTTTGAGTATCTTTTCCAGAAACTCGAAGTTATTTCTACTCCAAAATGAACTCTTTTGAATGCTTATCTTATATTTCTTATATGTACACTAGGAAGCACCATAAGAGGACAGTTCATTCAGGGGGAACAGCCCTGAATGGAAAGATACCTTTGCCATTGATGACAAAGAGGGAGAGATTTATCAGATGCAGAGGACAGAGGCATGATTCTAGGGGGAGAAATGGTCACAGAGATGTAGAGGATAGAGGCATGGTTCTAGGGGGAGCATGAGTGATATGACTTCAGTATTTCATCAGAGTGTTTCCATCAATGCCAAAGGGGAAAATTGTTGATTAAGGTTGGTTGTCATTGATGTCAACCCTTGAAGAAATCCTGGTAGCACAAAGGTTTGGGTAATGAACCCGAGTTTGGTTGATGTAAAGATGAATAATTATTATTTTTTCATGGTTGATAATAAGTACAGATGGATGAACTCCAAAGTGGTCGTCTTATGGTGAAAGCCCTCACAGGAAGATGCTTTGCGGATTGAGTTATCCTAGAAGTATGGTTAGAGAACCCATGATTATTTGTGGAATAATGAGATGAAGGTAAACGAATTTGTCAATGAAACTATCCTATATGTATATTTCTTGTCATTCCATTTCCGGTGGTATGTGGAACGTCACATAACTCCTCATGGATAGAGAGTTATGGCCATGAGACATTGGAGAACCCAGGTTTGGGTAATGGACCCAGGTTTTTTTTATGGATAATTGTATGAGTTTTGATATATTTTTAGGTAATAATATTCTATATGGATGGTACATGTCATTCCATTTATGGTGGTATGTGGAATGTCACATAACTCCTCACGGTTTGAGAGTTATGGGCTTATGAAGTTGGAGGACCCTCTTATGTCATCTAGAAGCCCCAAAAGGTCAAAGTAGTCAAAGTGGTTTAAGAGATTTTAGAAATTAAATAATAAAGTGAAGTGATGAGTGTACTATAATTCAAAGTGAATACAAAATAAATTATTTAAATAATAAATTTAATGGAGAAATTAGAAGTGGGTTAACCCTAAAATAAGGAAAGTAGGCAAAGTGACCTAGAAGATGTTTTTAAGAAAGCTACTTGGAGAGTATAAATAAGAGGCAAGGCTCTCTAATTTTAATAAAACTTGAGCATATTGAATACATATAGGTGTATGAGGTAACAAAAGGATATCTAAGCTAAATTTCTGAGGGAAGGTGAAGAAAAGAAGGTCGGAATTCAAAGAAGGATAAAAAAAAATTATGATGTTTTCTAAGGTATTTTATTTACCGGTCATCTCACCTTTTTTGCAATAACTTTTTTTCTAGAATGATTCAGACCATTAAATTTCTATTTGATTGAGGAAACATATCCAAGTATCTGTGGTAAAAAATTCAACTTGTGGGTCGTTGTATTTTTGGAGTTACACTCCGTGGAAAATAGGGTTTGTGGCCAGTCGTGAAACTAGTCAAAAACAAGTGTTTTGGGTAAAAACGGCATAACGTATTCATAACAGATCCAAATTAAATAATAACAAATACTTTGGTTAGAGTATAGTCTTTAGTATTATGTGTAACAGTTTCATAATGATTCAACAAATATTCTGTGCGGGGAACTCTCTACAAGGTCGCTCTCTAGAATAAGCCAGAATTCAGCAAGGTATGCCATTTTTGCTATAACTCATTTTCTGAGAGGTTCCAAGTAGTGAAACCTGGAGGAATTGCATAAAACACACTAAAGAAAATTTTATATCAGTTTCATATCTTTATTAATTACAGGTACAAAGTTATGATCATTTCAAGTTAGGGTTGTTGACTAATCCAAAACTAGTCATGTGAGACTAAAGAAAATTTTGATGAAGATGCTAGTATCTTGTTGTCAAAGTTAAGGAAGGTTTGCAGGTATGTGATCATATACATTGATTCTATTACATAGCTACAAATCATATTTGGATTATGAAATTGATGAGGGATTTTGGTTAAGGTACATGTTGGGTACATGGTTGAGACAAGTAGTTGATGAGGTGGCACATACATGAGGTGTATAGTTGATGATGTTGGTACATATTGATCAGTCATAGTTGATGAGTAGTTGACACATGATTGGTACATACTTGGTACATGTTTGGTTGAACTTGTGTATGGTACAGGTTGATTATAGGTTGTTTGTTACAGGTTAGTGTATGGTTGATGCACTTGTTTATGGTACATGTTGATTACAGGTTGAGGTACAGGTTGATGCATGGTTCAGGTTTATTGGTACAGGTTTACAGTGATATATCTCACAGTGATAGTGTGACAGTGGTTTCATCATTCTAATTCTACTTTAGGGCGGTTGGACGGGGAAAGGACAGGTGGTTGTATCTACATAGGGGGTTGTAGCCGGAGAACATAGGGGGTTGTAGCCAGAGAATTGTGGAGTTGTTCTTCCCTCAGGTTGTAGCCTGAGAAACTAGGGGGTTGGAGCCTCCATCCAATTGCAGCTAGAAGACAAAGAAAGTTGGTGCTTCCAATGAATGTAATTCTTCAAGACATATAAGAAAAAACATTATGTGGTTTTCTCCCTCTTCGGGTTTCCACGTAAAACACTGGTGTATTGTGTATGTGTATGATTTTTCATTTGTTCATTGCTCATTATTGGATGATAATTATACATTGATATAACACTTGTATTATTTGTTTTAAAAAGGATTATAATTTCTCTATTACTTATTCACCCCCCTCTCAGTAATCCAACAATTATGAGTCATCCGGCTTAGAGACTCCCAAGTAATATTAATATTAGACAAAGGGAGGCTATGTGATAGCTGTGATAGACCAAAGAACCTTCCTTTGAGCAGCTTGCGAAGTTTGAGAAAAAATATTCAGAGCAATCAGTTAGCAGAAATACAGTTTTATAGATTAATCAAGACTTCATGATAGTATAGTGATAAATGGGTCAGCATTATGGACATTTGTGGAAGTAGAGTTTTAGACAGTATGGAAAGAGATGGATTTATAAGAACACTTAGTAGGTTTGGACAGATATATGATAGTGGAGGAGATCATGGATTCAGAGAGTGGTTCAAAGACAAAGGAACATTATCATAATGGATGATAATTACACAGGAAATGGCTCGAACAATGCTAATGGATTCCAAATTGACAGATATTTTTTGGACACATGTAGTGCATACATCAGTTCACATTCAAAACAGAGTAATGCTCATAAACAAAAATGACAAAACTCCCTACGAACTATGGAAAGGAAGCGCAGACAACAACCTCTACATCAAGGTAACTCAAGGTAATATTTTATTAATTGAAATTCATGTTGATGATATTTTTTTGGAAGCACTAATGATGGGTTAAGCTATAGATTCGCAAACGATATGCAGAATGAATTTGAAATGTAATTACTTGGAGAACTATCCTTCTTTTTGGGTCTTCAGATTTGTCAAAGAAACCAAGGAATTTGTATTTCTCAAACTAAGTATATCAGAGAAATTCTAAAAAGGTTCGAAATGGAAGATTGAAAACCAGTTACCACTCCTATGCAAACTAGTTGCAAGTTCAGGAAAGATGATGATTCGAAATCTACAGACCAAAGGAAATACAGGTCAATGATTAGTAGCTTACTATATGTGACATCATTCAGACCAGATGTAATGCAAGAAGTTGGACAGGTGGCATGATTTCAAGCAACACCAAAGGAATCACATGTATTAGCAATGAAGAGGATTTTCAGATATCTTAAAGTAGCAGAAGAGTTTGGATTATGGTATCCAAAAGGAAAGGATCTATCTCTTATTGCCTACACAGATGCATATTGGGAAGGTTGTATTAATGACTGATGAAGCACCAGTGGAGTAGAATTCTACTTGGGTGAGTGTTTAGTATCATGGATAAGCAAGAAACAATCATAAGTATCTCTATCTACAGTCGAGGCAAAGTATATTGCAGCAGTAGCATGTTGTACATAGGTTCTTTGGATGAAACAAACTCTGGCAGATATACAGGTTGAGTATGATGAGCCCATTCCAATCTATTATGATAATACAAGTGCCATCAGTATCTCAAAGAACCCAGTGATGCACTCCAAGGCGAAGCACATTCCAATAAAGTATCACTTTCTACGAGAACAGTTTGCAGAGAAAAACATCAGAGTTGAATATGTGGGAACAAAATAACAAGCGGCATACATATTTACAAAACCGCTTCCACGAGAAGCCCTTGAGTATCTTCGCTAGAGACTAGGAGTAATTTCTACTCCAAAATGAATTTTTTTGAATGCTTATCTTATATGTCTTAGATGTACACGAGGAAGCACCATAAATAGGACAAAGGGGGAGATATTTATCGAATGCAAAGGTAAATGCTTTGAGAGAGAGCATAGAGGCATGTTTCAAAGGGGAGCAATTGTCACAAGGTAAGAATGAGCGATATGACTTCAGAGTGATACCCTTTGTCAAAGGGGGAGATATTATTCATATGAAGGGAAGGAGAGTAATCAGAGGATTATAAACACAAATAAAAATCAAACACATGTAGACAGGGGAAGCAGCCCCAAGGAGAGTTCATCCAGGGAGAGCAGCCCCAAAGGGAGATACCCTTTTCCATTGATGTCAAAGGGGGAGAGATAGAAACATTGATAAAGAGTATAAGCATGAATTTTATCATGACTAAGTGTTTTCATCAATGTTGGTGTTACCATCAATGTCAAAGGGGGAGATTGTGATACAGTTGGCTTAGGTTGATGGATATTTGGTATGGATTGTTGGTTTTCATTGATGTCAATTATTGGAGAGTGATATTGTAGATTTATTTCAACCCTTAGTGATTGATGTCAACCCGTGGAGAAAGTTCGGTAGCACAAAAGTTTGGGTAATGGACCCAAGGTTTTTTCATGTATAATAGTATGAGTTTTAATATATTTAAAGGTAAGACTATTCTAGATGGATATTACATGTCATTCCATTTCTGGTGGTATGTGGAACGTCACATAAATCCTCACGGTTAGAGAGTTATGGCCATGATAAGTGTTAATATTATGGTAGCTTCAGGAAGTATGAACCTCTATTGTGACCTATGACAAGATTAGAATACTCCAGAAGGAAGCAAAGAAGTGAAGGAAACCCTAGACAAGTTGTCGGCTGCAGAAATATATTTAAAATGAATTTATTAGTACCCAGAAGGAGAAGTCGGCCCCAGTAAAACTACCCAAACTACTATAAATACAGGGCGTCAGTTCTCATTATTCACATCTCAGCAATTGCAGAGAGAACTGGATCTGTGTAGGTGCAGTAGCAGCTTGTGCGTAAGTCTCTGGGAAGGTGTGCACTAGCTTCTGGGTGGGATTATCTGATCAGCTTGGTTTCTATTCTTTCTTGGTGCATTAGCCTCTCTTGGCTATTGGATTTCTACCAGGATTCTCTTCTCTGTCAAGGTCAAGGTGCTCGGAGGGTGGCTTCGGCCTATGGTTGGGTGACGAGGGTATCGTCAATGATAAAATGAGCGCAATCTTCTATATTCTAACAGGTTATGGGCCCACACCCCCTTCATCCAGCCTAAAATGTTGGAAGGAAACATAGGCCCTGGATATTGAGCTCGTTGAGGAACTACCGCTAGGGTTACTAGCAGGAGTAGCTTCCAAAACACTGCGGCTAGGGTTACTAGCAGAAGCAGTTGCAGAAACCCTAAATCTCTGATCTGGCACCTTGTGATGGAGAATCTCTCTCAAGAAGAATATATTCAGATGCGCCCTAACTCAGTGCACCTCTTAGATTCTCAGAACACAGAAATGACTAAGTTGAAGTTTTGGATCAAGGCATGACCAGTTACCAGTCAACCGAAGACATGTGTGAAACAATCAGTCTTTTACACTACTTAGCACTTACTGGGACGATTGAAGATGACATGTGGATAATTGATAGTGGAGCTTCCAGGCATATGACGGGAGATCAAGCCAGACTCTCAAATCTAAATGAGAGAAAGACATCGTACAAAGTGGATCTTGGAGACAAAAGCAGTTACCCCGTCGAAGGATTTGGACAAGCCTCCGTCAATTTGGAATCAGGTAATCATGTTCACTTAAGCAATGTTTCATATGTACCTGGTTTAGAAAATAATCTTGTATCGATATCATGTTTAGAAGACAAAGGAAACAAAATAGACTTCATGGATGGAAAGGCGTTATCCTAGCATAAGAATTCCAGCATAGAGGATGCTAGGGTTATTGGAAGTCGTGAAGGAAATCTATATAGACTACTAGAACAAAATGAAGAATCTCTAGTACATGACAAAGTCAACCCTAATGAGCTTTGGCATAGAACGTACGCTCATATCAATTATCAAGCATTACCTTTTCTCAGAAAAATGGTTGAAGGAATACAAGAATTGAAATCTACACATGAAGGAATCTGCAAGGGATGTGCCCTTGGGAAGAATATCAAGAAACCATTCCCAAGAAGAAACAACAGATCCAAGGAAATCCTAGATCTAATACACTCATATGTTTGCGGTCCAATTCTAGTCAGATCTCTAGGAGGATCTCTTTACTACGTAATCTTCATAGATGATTATTCAAGAAAGACATGGCTATACCTACTAAAAACAAAAGATGAAGTATTCAACAAGTTTCAAGAATTCAAGGCAGAAATAGAAAACCTCACGAACAAGAAGATAAAGACACTAAGAAAAGATAATGGAGGAGAATAGACCTCAAAGGATTTTGTTGCATTCTGCAGATCGGCAAGGATTAAGAGGGAGCTGACTATTCCTCATAATCCTCAACAAAACGATGTAGCAAAAAGAAAGAACAGATCTATCAAAGAAACGGTAAAAGACTTATTGAACGATCAAATTCTATCCATGTTTCTATGGGGAGAAGCAGCAATGACGGAAATATATGTATAGAACAGAAGCCCTCATCGTATATTGAAGGACATGACACCAGAAGAAGACTTCTCAGGTAAGAAACCTAACATGGAAAACATAAGAATATTTGGATGTCCAGTTTACTCTCATATTCCCAAAGACAAAAGGAATAAACTAGAACCCTCAGGAAAGAAGGGTATATTCGTAGGATATAGTGATTCATCCAAATCCTATAGAATATATATACAGAACAACACAAGATAGAAGTTAACAGAGACATAACGTTCAATGAAAGGATGGCCTTCAGGAAATCCATCGAAGAAATTATAGAAGAAGAAGAACTTGAAGAACCTAATGAAGAAAACACAAATAACGAAAGTGATCAACCTGATCATCCTATGGAGGCATGTGAGAACATTGATTTAGATATCATACCAAATACCAAGAAATGACCAGCTTGTCTTGAAGCTACATTACAAGATGCAGAAAGAATCAAGGTTCCATAAGGAACATCCAGGAAGAGTAAAAGACCGAAAAGATTCTCAAGTTATGTAGCATACATGACGAAGCTTCTAGATGAAGAACCTTCCACATTTGAAGAAGCAGTCCAAAAGGGACAATGGAAAGAAGCTATGGTGGAAGAACATCAATCCATTATGAAAAATGAAGTATGGGAAATTGTACCTAGACCTAA